>VWPW01006220.1:0-35507 GCA_013389825.1 Crypturellus undulatus | reverse complement strand
CGCGGTCTGGGTGGCTTCAGCAGCAGCAAGGGGAGACTTGGCGTGTTCATGCGCCACAAGGCCGGTTCCCGGGCGTTCCTACCCGCATCCTCCAGGAAAGGATGCAACAGACAACCCCAGCGATCCCAGCAGCCGGGTGCATTGCAGGTTGTCCCCTGGGTTTCAACCTCTTGCCACCCGTGCTGCTCGTGGGCTCTGCTGCCCCGGGGCAAACTGTGGCCCTGCTTGCTTGGCCGTCGCAGCGTGGCTGGGCCTGGCAGTGCCAAGCCAGCCGCGTGCCAGCAGCCTGCTGCAAGGGGGGCACATGGGAAGAACGGGGAGAAGTTACTCTCATAGAACATCCTAATGATTTATTTTTAATAGCCACTGCCCAAGCCTCGGGAAGGGCAGGCTGTCTGCTTTTCCCTCCTGGCTCTGGTTGGCAAAGAGGCTGGGGAACGCGGTCCCGCGCAGCAGGGCATGGCCACGCGGCGCTCCGAATCTCCATGTGCTGGAGGCACAGCCAATCCCTGCATCAAAGCAGTCAGCTTTGGTGGGGAAGGCGCCCGGCGCATGAGGAGCCCGAGTTCTGTTGTGTTTTTTTCCCCTCATTTTGTTCCTAGGCCCCCCAGGTTACGAAGTGGAGTTGTCCTTATCTGTCCCCAAAGCAATATCCCCACAGCAGATTTGCTGCCAGTTCCCTGTTGTCTTCCCTGCTGCTCTGCAACTGGTGCAGGAAAGTGAGTAACGGCCCTTCGCCGGCCTTCTGGCTTCTTCCAGCGAGCTGCAAGGGCTCTGGAAGAGCAGTGTTCTGCTGAGGAGCACCGTGAGCTGCGGGCTTTATGGCTGCAGGTCAGATCACACCTGCAAAGTGACGTTTCAGAAGGGGCTAGAGGTGCCCGTTGCTTCAGAGCGAGACACTGATGGGGTTTTGCAGCCGTGTGTCCGAAGGGCGTCTCTGCGGATGAGAACAGCTCGTGGTGTTCCAGCCGCATCGTCAGCTCCCGGGAGTCATTGTCAGAGGGATGCAGAACCCGCCGTGGCGCTGGAGCAGGAAGCCCTTCGGCTGCCGTCTCCAGCCTTAGCGGTGAAGCAGAGCAGCTGATGATGCTCAGGGTGAAAATGATGCTGAGGAGGAACCAGACTGGGTATTCTGAACTTGGATGCCGTGATGATGCAGCAGTGATTCATCTAGTCTTACGGGAGCAGCAAGAGGCTGGAATGGCAGAGCTCCCTGTACCCTAGAGCCCCAGCTCTGCAGCAGCCCCTCTGCAGAGCTCGTTGCCTGCAAACACGTATCCTCACCGGTAGCGCTCTGTGTGGCCACGGGTTTCTGCACCCAGCCCTGTCTGCAGCATCAGGGCCTCGCACTTCATGTTGTTTTGTTGGTAATAAAAACATTCTGCTTTTAGAACCCCCGTTGAAATTAAATCAACTCTATTTTGAGGAACAAAAAAGCAGAACAAAGCTTCAGCCCCAGCTGGGCTGGCTGGTTTTGGGGACGTGCAGTGTTTGGGCTGGAATCGTCAAGTCCTTCCCAAGCTGAGGTAGGCCCTGGCAGGACTGTTTGCAAAAGTGGTTGCACTTTTTTTTCATCTTCTCCATTCCTGCAGAGTGAAAACATCTACACGGCGTTTATTCCAAACTTGGTAGAAATGAGTGTTTTCCCAACTGTGCCAAGTCTCAGCCAGGAGGAATTTCAAGCCCTGGAAGGCGGGAGCGGAGCAGAGGAGCCGCCTGGCCAGGCTGGCTCCGGGGCAGCCCTGGGGAGGTGACACGCGGGGGCTGTCACTTCAGCCGTGCTCCGAGCCCCGCTTGTTTGGTCCCAAGTGGTGCCAACGGGACAGTCTGGCCTTACATGGCTGCAAGGGCTTCACCTTCCTGTGCACAAGTGCCCCGTGCACGGAGGAGGACAGAGCTGGGTTCCTGGAGAGAACAGCTCCCATTTGGGAAGCTGAACGTGGCACTGTCTAAAGCCACCTGGCAGAACTGCGTGGCTGGGGTTCCTGCCCCTGCAGATTAGCCCCTTAGTTCTTGCATTTAATTATCTGCCTAAATAATGTGAGGAACCAGGAGTTTGCTGAGGAGCCAGGTCTCTTCATGCCTCTGTTTCTTAAGAAGTGCATGCAGCCAAACTGAGAGACTATTTTTAAAAAGAGTTACTTAATCTGAGTGGTCACAAGACTTGTTACCCATTTCATTTTCGGCTGACTCCTGGTGATTATCCTGCCATGGATTGGCTGCAAGCGCCATTAAAGCAAGGAATAGTTCCTAGATGGTGTTTGGAAGTGGTTGTCTCGCTTGATTTCAGGGTATCTGTGAGATCAAGGATCTTCTGTTTGGGAGTTATTGGCTTCCCGGCTTTCCCAAACACTTCATGTTTGTTTAAAAAGGAAAGAAGAAAGCAGCTAGCAGCGACGCAGGGTGTCGGGGCTTTTAACAAATGGAAGCACAAAGGGAAAACCCTCGTTTGAACCGTTCCTCCGGGTCCCAGCGCTCGTCAGCGTCTCGGCCTGCGCACGCGCTGCAGAGCGTGGTCCCTCCTCGGAGTGTGGCCTTGCGCTGCACCCTGCAGCTTGGCCTCCTGCTGCCCGGAGTCAGGCCAGCGAGGTGGTTTTGTGCTGGGAGAGAGGGGAAAAAAGCCCAGAAAGAAGAAAATTGGGGATTTATTGTGGTTCTTGTTGCTGGTGCTGTTGCCCCTCGCTAGCTTCTTAGGTTATCTGTGTTAGGTTTTGATTTCAGCAGCAATCCTGTAATCTTGAGCAAGCCTAGCTTTGGGGGTTTGGTCTGATGGAGTTCGGTCAGTGTTATGGCAGGAGAGGTCATGTTTTTCCTTCACATAAGTATTGCACTGCTATAGAAAAATCACAAAAGAGGCACAGTAGCTACTGAAATGCCTCCGCCTTGCTGATTGTGGTGTTACAGTAACCCAAACAATCCTTAATTAAATTTTTCTGGCTGCCCTGCGTGTTACGTTTGCTGAAATGCCATTTCATTATTTATTAATTAGTTTTTTTTTTTTTTAATTTTATTTTATTTTAGGGCCGATGTACCCGAGAGAACTGCAAATACCTTCATCCTCCCCCGCACTTAAAAACGCAACTGGAGATAAACGGGCGCAACAACCTGATCCAGCAGAAGACGGCGGCCGCTATGTTCGCGCAGCAGATGCAGTTCATGCTCCCGGGCGCGCAGCTACAGCCCATTGTAAGTCACAGCCACAAACTGCCTTCACGTCGGCCCAGATTTCTTCCCTGTCTCCTTACGGAGACCCCGGTCCTTGCTTGCTCGCGGGCAGGCGCTTCGTGCTGCTGCACTGAGCGCGAGGTGGCTGCGTGGTTGTTAAGCCTGGGTGAATGTGAGCATCACTGTTAAGCGTTGCGGCAGGCCTGGGTTTGGCTCAGTCTCACCTAGGCTGTGGTGTTGCACTCTGCAAGCAGCAGGCTGTGCTATCCCTGTGTCTTCGTGCAAATTATTCTCTCTTTTTCCCTGGGATAACAGGATTCAAGTCACAGGGCTTATTGCTGGGTGTCCCCAACACCCCATGGTCCCTGAAGCTGAGGCCCAGGCTATATCTGATCTATTTAGGGGCGTATGATTTTCCATGAGGAAAATGAGCATGAGGATGTCCGAGCCCTTCCACAAACCATGGCGAGAGACCGGCTTGGGTTGGACATCTCACATCGGTGGCCTAAAACTGAGCTAAGTCCCATCCAGGGAAAAACATGAGACTTTCACGTCTGAGTGCGAGGCCGTTTCATTGCCATTGTCCCAGCAGAGGGTTGTGCTAATGCCACAGTCTCATTGTGGCTTTTTGCAACAATGCTCGTGTCTAGTAACAGCAGGAGAGACTTGCCTCTCTCCAGGTAGAGAGGGAGACGGGTGTTTGCAGAGCAAGTGGTTCAGAGACCTGCACTGCCGGTCCCTGCTGTAGCCCGCTGGTTAATGCAGCTTTCCAGGCTGGAGTGCCCTGTTTCCCTGGGAGAGCCTGGCCTGTCTCTGCTGCTGGGGTGTCTGGGAGCAGGTGACATTTGTCTGCTGGGCTTGAGTCTGTCACCGTGTTTGTTTTAAGGAAATGTCAGAGGTTTCGAAGGAGCTCCTTGGTGCTGATGCATAAATAAGCAGCACGTTTTTAACCGTGAGCCTAATCAGGAATTCTGCAATTTTTAGGGTAAGATATTCAGGGCTGAGTATGTTTCCCGAGGCAGCCTGCAGTTGTTGGGTGAGGGGTGTACTTCTCTGTGGAGAATTACACTGGATGCTCTTTTGTTGCCCATTTAAAATATCTTTGGGCTTTCCTCTCTGGAAAGTTCCCATCTTCTCATTTTGCAGTCTTGCAGGCCCAGTTCATTTCTACAGCAATTTCACTGCTGCCTTTTAAATTGCCTCTGAGACCGAGTCTGTTTGTTTACCTGGTTGATGCTTTCATTTTGGAAGTCACCTTATCAGATGAGAAAGGTCCCCAGGTTCCCAGTTGTGCCAACGGGGAGACAAGGGTAAAAAGGCAAAGGAAAAAAATTGCTCTGCAGTGACTGCTCCCTCTCCCCTTTCCCACACTTGCTCAGAGTAAAGAGCCCCTGTTTTAATTCCTGCCGCCCGACTTGTTCCACACCAATTTCAGGACAAACAAGAGGTTGCTCTTTCAGCCGCCTTTGATTTCCCGGCGATGCCGCCAGTGGAAGCAGGCGCTGGGGAGGTTTTTTCCTGCCTGCCCGAGCAGGGTGGGGCTTCCTCCTGGCTACGCATGGAATTCTTCAAAGCACCAAGTATTCTATCAGATGCAGCAGCAGAACTAATCCCCCGCGATCAGCAAGCTGATCAACGGTATGTCTGCTTAATTGGGACGCTTGCCAGAGACGAGATTTGGGGCAGCGTGTTTAATAGCTCCAAACAATAGCTGCCGGCTTAGACGTTTTTAAAGTGCATTTTCACCCGGAAAGCAAGCGTGTAAAACCAGCACCCGATGTAACGGCCTTTCGCCGCACAATGCAGCCGCCCCCAGCTCCTCCTGCAGCCGCTGCTGACACGGAGCAAACGCTAATCCTGGTGCCGGAGCCGCTGCGCGGGGCTGCCGGTGCCGTTGGGGAACGGGCCGCTCGGAAGAGCCACGTCCTGCACAGGCTGCGTGCGGGGCTGCCGGGTGTGAAGTGATGGTTGTGGCTCTGGCCCTGCATTTCCTCTGCTTCTGAAGCCTCTGGGTGCTCCCTGGTGTTGCTCTTAAGCAGCCGTGCAAAGCTGAGAATCCTGTGAGTGTTTGATGCAGGGTTTCTTAAACAGAGTGCTTCATACAGCACTTCAAAACAGGCAAGACAGGGGCGTGGAGCAGAGTATTTACTCAACGTGGTGTCTCAGAGGGACTTGGAGAGATCACGCAGCTGCCAAGTTAAATTATTATAGTGAAGTTTTAACGTGGTTTGGGATTTTTGAAGGTCAGCTGTCAGCTTTGGTCACGCTAGGGTCTTAAACTGGAAATGCTCTGGACCTTTTTTCCCTCTCTGTCTCACTTAAGTCAGATACAGACCTGGGTACAAACCTGCTTGGGGTGGATGGAGCTGGGCCATCCCGCCAGGATATCAGTGCCGTGTCCGGCATCTCGGGTACACGGTGTCACCTCCCGGGGACCCTGGGGACAGCCCCGCGGCCCCCGTGTCAGAGTCTGCAGCTTTAGAAGGTCTTTAACTTCAGTGCCTCTGTCAGTGCTTCACCACCAGCCCTGCTCGTGCCCTGTCTCCGTGGAGGTTCTCAGCAGGGACCCGTCTCCTTTCTGCGTCCAACCCAACAGCATCTCTGTGTTTCTGCCAGGTCTCTATTTTCTGACTTTCCCCTTTTCTAGAGTCTGCAGCAACTCAGACTCGGCACTCGCTGCCTGAGCCGATGCTTGGGCTGTATTGGGCAAAACACCAGGCGCTTCTCTGCGTTTCTCTTCGCACCCGCTCTGTGTTTCTTCTGGAGCTTTAACGTGGTTTGTGCTAGGCAAATTGGATGCCGCTTCCAGTTTGTTAACAAAATCAGCTGTCCTCGTGGAGTTAGTCCAAAGGCCCAGGTTACGTCACCTGTAGTGACAGATGCCCCTGCTTGGGCCTGGCCTTTCTCTGTGCTCACACCCTGCAACCGGCAGCTCCAGTGCCCTTAGTGTGGGCAGAGAGCGAAGGGGCCAGCCAGACACTGCTGCTGTGGACAGAGGGCAGAGTCCTCGGCAAGCTTCCCCTGCTGACATGTTATTCTCCCTTTTTTTCTTATTTTTCCCTCCCCAATGGACTCCGTTTACTTTGGGCACTGGTGAGTGCCTCCTTCTGTGCATACCCACAGTCACAATTTGCTCAGGGAGTGGTTTTCAAATTTCAGGAGTGAATTGGAACTTCTTTCCCCTGTGTGTGTCTGAACAGCTCGGAAGAAGGGGCATTTGCATCCCCTTCTTTGTCATCCCCCTCATAGCCTCCTGCCCAACAGCCCTCTCGGCTTCTCTCTTTTCTTAGGGTCATTTTGATACTCAGTAAACCAGTCCTGTGGGCTCTTACCAGTCTGAGCCCCTCTACCTCTATGTTTAAAGCAGTTTCCCTTTGCTCTGGAGCTCCTGGTAGTGTCTGCACATGTAGTAAATGTTAATAAAATAAAAGGCAGTCTGCAAGGAAATCTCTCCCTGCATTTCCTGAATTTGCAAGTGCTTTAAGGAGTGCAGCAGAGGGTAAACGTTGCTGATAATTGGGCTGGTTTGTCCTGAAGCATACGGGGCTTTGCACAGATAACAGGCTTCTAAGGCTCCTTGGGGAGAGGACTGGCTCAGTTTCCAGACATTGAGCTAGAACAGCACTAATCCTATTGCCTGCTAGAAATTCCCTCTTTCTTCAGCCTGCAGGGGAACCTGTAGGCTCCGTGTCCGGGCGTCCTGCAGCTCTGGACGTGCTCACATGTAAATGAGTCCATTCCCTGTGTCTTTGCCCCTCTGCCGTGCTGTCCCGGCTGGCTGTTGCCTGTGTCATTGCAGGGGTGCTCAGCAGCGTAGTCAGAGCCTGTGCCCTCAGGCATTGGGGTATTGATGGNCTTTGCCCCTCTGCCGTGCTGTCCCGGCTGGCTGTTGCCTGTGTCATTGCAGGGGTGCTCAGCAGCCTGTGCAGGGTAGTCAGAGCCTGTACCCTCAGGCATTGGGATATTGATGGGAGCATTGATGTCTGGGAGCACAAGGTGGCCCTAGGGCTGTCACAGCACCTCCTGTGCCAGCTGCTTCTACCAGACACCAGCCCCTTACGCGCCTGTTCCGAGCAATTGGCATCACGAGCACCTTAATGCTTGCAGGTCACAGACTTATTTTTATAGTGGTGGTTGGCTGGGGCTTCTCGTGATCTTTAGGGCAATCTCTGGGTTTAGGGTTGATCAGAGTCAGCACTTTCAGCCTGCTCTGTGCTTCTGTGGAGCTGTGTCTTTGTTTTGCACTGCAGCTTTTCCCTCCCGGCAGGCCGGGAGCAGCCCTGCATCAGGATCTCTCAGCCTGATTGCCGGTCTGCTGAACAGAGGACTCCAGAGCACGCAGGCAAAATAATATCGATCTCTTAAACAGGTTCCCTGGCCAGATGCAATCACAGGAGATGGATGGGAGATTCGTTGTGGAGGAATAAAACTGCGGTTCTTAGTAGAAATTGCAGGCGTTTCTGCCTGCGTGCCGGAATTCCCGCGGGACAGGCCTGGCACTGGGGACCTGCACAGATGTAGGGGGAGGAAAGATTTGGCTCGCAGCGGCCTTATTACTGGTGCTGATGCATGAGCCAGGCTGGGTTTCCTAATCCAGGCAGGCAGGGCTGGCACTGAGCACAGCCCATCTTTTCCCTTCACCAGCCACAATAAATACGGAGCTCCCTACTGCCAGCTTAGAAAGGAGCAGTTTGCAGTGGATTTGCTGCACCTCAGACTTAGCCAGCCAGCGCTTTTAGACCTGACAAAGTCAGCTCAGGCTCTGGCTTTGCATGTGGGTTGCCAGAGCCATCCCACAGCTGGTTTTCCCTCTGCTTTCTTGGGTTTCCTGGAAGGAGGGGCCCTGGGCTGGATCTTTAAATACAGGTTTTCTGGGAAGAGCCACGGGGAGGTGCAGCCCTGGCAGGGGCTGGTGCTCCAGCTTCTCCCTGGCAGCAGCACATGCGGGAGTGGGAATGGGCAGGTCTCCGAGTGAAAATGCCCATGGGGCTCCCGAGTTGGCCTGTGGCCTGGGCAGGCTGCGGAGCAGGAGCTCTGCCCGGCAGCCCTGGCGCCCGGCTCGGGAGAAGGGGCCGTGTTTGGGGAACAGGATCTGGCTCTCGGTTCCTAGGGCTGTGGGAGAAGCTGTGTGTCCTCTCCATGTGAATATTTCACATGCCCTCCTACGTCTTTCCAGTTAATTCACTGAGGATAAGCGCTTAGGATCCCAAACCTCTGCTGCCGTCCCCAGCACATCCTGAGCAGCAGGAAGGGCATCTCTCCTCCATCTCAGAAACCAGGGCTCCAGGAGCAAAACCCTAGGATTGGCTCCTGGGTCTGTGTGAGCCCAGGCAGGAGGAACTGGCATTAAAACATCTCCTGGGTGTTTGTCCCACCTGGGGACGCAGCGCTCTGGCCAACGCACCCGGTGCCGGAGAAGAGAGGGTAACTCGGCTCATGCGCTTGGGCAAACCAACCATACCACAAGGTCTGGGCAATCGTAGGTGCATAAAACAAGTGGTGACAGCGTCAGGCCCCAGCAGAACCCTGGGCAGACCGGCCAGGCCAAAGAATGTCCTTAAAATAGAAGCAACAGTGGGAACAGTGACAGAAGTTCCGCGGATGCCACTGTAATTTCTGGTGCTCGCACAAAAGAATCTAGTCTAATGGCTGTCTGCTCACCGAAATGTTCAGGGAGCTGCTGTTTTTGAAGACACTTAAAGAGCTTTTTAGCAGCAAAAAGCTGTAACGTGTCTGGGAGCTGCAGAGAATTGAGCGAGAGAAGAAGCTGATTTGATAATGGGCCATGGACTGGAGGAACTCTGAGTTTAATAGGTAAAGTCTCCCAGCAGTTGAACAGGGGCTTGATTTGGGCTCAAAAGAAGGAAAATTGAAGATCTCTCTGAGAGAGAGGATTATTTGTATCTGCCAGACTTAGAGCTCCAAGCTCCACTGATTCCGGAGGCTGTATCCATCATTGTGGAGGGGAAGATAGGCTGGAAATGACCTGTTGTCCCTTTTCCTGACCCCTTATCCCTTTTCCTAGCAGAGCAGGGGCTGTCACCCTGACCTGGGGACAGCAGAATCCATTGGCTGAAGGTCCATTTGGACAGCTTGGATCCAGGGCTCATTTATTCCAGCTTGCCATGAGCAAGGTGTTTCCTAGGATGGGAGCGCGCTAGGACATGGACTCTCCTCGTGAGCAGCCCGCTAGCCTTCGGCTGCTTCTTTGAGATACCCACAAAATGGGGCGAGAAATGGGGAAATAGAAGCAAGAGTAGGTGATGGGCATGGCCAAAGGACCCCGTGGGGCTGCTTTGTAGGAGTATTTGCATTTACTGCCACGTAGAGGTTGTAGACGCCTGGGGCAGAATCATTTACGCCCTGGCGCGGGACTGTCACCCAAACTGCAACCTGAAGGGGACAGAAAAGCGATGAAAATGGGTGCAGATCACAAGCTGCCTCCCACGGGGCTGATCCAGCCGCTGCTGCAGGGAGGGAGGGCTCCCTTGCAGGCTCTGGCCTCCTGCTTGGGCACAGGGGCGTTTTGCCTCAGCTGCAATGACGTTTTTCCCCCCAAATACACCTCAGCTCTGGTGCTTTAAAGCTTATCAAACTCCCTGACTCCAAGAGCTATCTGTAGGCTTAAAACGTAGCACTTATTTGTTTTGTGTGATCTTGGCCTGGCTGAGAGAATGGAAACTTTTATCAGAGCAGTGTTGCTGGAGAAGGGCAGCCAGGGGAAGCTGCTCTGGCCACCTGGATTCTAGCTCTGCTCTTCTTACAGGTCCTGCCTCAGGCTACTTAATGATCAGAAACAGCCTCGGTTTCTGTGGTCCCTTTTTCTCTGTCTCCTTATGCAGACATCACTGCTCGCAGCATTGCTGGCTCCTCACCTTGAACGTGGCCTCCCTGCACAAGCCACCTTGCAGAGCCCCTCCGTGTCTCAACTGGCCTTGTCAGGGCTGGGAGGGTCGTGGCACCAGTGAGCTCGTGTCTTTTTGCTGCCATTTACAGCAAAATGGGATCCTCAAGGATCCTTAGAGATCCTCAGGAAAAAAGNTGCCATTTACAGCAAAATGGGATCCTCAGGGATCCTTAGGGATCCTCAGGAAAAAAAAAAAGCTTTTGCCTGGAGGCTGCTGGCCCTGACAGGGAGCAGAGATGTGCAGAAGAGCAGAGCGCTAAGGCCCGGAGCAGGGACACCCCAGCTGGCTGCAGAGGAGCTGCTTTGCCTTCAGGAGCCCCCGCAGCGTGGAGCTCAGCATGAGCTGAGAGCAAATTCCACCGCGTAGCTCTGGGGGTTGCCCGTTTCCAGCTCCCGAAGGCGGCTTCTCTTCAGTGTGAGGGCTGCGTGCAGCCTTGCAGCGGAGATGTAAAGAAACAGGGATGTTTATTTGCGAATGAGAGGCCTGTTTAATTGGGGCCTGCCCTAATTGTTGGCAAGAGGTCCTTAATTGTGTCGTTGAGCTATAAAGATCATCAATATGCTTTGATCTGACAAATAAAGATGCCTTGTGTTCAGGATGAGTCACGATTCTGTGAGTCAGGAGAGACTAATGGACTGCAAGTAAATGGCAATAAATGAATAGATTGAAAAGCAGAGCATTTTTGATGTTACTAATCAAATTGTCCAAAAGGATTGAAGTGCTACAAGGCTTTGACTGGGTAATCCAAGGCAGAGCTTTTGACTAATATTTTGTTTTCTCTCTTTCTATCCACAGACAACGTTTCCTGTGACTCCATCGCTTGCAACAAGCCCCACGATGGCTTTTAGTCCCTACCTGAGTCATGTTTCCCCTGGAATGGGCTTGGTTCCTGCAGAGCTTTTACCAAATACTCCTGTCCTGGTTTCCGGGAATCCTACTGTTACAGTACCAGGAGGCTCTGCCGGACAGAAACTGATGCGTACGGATAAACTGGAGGTATTTGGCTGTCTGTTGCAGTATTGCTGAAGCGAATGCCTGGGGCCTGTGGGTCCTAACTGTTGTGCTCTGCTAGAATAACACCTCCTGATTCAGCAGACAACGCAAAGATTAACTTGCAGCTTCCCTAACGCAGGGCTCCTGCTCTCTGCACGCCCAGGCGCTCGTGTGGGGCCTGATCCCACATCCTTTGAAGTCCCTGGAAGTTTTGGGAGCACGCAGGCATTAGAGCAGGACTGGGGGGATTGTTTTCTCTGCATAATCCGTTTGCAACGCTTAAAAAATGCCAGTGGACTGCCTGCCCTTTCCCTGGGTTGAGTGGGAGACATTCTGGAATAAGAACAAGAGGGTGGAAGTAACAAACACTGCCCTTGTCTCGAGACAGGCTCGTCGAGTTTTACAGAGAGCTTCAAGCTCCACATTGTTGGAAAAGCTGGGAGTGGAGCAGCGGGGTCTGGGTCACGCAGGGGACGCAGTGCAGTGACAAATAAGTCCCGGGATTAGGAATGTCCTCTGCTGCCCTCCCAAGACCCCCACTAGTCGTTTGTGCTCACTGGGGCTCCATGTTGAAGGAGTTGTAGATGTTTGGAAACCCTCAACAGAGGCTCTGCAGGAAGCGAGGGCTGAGGACCCAAATTCAGAGGTTCCTGCAGGTGTAAATTATAACACAGGAAGGGGACGGGGGCAATTTCACAGCGTATTGTTTAATGCTGCACACGCTTTAGGTTGCCTCCCTTCCCCTTTCACGTGACATCTCACCTTTCCCCACACAGGCAGGCTGCTGCATATTGGGGTGGGATTTCCACCTTCAGCTACTATAACCTCAGCAATTTTTCTGGTTTCCTCAAACAAGGAAACCTTAAGCTCAATTTTGCAAAACTTTGTTCTCTGCCTTTGATGCTCCACAGTTGATAACTCCCAAGGAGCTGCAAGGTCTCTGTAAAGCTGGCAGTTTTGGTTACAGCTATGAGCACGTTGTTGGCTTTTAGTGTACTGTGATCAAGCGCGCTGCCAAGTAACCCTGGGTCAGAGTTTTGCTACGGAGTCAGTCAGGCCGTCTACATGAAAGAGGCTACTCTTATTTAGTAACAGAATACATGTATTAGTTTAGTGCAGCCAGCCGTGCTGATATTCTGTGTCGAAAGTACTGAAATTTTATGTCTGCTCAACAATGTGACTTTCTTTTAAGGTTTGCCGAGAGTTTCAGCGTGGAAATTGTACACGTGGTGAGAACGATTGCCGCTATGCTCACCCTATAGATATTGCAATGATAGACACAAATGAAAATACTGTTACAGTTTGCATGGATTACATCAAAGGTCGATGCTCTAGGGAGAAATGCAAGTACTTTCATCCCCCTGCACACCTGCAAGCCAAAATCAAGGCAGCTCAACACCAGGTGAACCAGACAGCTGCAGCTGCAATGGTAAGGATGCTCTTCTCAAATGTAGTTGCAATTGCTGAGAGGTTTGATTTGTGTCTTATGTGGAAACATAACGCGGTGCATTTTGTGAGTGACTGAGTGAGCTGCAGAGCACACGGGCAGCGTGAGTGACATCCTTGCATCCTTTCTGCGTGCTCACCGTGGCATGAGACGCTGAGGGACGCAGTAGCTCTCGCCAGTTAGGGACACACTGGCAAATCCTCTGATTTTCTGACATGAGGTCATGAGGTGGCATGTTCAGCAGCACCTAAAACAAGTGCCATCCCTGGCTAAGCCCTCGGGATTAGTTTGGCTTCCTCGTACACGAGGAAAGCAAATAACACCCATCTCGTAACACGCTTTTGTGGGGAGATCCTGGCCTGTCGAAGTTGACAGCAGAATTTCTGCTGACTGCAAAGCAGACAAGATACTGACTGTTCCAGCCAAGCAAGCTGAGAATCCCTGTGCCCGATCCCTTCGCTTAGTGAAATGCCGTAAGTCTCAAACCAAGGATGAGTTGCTACATCTATGTGATGCTTAGGAACTGTCAGACAAGGTTCCAGATGCATTTTAATTTGAACTGTGACTTCTTACCCTCCTCTAGCCAGGGCAAGAATTCTAAAAACAAGTCAAAGAAGACTTAAAAGTACAGATCGGGTTTCCAGCTGCAGCAAATGGTTGCCATTCTATTGACTGCAGTTTAATGGCTCCTATTTAGTCCAGCTGGGAATATGCTGCCCACAGTGCATTAGAGAAACCTAATTGCAGAGCTTAAATTGTCCAGAGTGAGCAGGATGTTGCCATTAGGAGCAAATTCTCCGTGGCAAAGAAGGCCGACTGCATCGGGCCGCGTTAGCAGAGCAGGTCAAGGGAGGTGAGTCTGCCCCTCTGAGCTGCATCCAGTACTGGGCTTCCCAGTGTGAGAGATGCGGATGTCCTGGAGACGGTCCAGCTGGGTGATTAGGAGAGATTTATCAGCACGTGCAAGTACCTGATGGGAGGCTATGAAGAAGATGGAGCTGAACTCTTGTCAGTGGTATCCAGTGAAAGAATGAGAGGCGATGGAGATAAATTGAAATAGAGTAAGTTCCACTTAAATATAACAACAACAACAAGAACAAACCTCTTTCGCAGTGAAGGTGTTTGAACACTGGAGCAGGTTGCCCCAAGGCTGTGGGGATTCGATCAATTCAAAATCTGACTGGACACAGCGCTGTGCACCCTGTCCACAGTGGAAGTTGGGCTGGACAATGTCCAGAGGCCTCTCCAGCCTTGTCACTTCTGTCACTCTTGGAATAGCTAATATTGAAACGATTCTTGCCTCCTTTTCAACGTAGAAATGAAGCTAGCAAAGCTTCCCTGAATAGCTTTTTTCACAGACAGTAAGAAGGGTTGTTTTTTATCATGGTGAAGTATAATGCAAAAATGGGAAGCCTATAAAAATTAAACAGCTGCTGTCCTGGTACCTGGAAAGTAGCTTGAAGAACTGAATATATTGCAGTGTTCATTTGTCCTGGATCATTTATTTGTTAAATTCTTAACTACTTTCCTTATTGTTGAAATAACAACTACAGTCTATTGAAAAAGATTAATCTGAAATGAAATTCTCATGTTCTTTCTTTATAATTGAAGTTTTACTTTTTCACTAATTATTTAGGACACTGTTACTTAACCAAGGCAATACATGTTTTATTCATGCTGCTGGCTTCTCTTAAAAATGTAATTAACCTTATTTGTTTGCTGTTAACTAGAACCTTTAAAATATTTATTGATGATTTGTTGCATCACCCTGCTTCCAAAACAGCTTACATTATTCATTGCCTTTTCAAGGTTTGATGCATTTACTGTACCTGTTGAGGGATAAGGCTTTAGTAGAGGGACGGGTGGTGCGCAGTCATCTTGCATCCAAACAGGTGCCTTGCAATTAGTGTAATAAGCCCTTCTGAAATAGATTTGGAGCGACTTCAAATCTAACATCAGAAGATACCTCTGGGGGACCCAATCCTGCAATAATTTAGCACCTTGTAGCAGCTCTGCTTGCTCCTACTAGGCTCACTGTGCAGCAGATGAATGGGGTCAGGCTCAGCCCCCAGTTCAGGCTCACACTTAAGGTGTCCTTGAACTTCCCATCTTTGCCCAAGGTCCCTTCCTTGCCCTGAGCTCCCCCGGCCTCTGCAGAGTTAGGGTTGAAGCCTCATGCAGGTTCCCTGGCACAATCCCTAAAACAACCAAGGCAAAATAACGCCCGGCGTTAGGTAGCCACGCAGGCACCCCATGTTGTGCATGCCTCGTCTTTCTGATATATTGTATAATGCATTCATTTTTTTTTATTTTTTTCTCTTCACCTCCCCACATTGTCGCTCTCTCTTGACACCTCTGCTTGCTGTTTCCGTTACTGTGCTTGACTCCCCTCCCCGGCCCATTGCCACCATGTGCTCGCTGCCTGCTAATTAAGACTCAGCCAGCTGTCACATCACTGAAGCGACCGCTCGAGGCCACCTTTGACCTGGTACTTGGACCTTTCGCCTTCTCGCTTTGCACGTAACCATCGTAGCTGCATGACCGCCCCGCTTGCCTGGTCTGTTGTGCTCGCGCCTGCGGAGACTGCCCATCCCAGCAGAAATGTTGGGGCTGTTCAGACGTGCCGGGCTGTGCCCGTCTGAACTCTCCTTTGCAAAGCCCAGATGAGCTGTAGAGGACACCGTGATCTTGGGGGTCTTCATCAGCTCCGTGTTTTGGGGTTTTTCCAAACGGCAGGAGCTCGAGTTGCGCAGGGTGGTGCTTCCATGAGGATTTAGCTCGTTAGCTCTGCAATGTGCTACGTGTTCCCGAGGAAATGGGAGGCATCGGACAGATCCTGCTGCTGCTGCTGAAGCCTGTGCAGCTTTTCATGACACGCCTGGCAGCATGGCCTTGCCTGGCAGTGCTGTGCCCGTTCTGCCCTTCCTCGGTGCTGAGGCACGGCCCGAATCCAGGCCCTCGCTAGTTCTGTCCCTGGTGTTGGTGAGAAGGGCTGGGAGAGGGGTGAGCAGCAAGGGCAGGGATCAGCCCTGGGAGCCACAGCAGCTGCGGGGCAGGACTGGGATCCCAGGGTCAGTAAGGTGGGGACACTGCGGTCCCATCCAGCCAGGGTTTACCCCCAGGGCCTCGGTAGGAAAGGGAGCAGCAGAGACCTCCCTCTGGGCTGCCTTTCGCTCCAGCTGCAGACACAGGAGCTGCTTTGCAGCCCTGGTCTGCAGGCTCCGTTCCTATGAGCTGTCTTGGATTGTGTCCCACGTCTCGCTTACGTTTTCCTGCCTTCACGATGGTTTTAGTAATGCAGAAACCATCCTCCCAGCCTGCCGTCAGCCCCGGCCCTGCCGCGGACGATTCCTTCCCCTTCCAGCTCCCAGCTGCTGGGCTCAGTGCAGTGAACGTTCCCCGCAGACACTACAGGAGTCAGGGGAGCTTGTATTTATTTTATTTTGCATTACTTTGTTTTATTTCCCAGAACAGAGATGTTAAAACATCTATGTTAACCGCTCTTCGGGGCAAATTGAAAAGAAAGTTTGGCCAGAGGCGAAACCCCAGCAGCGGCTCTGCAGGACGGCCGTTTGCCAGGCAGGCAGCAGGCCTCCCCACGGAGCTTCGGCATTGGGAAATCCTCAGGAGTAGGAAATCTCCAGTGCTGCCAGTGACCTGTCCAAGAGCTGCTGCTCTTAAGGCCTTGGGGCTGGTTGAGAAGGGGAGAGCCTTTTAGCTCCCCTTCTGCTGCCAATCTCAGTGCAGAGCCCAGCCTGGTCAGATCCCGGGGTCTAGCCTGAAAGGGTGAAGTTATTTTTAATCATCTTCCTGCTCTGAGTGTTTGCAGCCACAGTTTGGGGCTGTATCGTTTCCTCCTGGTGCTACCAGGGGCGACTTCAGTCCTCTTCAACGCGTCCCTGTGTTTGCTTGGACTGAAGCAGCGAGTCCCCTGGAGCCAGCCCCTCGGCGAGGTGCTGCGTAAGCACAGAGTGGAAGTGTGGGCTGCTCCCAGGAGATAGGCATCTAAATGGAATTTTGAGGAGCAATTAAACTGTTTGCTGCAAGATTTAATTCAGTTCCTGTCTTGCAAAAAATAACAAGATGGGGTTAACCAGCACATGGGAAATCTTGACTTAGGCATGCGTTGCATTTTTATCTGTCATTTATGCTGAAAGATTTCCTTCCATGCCAGGCAGAAAAATGGCCCAAATACCTTGTTCAAATGCTCGTATTCCAGCAGGAATGTGGCTTTCCCAGCCCTAAAATTGGAGGCTGCTTGGCATTTTTGGAGTGGGAATTTTTCAGTGGGATCAGTGTGGGCTGTCACTTGGATATTGAATAGCAAAAAAATAACCCTAAGCACTAAGGCAAACGGTCTGCTAGCATTGCAAAGCTTGTGTAGATGCTCCTACATGGACACAAGTGCAAAAAGAAAAGTTAGAAAAAGTCGTTGCCACATCAGGGCTCATCCAGAGGGAAGTCATAAGCAACAAGGTGAGGCAAACGGAGTAAGGGGGTTCTTTACTGCAAGGATTTGGGGCTCCAGGGGGAATGTGGGCCCTGTGCAGTGACCTGGGGAATGGGCCACTGGCTCCCGTGCCCGCAGCACTGATGTTACAGAGCAGCCTTCAAGCCAAACACCAGCTGTCTCAGTGTGCTGCTTGTTTTGTTTTTCTTTTTTTGAGACTTTGGACTTCTCCCTATGAAATTCTCTTTAGACATTTCCTAAAAATACTCTTAGCGCACAGTAACGGGGCTGTTATAGCTCTTACCTCCCCAACTCCCCAGGGGCTGGAGCAGGGCAGGAGAGAAGGTCATGTTAGATAGATGTGGGCCAGATCCTTGTGCCTGGCCGTCCCTCGGGCCCACTGGTGTTCGTGTGCTCCTTCTGACCACAACATTGGCCTCAGAAATATCCCATGCTAAAGAACCAGGACATGACAGTCTCCAAGCCTTCAGCTGCTCTGCTTTTGGCACTGCAGTTAGGAGTTAATGGGCTCTTTGGAGTGGTGACAGTGGCCAACAGGCGACGAGCCCAAAGTCCATCACGTGGCTGGTGAGTTGCTTTGCTGTAATTAGTACTTTTTTTTTTTCCTGAGGCAGATTTTGAAAGTGAAAAAAATGTTTCGCAATCAGACCTAGTAAGAATGAATTAGTAAGCGGAGCTACCCCAGGCTCTGCAAGCCTAAAATCTGTTCTGTGCCTGGAAGAAGATTCATGGGACCACCATTAGTAAGCGAGATGTAGTTACCATCACATTAAATATAGGCATCAATGAGGCCTCCCCAATAAATAGAAAAACATAGCACTCTCCCAAAAGACCTCATCCTAAAATATGGACCTTAATTGAAAGAATCTGGTGTCTGTTTCTGAGAAAGCTGGCCCATATTTGGCTGCTACCTCTGATACTAGCCAGAAGAAATTTAGAAAGATATTGCTAAGGCCTAATTCTAGCACTGGCATCAGCAGAGGATGGGTGCGTGTCCGAGGGCAATTGGCAAAAGCAATTTCATATTCTAATTTTCTTTTTTTTAACATTTAAACTACCCCAAAATCACTGTATGAACAGAGGTAGCATGGAATGGTGTTTTGCTTGGAAGTATCTTCCTTAACATTTCGCAGATGAGCAGTCTCCTATAGCAAACTAATTTTTAAATGTAACCTGTTTCTAGATGGTGACAGCTGTTGTAAGCTTTTGGTTGTATTCTGTTGTGTGTTTCTCTTCATGGTGCTTTAAAATCTCCTTCCATGTATCCTTTCTTAAAATGTCTGTGTGTTTGTGGTCTTAACCCTTCATTAGCCAAGCTTCCTTCATTACCTGCTTTCACTGCCATTCATTCATTGCCATAAATAGGATAACCCCACTTTTCAGCCCTTGCTTTGCTCCATGATGTAGAACACAACTAGGCAGAAATGACCTGATTCTGCATGACTTCCACGTGCGTAAATCTCATTGACGTCAATGGGAGTGTTCCATGCAAAAGGACTGCAGGGCATAATTAGGAAGGACCCTTTTCTATCACAATGTGAAGAAAGGAAAAAAAAAAAATGTGGTTTCTGCTTTGGTACAATGAAAAGCTGTAAATCATTAGAAACATTCCTGTCTCCTAAGAACCTGACATACTACTCTGTTGTTGAGACATGCTTCGTGAATGATGAGTAACTCGCTGAGAAAAGTTCCTGAGTTGGGTTAATGCCTTTTACCAAGTCTGATCTTGAAACGGGTTTGACTGGCTGCAAGAAGCACTGTGGGGTGATGGAAGCAAACGAGAGGATTTGCTGCCGAGCGAGGCCCACCCAAATGTTGCTCCAACAGCAGATATGTCGATGGCTTTTTCCACTGGCATTAATGAGCAAGCAGTATTTTGTGTTGGAGGCCTTCTCGTAGCGCTGCCCTCCTAGAAACCGGGAGCAAGTCCAAATCTGCTCTTCCCGAGCTGCGCAGCTGTTGCAGGCAGTGGAGAATCTGGCCTATTCTTGGCTCTGTCGTTCAGCCTCTTCGACACAAGGAGAGATGCGTTTTACCATGAATGTGACATTCTGTGTGTAATTGGCACCAGCTACCCCGTCACCACCCGCCTGCCTAGGTCACCTGCATACTAATGTGTAGGCAGGTATCGAAATAAGCAGAGGCACGCAAGCACCCCTGTTTTCTTCCATGCCATTTGTTGCTTATGCTAGTCTTTTGGTTTAAAAATAGTTTTCTACTCTCTTTTAGCTGGTATTATTTTATTTCTTGATGCTTGTTGCCTGCAACTGCTTTTTGTGGTATCCTGCCCAGGAGATTGCTTCTCCCCTTCCTCCTCCTCCTTTTCCTCTGTGCCTAAGTCAATCCTACCAAAAAGCTCCCTTAGTTTTTCTCCTCATTCTGGACTCTGCCCCCTTCTCCTGATGCATTTACTAACTGCTCACCTAGTGAAGTTGTGTTTTCACCTACCACTTTACCTGTGTTTTAGCTGCTCCTCTGTTTCCCGTCTCGCTAAGTTGACCCACTTGCAGGTGACTTACAGCCAAGACCCCTCTGTTATTTATTGCATGCTTTATCTACACTGGTTTGGGTGGCTGGGTTTATTCCACTTGCCTTTAATGATTCCCTCATCCACAGGCCCTGCCGCCTGGTGCACTTCAACCTTTACCAAAGAGGCCAGCACTTGAAAAAAACAATGGTGCCACCACAGTCTTTAACCCAAGCGTTTTCCACTACCAACAGGCTCTAGCCAACATGCAGTTGCAACAGCCTACGTTTATCCCTACAGGTAAGTGTCTCCCTGCTTTCCTCATCACATCGTTGCTTTCCTCTTATGACCTAGAGATTGAGCTGCTGACAACAGCTTTGTAGGAGTCCTTAGCAGAAGATCGTTAGTGTGTGTAGTCTCATTGTAAAAATCCATGGAAAGTTAATGTTTGTTGTTTGACGTTTTTCCCTCACCCCCTACAGTCCAGAGCTTTTGACTTGTAAAGATCCCTTCTTAGCCTTTTTTGTTTCGTTTTTTTTTTAAACAGTCAAACTAAGAAAAATGTCTGCATGTTTCTTGAATTCATACTTCCTGTTTCTTCTCCTTATGGTTCAACTAGTTAATCCCAAATTAATTCTTTGACTCTTGTGTAGCACTATCATGGACTCATGTTAAAAGGTTTGGTGGGTCTCCGTGCAAAGCAGCCTGCTTGCTTTAAACTGCAGGTATCTTTCTAACCTTGGGTCTCTGTGACCTACATATTCCAGCAGCCACAGTGTTTAGAGGGGGAATGGTTTGTCTCCTATAAATAGGAATTACAGAATCCTCTTTAAAGACATATTTTTCCCTCTTGCTTGTCTTTTGAGCAGTACGATAGCCTAAGCTTTTTAAAAGCAATTTAACTCCCCGGCTTTTATTGTACCTTTCAGGTCTCAGAGTAAAAATTGAAAGATGCAGTTCAGTAATTCATACAGAAATCGAAATATTGACTTGGCAGATGTGACTGCTGACTAGCCAATTAACCTGTATTCACTGCAGCCAAATGAAAAACAAAAACTGCATAGAGTAGTAAGTATTACAAATGGCTGAATTAGGAGTATTCCAGAGTTGCTGGGTCATTTTTAGTACCATTATTTTCATTGTGGAGCACATATGAAAATGAACAGCTGATTTTTTTCGTGTTCATTACTGCATTCATTTGCAAACAACATCTATAAAAATACACAAAGTGCTTCTCCTAGCTGGCCCGCTGAAGGGAAATGGGTTTGGGCCTTGCTCTTACCCTTTTCTTGAATCAAGGGAAAACTTGTCAGAAAGAGCCAGATAGTGAGACCAAACTGTGTCTAAGGGTGCAAAGAGCTGAGACCGAAACCCACTAGTAGTTCGGCCTGTGCCGTGAGAACGCTTGGAGATGCTCAGGATTCACCGCTTGCCAAAGCGTGTTCTTCCAGGGAAGCGTTGCGTGCACGCGGAGATGGAGGGAGAGACTCGAGCAGAAGGCCTCCCCCTTGGGCTCTGTAAAGTGCTCTTGGAAGGGATGGGCTGAGCTGACCTTACAGCAACTCTTTGAGATGCCAGAGAAAAGGTATTTCTACCCATGGGATGACTTTTGCTTCTCTATCTGGTTTCCTGACACCAGGAAGTTTTGAGAACGTCCAGTCATTGAGCTGACAACACATTGCAGTTCCTCAAGGTCACCGACTCCAAACCTGACGTAGAGAGGCATATTCCTGATGCAAGCACCATAAACTCTTTTTACCTAGGACTCTCTCAATCCTGTCTCCTGGTCCCATTAACGGCAGTGGAATTACGCATGAAGCTGATGCGGAACAGCTCTGTTTGCTGCCACCTGCTCCTGTCTAAGGACATTAGCTCTGGTCAGAGAAGCAAAATGTCAGTAAGAGAACTGGTCTGTGCCCAGTCTATCTTGGTAGACAAATCTGCCCTTCCTCCAGCATCAGGTCGTGATTTTGGTCTCAGCCTTTGAAATTCTCTTGAAAGCTAAGCAGAGAAGTGGCAGGTAGCAGATAGTATTATAGGGAGAGGAAAAGAACTCCTGTTTTTCATAGTTTCTCCTATTCAGCTATCAAGAGACCAATGTCATGGTTTACCCCTGGGGAGAGTTGGTGTGTGTAGACAACAGCATCATCACTAGAACTGGTCCAAGTCCAGAAAAAAACTGCTTCTTTCAGCTTAAACTGGAGACTTTGAATCCCATCCTCTGCTTCCAGGAGTAAATTGTTTTTGGAAAGTCAGTTTTAACATGAGTGTGCTGTTCCTCTAAGGGCAACTCCATGTCTGCTGATCAGAAAAATCAACACACCTTATACCAAAAAAAAACCAAATACATACCCCACAATCCTGTTCTGTAGGTTAGATCACATATTTTATTACCTGGGTGGGAGAAGAAATAAATTCTCTACCCAAGAATTCAAGAATTAATTTGGTTTGCTATGATCTCTTAAAACTGAGTTTAAACTATTTATGTATTGATATGCAGAATCTGTTTTGCATGTGCTTAAATACTGAATGCTGCAAAGAGAATACCTGCTTTTTAGTTAAAGTGATTTCTAACACTGAAGCTTCACTAATGAAATATCCCTTTTGTTCATCTTTCCACGCTTCAATGCATGGTGTGCAGGGTCAGTTCTGTGCATGACACCCACTGCAAGCGTTGGTAGGTTTTTCTACACAAACTTCTCAACTTTTCCTAATCTGAAAGAGACAGCAAGATAGTATGCATCAGTGAGAACCTGGGTGGCTGTGGTGTGACTGTCTATTCACTGTCTTCTTTGAGGCTTAAATGGTCGTATCCCTTTTAATTTCTGTTCAGTGCAGTGTTTCATGTGACTAATAAGAGAATGTGAGCTGATACTTTCCCTCCCCTGTTTAGTTCTGCTGCAGAGGCAAAAATTTGTCAACTGAATGTATCTTTACAACCTATTTAAGTCATCCAGCAAAAGGAACTAGCAATGGATGCATCCTGTTGGTTAATCTTTTATGTCAGACGTGAGGTGTGCTGGAGTTTGGATTTTTCGTTGTCCTTCTGAGGATATTTTAAGAGAGCAGTTTGATGAAATAATGCATCTAGGGTCAGCCCCTTTGCCAGAAAGGGCTCTGTTGAAGAGCAGGAGATGCAGAGCTTAAACTGGACCAGCTTGATTCATCTCTTAAGGTGTCCGTGAGGTGCCGGCTGTGCAGGGAGAAGGATCCCGTAAGGCAATGACAGTGCGTGTGCCCCGGGTCCCAGCGGGGCAGAAGGGCTGGGGACAACCTCCCATGGGGAGGTTCCCCCAGCCAGAAGGGCTGGGGACAACCCTGCGGCCAGGTCTGGGGGACTCTGGTGCCTCGGGACGACCCCACGTCTCTGCCTCGTCTGGGCTCGTGCTGTTTTCTTTGGGACATGACAGTTGGCTCCAACGAGCTCAGGAGGGACCACAACCACCAGTGGTTGGTGGGGTTCCCAACTCCTTACCCCTCCATCCCTTGCAGAGGGACCTAGATGGGGCCATCTAGATGGGGCTCTTAAGAACCATCTGCCACCCCTCTCTTGNGTGGTTGGTGGGGTTCCCAACTCCTTACCCCTCCATCCCTTGCAGAGGGACCTAGATGGGGCCATCAGCTCTTAAGAACCATCTGCCACTCCTCTCTTGGCTCCCTTTGGCCAGGAGAAACGGGTGGCTACAAGGAGGGGAGTGATACTTCGCAGTGTCCCTCCTCGGGATGTCGCCGTGCTGAGGACAAGGTGCCAAGACACCCGCGGTCCCCAGCACAGGGGATAGAGAGCCAGAGCGGAGAGCGTATCCTGACTGCCGGCTCTATGGAGGAGCCGGCTGTGCCTCAAGGGCAGCTCGGAGGGCAAGCGGTAGCGTTGAGGACAAGAGGGACACGGAGGCAGCGAGGCCTCCGGAGCAGGTCCTGCCCGCAGGGGACACTCGGAGCCTGGTGGCCGCAGCGGGACCCGCGGCGGGGGACACCGACCCTGTGTGCGGTGCTTCCCTGCGGCCGCGGTCACCATCCGAACAGCTCCCCAGTGCCATTTTGGTGCAGAGTCACAACCGAATCGACTCCCTCCTTTTTCCTCCCTATCCCCAAGGAGGGGGCAGCGGGTTGCGGGGAGCATTTTGCCAAATCCTTTAGGACCGCATAGGGAAACGTAACCTTGCCCGGCGGGCGCCGGGGCTGCCGGTTGGTCCTTGGCTCCGCGCCAAGGACGAGCCCCGGGGGGGAGACGGGTGAGCGAACCCCTGCGCCGGGGCCGCCGCGGGAGCCGCCTTGCCCGGCCAGATCCCAGCCGTGCCGAGAGCCCTCCCTGCCACGGCGCTCCCCGAGGGGCCGGGTGGGCTGGCGCGCTTGCCAAAACGTCCCCGTCCCGTCCCCGCCACCAAGCAAGCACCATGCGCTGGCTGCCTCTAACTCCCCACGGGTGCGAGCTGCCGTGGGCTTCTGCTAGCACGCCGGCCCCCTTCCCTCTCCCTCCCCCTTTGGAAATCTGGCCCGCGGAGTCTAATACATCATTGTTCTGCTTATAAATGTACTAAGTGTTGAGAATGTTTTGGTTTTTTCCTTAATTATAATTGTAATTGGCTTCTCCCCTTCTCTCTTGTTTATTTTTTTTCCCAACGCTGTCTTGCTTTGCACTGTGATTGCATGCTGCGCCCCGATGTATCCTTCATGACGATGTCACATGGCTTGTTGCTGCGATTCCTTCCACGCCCCCAAAAAAAAAATCCGCCACATGTTGCCATGGTTACATAACCGCTCCACCCTCCCGTATGTCGCTTCCATGGTTCCCTTCCGAAAAAAAGTGCCCATGATGCACGGTGCTACGCCCACCACTGTGTCTGCAGCAACAACTCCTGCCACCAGCGTCCCCTTCGCTGCAACAGCTACCGCCAATCAGGTTTGGCCCTTTCAATGGCTTTCTTTCACGTGTTGAGGTCTCGAGGGCACGGCGGCCCCGCGCGGCGTCCCCCGAGCCGCCGGCAACGTCCCGCCGGCCGCCCCGTCCCCCGGGGATGCGGAGAGGGGGTCCCGGCCGCGCGCTCCCTCCGCCCGGCCCGGCGGGAGCCCTAGGGATGGGCGGTCGGCAGGGACGGCCGGGGCCACCGGCGCTGGGGACGGGCATCCGGCTGCTCCGCAACGGCCCTGATCCTGGCGGGAGGGGGAAAAAAACAAAATGACAAAAAAAAAATCAAAAAAAGGCAAAAAGATGGTAAAACGCCCCAAAGATGCTGTCGCGCAAGACCCCGCAGCACTTCTGCTTTCAGCGGCGAGCAGAAATACCACCGCGAGCATCCTGCCCCGTGGTATTTTGGCATGGCCTGTCCTGGCTTGAAAGTGGAAGTGAAAACACAAAGCAGCTTCCCCACCCCGACCCTGCCACAAGATTGGGCTCTAAAAACAACGAAAATTTCAAAAAGGAGGGAGGGCAGGGGTGATACCGGGATGATTCGAGCTTATTGATCCCAGAAACATCGCCCATCCGTACAGAAGTTCCTCTGGACATGCAGTACATGCTGTTGTGGCACTGCCTTCAGTGTAAAGGATTTCATGCATGTTTGCCTAGCCATAATTCTCTCCAAAACTTCCCTCTGCGGATACTGGGTTGTGATGGCTGCTTCTGCACCAGTCCTGAACTGTATACGCACAGTCTGTCCTGGTGATGCTTCTTGATAATTTGGTGTGCCACAATTTTTTTTTTCCTGATTAGACCAGGGAAATTTCAAGCAGAAGGACTTTTCCTTTCCCCTAGTAGTATTTTTGCATTTTTATTCAGCTCTTCCTCACGCTCTCGAGTTCAGAGTGATTGCAAAGAAAACCGGGTGTCATTTTATCCTCTGGGACACTATTAGCAGTGCTGAATGGCAGTAATTTCTCAGGCTGGAGAACAAACTAGCCCAGGGTTGTAAGGCTTGCAGTAGAAAATTGGCCTGTGTAAGTCCTAGGCAGTGCTTTACTGCTTGCAGGAGGTATCGCTGTTCTCTCTCCGTGTCTCGTTGTTATTTTCAGGTAGACAAGGTCCTACCCGTACCGCTCACGAGAAGAAAGCTGCGCAGTTTCCGCTATGGCTCTACGAGTCCTGTGCTCCTTCAGCCAGCTAGTTTCAGGGCATTTCTCCATCTTACTGTCTATGGAGTTTAAACTCCCAGGACAGCCGCCACCTACTCCACGAGACTTTAGTAGCCATGCAACTACACTCTACTTAATGCGTGGCGAAATAGAAACATGTTGGGAATAGATCCTGTTTTCTAAGGCGCTGATGTACTTGCTAACCAAAACTGAAGACAGAACGAGCTCAAGACAATGTTTTAACGTGTTGTGTTCTCTGTTTTTTTTTCCACTGTAGATATCCCAGTTATCAGTAGATGAACTGAGTAGCAGCATGTTTGTTTCACAGATGTAGAAGTTCCCGATAGAACAGTAAGTTCCTTTTCAATGTTACTCTCTTTGGTCGACCGCTTTCCCCAAGGGCACTGCCTCTCCCCAGGGTTCTCGTTTGGGCAGAGGCACTGACCCTGTAGTCCCAGTTCCTGCCAACTCAACTGAATTTCAGCAGGTGCAGCAGGGGTATGGAGCAACCCCATTCCAGCATGTAAGGTTGCCTTGTGCCTAAAATACTGTTTTGGGATGCTCAGAGCCTCCCTTCCTGCATCCCCCCGCAGTCTGACAGTTGTGTCTACAGCTGCCCTGGCTGCGGGCAGCCCCAGCTCCTTCCCGTGCATCAGGGATTCGGGCCCTTGATGGTAAAGACATTTCCAATCTGGTAGAGATCTGTGTATGCTGTTAAGAGCAGGATGAATGCACAGGCAGCATAATATCCTTCACCCCACTTGCAAATCCTGTTTTTCCTTAGGTTGCTGGGTTTCTCTGAGAGGGAATAATGGAGGAGTTTGTCCTTTTTTTTTTTTTTTATCTTTTTTTTTATTTACACAATATAATTTACAGGCTGAGCAGCACTGTCATTTTTCTTTGCTTTTATTCATAAATGTTAGCTAATGTTCACGAAAGAAAATCCCTTGGGAGTTTCAGTTCACTGCTGTATTTTTACCCCCAAGAGACTCAAGAACAGTTCAGCTCGCTCAGCAGGAGGTCACCAGACTTTCCCAGTGCAGGCCATTAATATATACAGATACGCAGTCCGTATCTCCCTTAGGTCATGGATTACAGGCAAGTACTTAAATGCTGGAAATAAATTTGGCAGGCAGTTCTCTAATTATGTCTTTAGCAATAGACAGAAGTTACTCATGTTGGTGGTGCCCCTTATCTCTTCTGACCTAAATAAACTGTCCTCTATTTATGTGACCTGCCAAGTGTGGCCGTGTATCTCTGTTGGTAAAGAGGTGAATGCTGAATTATTCCCAATAGCAAAAATGTGCTATGCAGTGGACTGCATACTACTGTGCTAAACACCAGGTGTGATGACACCTGTCGTGTTAAACCCTTTTTGCACCACATGCAAACCACTCTGTTCCACCCGAAAGGGGACGATTTGCATTAAAAACATATATATATATATATTTTTTTTTTTTGAGGACTTTGCGGTTGTTTACAGCATTTATTTCAGGACACTTCTTATTTTCTTAATTCTTTTCGCTTTGATGCGTGTCAGTAGTCAACAGTGATTTCAGACGAGGCAAGGAAATTCCATGGAACTGTATTTCTTCTACAAGCAGGGAGCACGGCACAGTCCATCCAAATAATTCATCGGCAGTTCCGTTGAGGAATGAAAATCCCGTGTCTGAAACGAGTGGGGCCCTTTGCAGACTGGCAGAAAAGGGCTTTTTCCTCCAGCTCCCCCAGCACTCGCAGAGCCTTTGGTGACCATGTTCCTGCAGGAGCTTTGATGCTCAGATCTCGGTCCTGGGTTGTTACCCTCAGTGCTGGGGCATAAATTCCAAGCCCGCCGACCTCTCGGGCGTGCAGCGTTTCGTACTGCCGCCTGCGTGTGGGAAGCTGGGCACGTGCTCGAGTGTTCTGCCAGGTGAGGGCCTTGGTCAGCGTCTGCAGTGCTGCGGGGCAAATTCCCCACGCAGACGTGAGTGGGAGCTCGGTTATAAAAGCACTTGTGGCTCCGGCAGATGTTCTTTTTCCCTTATGGTTGGCAAAGTGCTATCTAACCTAGCCCTTCAGGCACCAAGAACATTGTCACCTTCAAAGGAGGGTTTTAAAGGTAATGCCAGGAGAGGTGACTTGTTCCCAGAAGGGGGTCACTTGAGCACAGGGTTTCCGTGTCCGTGTCTCATCTCTGGGCCTGATTTACCTTTGGCTCTTGACTCCTTCAGGCTGGCATATTAAAGTGAGTATCTGTGGCTTTTGTTGAGGGATTTGGAAGCTAACAACAGTTAGGGATTTCTTCGTCCCTCCCGTTAGTCACTCCCCACCTGCCGTCTTGTCTCCAAAATGAGACTATTAGTCGCCCACCTCCCTGTTTCACAATTTGTTTCATCCCTGTGTGTTAAAAGCACTGGAAATGGGAAGGCATAAGTGCAGATTAAAGAGAACGCCAAGTTTGTTATTAGCAATTTCACTCTAAGTCAGAAAAATAAGGGAATAACATGTTGACTGTCTGCAACCTGAAGGAAACCTCTTGGGCAATACAGTGAAGATAGAGATTTATCTTATTAGAATGACATTTATGTAAAGAAAAAATCCTCCTCTTTCTTACGCTTTCTTTGTTGTTGTTTTTTCTTTCCCCTCCAGCAGACGATACTGAAATTCTGAACAGTAAAATTATGGAGCACCAGGACTTCTTGGTGGGAAGCTGCGCATGGCCTTTCTGTATATACCCCCTCTTCCCTCTCTCGTTCTCCACCACCTCTACAGTAAGCCTGTTGCAGCCTACATGTTAACCAAAAACTGATCAATGGGAATGTCAAAAAAAAAAAAAAAAAAAAGAAAAAAAAGCACTATAGAAACAATTAACAAACAGCGCTCTGTTATATGAGATATACAAGTAGGAAATTATAATAGACTTTTATAACACATTACTTTAACACACTTAATCATTTTATGACTACCATCCTGGTAAGTGCATCTGCACAGCGGACTGTTGGTTTACTGTATACTATCGATGGATAAATGTTTGTCTTGTTTTTAAAGTGTTATCTTACTGTTTTGTTTACATCATAGTCTATCAATTTGTTTTAAAGTGTACATCATTATCAAGTGTACTCAATACCATTTTTTCATTATTGTTATGTCTTAAGTTTTCATATACTGTAGGTTTTTATGGGATTTTGTTTGTTTTTTTACTAAAAATGTTATTGTGGGAAACAGGAATTATGTGCTTGAAAAACACGACATAAGAATGTTCTGCCCTTTTCTAGATTTTGCTGTCAATGTCAGCTACAGTTGTTGTGTTAAATGCTCCTTTTATCATGTAAAATTTGCCTTCAGATAGAGTCTCCAAAATTTCCTACAAATGTCAGGAAAGGACAGTTGTCATTTCAGTCTGATTCAGGCTACTTTTTTAAATACAGTGAGCTGATTCTGGAAATGTAGAAAACAAAACCACAACCTGCACTCGATGAAAAGTAAGGTGACAGGAAGGATTTGCTCAGATTGTGGAAATCATCATGGAATTTCTGCAGTTCTGTTGTACATTGAAGTGCATTCTCAGCTGCAAATGGCGCACAATCTTTCTTGCGATTCTCATGGTGCAGTCAAAAAAAAAAAAAAAAGGAAAATAGATGGATAAGTGGGAGAGCTTCATTTGGGCAAAGATGCTTTTGCATCGGAGAGGAACAAACACCAACTGTTAGCTGCAAAACGTACAGCTGGGTTAAGCCCCTAACCGTGGCTTTGCCCAGGCTGGGTGGTAGTGTGCAGGTGGGCTCGTCTCCCCCAAGCATCCTGCAGCATTTCAGCCTGCAATGTTATGTATGTGGCTCATCTTGCCATTTCATCAGTGTGCACCGATTATTTACTCACCGTTTTCCTTAAGCCGGTGATATTTCCCAAGACCTCTGGCCCTTTAGCGCAAGCGTAAGCAGTAACAAGCAAAGGCAGCAAATCTAACCGTAAGCTTTGTACCGCACGAGGATGTTCCTTGTAATGGAGTTCCTGTAGGTCGGGGGATGTGTTTTGGCATCTTCTACTTGATCAAGAGCAATGTTTGTCGCACAACAAGGGCTAGTTCTCAACACCTCCTTTTCATGCACGTGAAAGAAACGCTTTCCAGCCCGTCATTACGCTGCGTTGCTGAACAGCCTGGCTACACAGTGAATTTGATTTGAGGACACACCAAATTCAGCCCTATCGTAGCTCTCTAATGTCACTGGCGCTATGGAAGAGATGGATTTGCTCCTGTAAATCTGTGAACTTCAGAGAAGGATAAACTGCTTGGCGAAAGAGAATCATTATTAAACCAAACAGGAGGCACGTTCCTGGTGTCCGGAGGCTCTGCACCCCGAGCTCACCGTGGTCCTGTGGGGTGCAAATTCCGACAACCAGATCATGTTTTCCTTTCGAACTTCCAAGGCTTTGGCTAGAGAATTTCCTTGCCCCCTCTCCTCCAGTGTGAGTACAGATACATGGCTAGAAATGTATTTATACGGGCCGCAAGCGATAGAGGGGCCTGCAAGGTGGTGTGCCCCAACCCAGGCTGCGACCATCTGCTGTGGAGATTTCTTCCTAAGCGAGAACCTTGGACGAGTCGAGTTCAGGAAAGCCTTGAGCCGGTAGAAGTCTTGCCACTCGTTTCAGCAGGCTCTGAACCAAATGCTGAGAGAGGGAAAATCCCCCCGCACGAGTCACTCCTGAGCCTCGCGGCGCGACGCGTCCGGAGCTGCTCCGCAGCCCTCGGCGGTCCCAAGCAGCCAGTGTTGCCTGAAATCAGTGACTCTCATTTACATTGGCTACTGCATCCCTGTTCTTTTAACCACTGAGTTTCTGTTTCCCAAAACCATAACATTGTTAGTGGAAAAAGTGGATTTGAGTACTTCCTGTTTGAAATTATTTGTGTATCAAAATGGGTTTTGCACAACCTGTGCCAGTGCCTCAACAAAGAACAGAGCTGATCTTCTTAAGCCAGAAAGGATACGTTCAAGCTTGTATGGCTTTATGAGTTAAAGGAGGTTGGAACTTTTTTCAGTGCTAAATGGATTTTTGTATATCTTGACACTTTGATGTAACCTCCTATTTTATTTATCTACTTAAACATCTGGCATAGATGTGCATAGAATGTAAACCTAGAATACAACTGTTTTCACGTCACATTTAAAGCACTGAAAAAAAAAAAGCATTTAAGGATTATTTTTTATTAAAGAGGTCCAATGAGGGATGTTCAGGGTAGTTATATTAGGTGCCACAACAGTTTTTATATTGCTGGCAAATTTAGCGTTAATTTGTAAATGAGTTTAAGGAAAGAAAAGCTTGAAGCACTAAACTTCACCAAATTCAAAACAATCTCGGCAAAAAAATGCCATTTTGAGGTAGCACTATTTAAACTAGTTGTGCAATGACTTGCTCTAATTTTCTTTGTTCAAGAAAGAAAAAAAAAATAAAAATCAGTCGCCAGACTATAAATTTCCTAAATAGACTATTACAAAGTCACCAAACTAGTTAGTGACTCTAAATAAATGTCATAAAAGCATGAATATCATCCTTTATTTGACAAGAGATGTATGTAAGTTTGTTTAAATCAATATAATTTTAGTGACATTTTTATAAGCTTCCCACTTTCCATGAACCTATATTTTTTATTTATCCAAAGTTATTTCTCTTTGTCCATTTCTCTCAGCCTTATGCAAACAATATGCAAGAAATGCTGAAACTTGGATAAAACGGGTCATGCAGAGGGAAAATGAAAGCTGAGATTGATCATTTTCACAAAAAAAAAGAAAAAAAAAAGGTTGTTAGTAGTTTCAATAAAAAATACTACTACTAAGCTGTAACATAAGCAGACAATAAAAGAGGGACTTAAAATAAAGCGGATTCACAAAACTATTAAGATTATTTTTGTTAAATGCAGTGTTTTTAGTAATTTGGAACCTGATTTCACAATCAACCGTGTTTTTTAGTTGCAGATTCCTAGCTGATGATTTTTGGCTTTGTATTCTTTTTTGCATCGTGATGTTCTAGCAGTCGTTACCTCCGCGGCCAGCCCCGGTCCCCAACGCCCTGACGCACTTTGCTCCCTGCCGTAAGCGTCGTCCCGCGCCGCCCTCGGGGCCCTTGTCCCCCTGCCCGGCGCTCCCGCAGCGGCTCCGGAGGCGCCCGCATCCTGCGGGATGCTCCCGTGTCCCATGGGATGCGCCCGTATCCCACGGGATGCGCATGCTTCCGCATCCCGGCTCCGTGCCCGGGCCCTAGGGCAGCTCCAGGACGCGCCCGTACCCAGAACCGTGGCGAAACTGGAGTCCTCGTTGGGTTTTTATTTCTTTGAATCCCTTGTACATTTCACACACATGCAAATTGAAAAAGGTGAAATTTATGAGGAAAATCTAATTTCCCATTCCTGTTGAATGGATTTAGTTTGATATTGACCTGATTTTACCACGTGCCTGTTGAAGGCCTTAGAGTATATACTGTATGTTAAAGACTGTAATAACTTTAAAAAAAAAAATAGTTGATAGCCTAATTCAAATGTAAATATAGCTCCGACACATTGTTACTAGGCTACAACACATTAATTCATGTCATATATTCTCATTTCTTTACCATTAGTTTTTAAGGTCTTCATTATTGCTTTTTTGATATCTTTAGTAACTAATGAATTTAATTTTGAAGGAGAGTTAGAGAAAGCTTAAAATTTTTACTACATGTACTCAACCCATTTAGTTATATTCTAAACCAACACTGAAGCATGGTAAGGTATAGAATCCAGTCCATAACTAGTTTGTATAGTTTACAGTTTAAGAACAAAATTAACTTTGTATGTAACTCCTACAATGATAGATTCATTGTTAACTAATTATATTAAGTTGTTGTTGCTATGGCAACAAAACTACAACATGGCTACCTTTGTATACATTATTTGTGAAATTTTCACATGTAAATTAAAAGTGATGTGTAACAGTATGAGCTTGTTAAAGGTACAGTTCGATACTGTCAGATAAAGATATGATTGAATATTTTTAAAATCCCAAAGTCCCATGTGAACGCTGAAATTTGTGTCTTTACGTCACTTTTTCAGTCAAGAAGTTTACAACACATGGATTTAGAGTCAGGTTTTATAGCTTGTAGAAATTGTTGTGTGGCAAGGGTTATTCCACAGTATTTTAACTTTGAGAACACGGCAAGCTGCCCCCACGACGTAGTGACTGCTCTCCCTTCCATTTCATGTCCATTCGCATTGCGGCAATTCCGAATTGATCCGTTTCAGCACTGTAGCTCTGCTTGGAAGTTAATTTTATTTCTATTTTTTCTTTTTTTTTTTGCCTGAAATTGAACACTCACATGATTACGTTACGATCAGGGCTAAGTAATTAAACATGTAACTATTTTAATACTAATTTATATTAGCAAAAACTGTACATAAGAAAAAAAAATATTGTGGAATGACCCCTTAACAGTGTTGAAGATACAAATATGCTGCAGTTAAACTGATTCAGTTAGTGTACGAATGTGTGAGACACACCTTTTTTGCACTTATGTACATAGTCCACGAAAGAAATCCTTGGAACTTATTTTGAATATAAAAAGTCTGTAATAATACAGGAAAAGTTTGTAAAAGAGATAGGTATTACTAAGGCTTTGAAAAGGAGGAGTTTTTTGCTATAAAACTTATCTGAAAGCATGATGTTGCTTTGCTGTTGTAAAAGCTTTGTAGTTTGCCATAGCTTATTATACAGCAGACTGATAACAGGTCAGCTCCAACCTGCAGCACGGAGAAATGGGAAACAGTGCTTGATTAATTGGTAAGGTCACTAGCAAAGATTTGAGTTGCATTTTTTTAGTTTATTGTTTTTCACTCAGCATTTCTGAACGCAGCCTAGGTCCTGGGTTTGGTGAGCTGTTTTCTCTGTGAATCCCGTCTCCGGTGACTCCTTTCCCTATCCCGTCCCGCTCTCTCCAGCGGGGATGCTTGCCGGGTGTCGGTGGCTGCCGCTGCAGCAGGATGGGGACGTTTCAGAGCGACGTGGAGCTGTTGCCGCTGGGTTGTATCGCCCTTTGGGGTAGTCCGGTTGCATGGAAGTGGCCCACGGGCAGGGAAGGACGGCGGTGGGTTCAGGCTACCTCGGAGCCATTGGCTCCGGTGGCCTGGGCGCCTGTTGGGAGCAGCGGATGGATGGGCTGGATTTGGCTGGATTTAGGGGCACAGCGGTGAAGGCATCGGGGGCATCTACATGCCGGGCAGGAGAGCAAGGTCCAAGCCCGGCTTTCCGCGCCTCCTCCTCCTCCCAGAGCGAGCTGGGTCCCTGGCTGCTTCGGAGGACGAGGAGGACGCTCCACGCTGGCTTGCGGGAAGGACGGATGGAGCAGGCAGCATCACCCTCTTCCCCAACCTTCCCAAATTCCCATTCCCGCTATGGCCGGAGCGTTTCCCGCTGCCGGGTGGATGCAGTGGCCGGGTGCAGAGCAGGGAGCAGCGCGATGGCCCCTGTCCTTGGTGCTCCCTGAGCTGTGCGGAGCCTCTTTCAGGAATTGCTCAGGGTCTCTGCAAACACCCTTCTTGCCCAGATGATCTGGTACCACCAAAGAAAAGCAGAACGGAGCAGAGCTGAAACGCCCTCCCCTGCGGCCCTGCCTCTTGGGGCTCTCCTCATTCTCCCCTCTTCCCGTGGGTTTTGCTGGGGGCTCCGTGTCGCTGCGTGGATTTTGGAGGCGCGGGAGGGCCTGTGTTGACCTGTTTGTCTTTCCTTGGAGTTAGGATGTTTTTGTGAGGCTTAAGCGACCGGATTTGCTTCCAAAAAGGCGGCTGGTTTTGCGGCAAGGCAGGTCCCAACCCCTCCTGGATAGCCGAACCCCCCGGCAGCGCCGGGGCTGGTTTAAATATATCTAATATTAAATAATTACCCAGCTCTAGCCAGTTAAGGCTGCCCTTCGCTGTAATCATTTTTTATAATCAAGCTCATCCGTAGGATTAGGAGAGAAAAATATTTTGCACTATGTGAAATGAATCGTAGCTGGTGACACTTCTTTCCATTGGGGTGGGTGGCCTCCCCGCTCAAATCTTTGCTAGTGATCTTCACTGTCATCTATCGTCAAAAATAACTCTGTACGCCTCTCGGATGAGAAACATGCAAAAATAACACAACTATTAAATAAAGCGAAGTTATTTTTTCCAAACACACAACAGAGAGAATTACCTGACACCGAATTACAAGGTTCCAGTTCTTTATTACTGTACACAGATGCTATTTGATAGTGGTGGAAGCCAAATGATTTTGTTGCCATGGCTTTTGTATCCTAGCAGATGAGGGGATGATAAGACCATTCTTAGATTGGATTATGGGATTTTTTTTTTTCTTTCCAATTAGCTTTAATTATATTTTCTTTTTAAATCATGAAAATGAAACAAAACTCCCCGCACCCATTGTTATTATTTCACCTGACAATAGATCACTGTCCTTTCTTTTTATATATATAAATAGAGAATTGTATTTTAGGCAATCACTAAAATCAAAAAAATAATAAAAAAAAAAGAATGTTCTCCTAAATTGTCAATTATTAACTTAAATATATAAAAACATTAATACTGTACTGTGTAAAGTAGATATTTGAAACACATTCTTCCTTTCATAGACGTTTCTGGTAAACAAAGTAAGGGAAACATTAGGTATCAATTTAATCATATAGTTTAGGATATATACACAAGATTACAGTTAGCCCTGTGGAATTGTAAGAAATTAAAATGTCATCAGATCCAGACAGGCTTAGGTTAACGCAATATTTCAGTTCTGTAACATAATAGTTCATTCCCTCAACTGCTACCAACAGGGTGTACGCTTTGAATTTCTTTTTCTTTTTGCCACGTTATATTGCTGTAGTGCTTGTACGTGCTTTAGAAATGTGCATAATGCTACTCATTTTAGTATGTTACTTCTATATTGTTATTGTTTATTTTTTGATCTTTTAATAAAGTGTATAAAATTCTTGGTTATGTTTTTT
>VWPW01006212.1:0-59496 GCA_013389825.1 Crypturellus undulatus | reverse complement strand
CCACCGTCACGCCCACCGTCACGCCCATCACTACTGTCATTAGCACTACGGAGTCGACACCATGTTTTTGTAAAATTGGCAATGCTGTTTTTTCGCCTGGTAATTTACCCTTTTTCATGCATATTTTTTTTTCAGAGCATATATTTGATTTTTCATAATATTTTTGCTTATTTTTATGTTAACATTCACAAGTGTTTTACATCAAAATTGTTATATTTTTTTTTCTTGTATTTATTTTAGTCTGTTTTCTTTTTTTTTTCTTTAGGTGATGTTATTTACAACAGAACCGATAGTGATGGATGTAGTTTTTATGCTATCTGCAGTCATTCATGTTCAGTTCAGCGTTTCACAGGACCATGTATTGTTACTACCCCTTCAGTCACTACTTCCCCTGAAACATCTCCAACAACTACTTTAATTCCTTTTACTACCGCTAATCAAACAACAGGTTGTTATTCTAGTACTCACCCTCCCTTGCAGGTATGTAATTACTGTGTTCTTTTAGAATATTTGACTTTAAATAGTAATTTTTTGGAACACTATAAAAAGCCGTTTTCATTCTTTAATACATCTATATCTCAAATGGTAAAATACTATTTTTAATGATGGACAATACACCTTCCCATATTTGTGTCTGGACGGACAACTTTTAGGCTTCTTTCAGGCACTATACTTTTGCAAAGGAACAGTAAGTATCTACTGTGGTTGTTTTAGTTATTAGCATAGCATGCAGGATTCAAAATACTCTGCTGCATAAACAACATACATGTTTTGCCTTTTATTTTTTTCCTGATTGGCTGTGTTGGTGGTTTTCGAAAGTGTATATATAGGTCGGGCAAAGGTGATTTATTGCTGCATCCTGTAGTCTACCTTGAAACCTCACAAGACTTCCTTATGTAGAATCAATAGCTGCATTCCTTTTCAGTCTTATCTAACTTTGTAATTCTCCAGAATATTGTCAACTTTGCACCACCAGTGGAGAATTACATTGTAATCTGTGTTCCAGATCTGGAAATCAAGTAACAATTTTGGGTCATCTGTGCTCTTGCCAGGAATTTAATCCAGTAGTCAACAAATTACTAATATCACAAACTCAAGAGTTGGAACAAATATTCCTATCCAGTACCATCATGACTGGGAACATTATATGCCACTAGACGAAAAATACGGATAAAGTTCATACATGTTTGCAAAGATCCGTGACAGCGATTTCTGTTCATTTTGCAGCCTGGTCAAAGAATGAAATTATCCAACTGCACAGAAATCATCTGTGAAGGAGATAACAAACAACAAGTACTTCAAACAGAATGTCCACCTGTAAAGAAAATCAGCTGTGCCAATAGATATCCGCCAATTCTGGTACCGGACGAAAATGGCTGCTGTTACCACTACGAATGTCAATGTAAGCATCAGTAAATTAAGGAATTACACTTTTGGAAACAAGCAAAACTTTGCATGAAATACAAGGGGATTTTTTTTCCTCTGGATTACTCTAGAAATTGTGATACACTCAGTTATGTTTCTACATTCTTCTTCTACATTGATTTTAATATTAATCTTCTAAATATTTTCTCATCATCAGGTGTGTGCAGTGGATGGGGTGATCCTCACTATATAACTTTTGATGGAATCTACTACACTTTCCTTCAAAACTGCACTTATGTTCTGGTGAAACAGATTGTGCCTAAATATGACAACTTCCGTGTTTACATTGAAAATTATTACTGTGATTCAAAAGATGGACTTTCCTGTCCTAAATCAATTATTATTTACTACAAGTCTTCAGAAGTGGTGCTGACCCGTGAACATATGAAGAATGTGGTAAAATATATACTTTTTTATTTCTCTATGTCTTTTTTTTTTCCAGAAGAGAAATAAGGCCTTGGACTTACTGATTTGTAATACCATCTGTTAGAATATTAGGATATCATAACCCAAAGATGAATAGGACAGGCATCACTAGGAGAAAAATATTATATCTATTTCTAGGAATAAAATATCAGAAACATCAAAAATAGCACAGTACAAATATATTATCTTTATGCATATGTATATATAAATAGCAGAAGGAAACAGACTAATACAGCTGACAGAAAAGACAGAACGTTTGCACTGTTGCTTAAGGATTAATCTTTCACAAAAATTAATGCATTGTATTGCACTTAAATAATGCATTATTTAAGTAAACACATTATGAAGAAACACAGCATGATAATAAGCATGCTTTTTTTCCCCGATGGTGAAGACTGGTATGTATCCCATATGGAGAATTCCTTCCTATATACAGGGACCTTCAGTAACCAGAGCTATGGCATGGCTCCCTCTCTGATTGCCTGCTAGGAACAGAAGTACAGCTAAGAGGAGAGGTGAACAGGGATATCCCCTTGCATTTATAATCTTAAATCAGTGTCAGTGGCTGGTGAAAATCGAGAGTCAGTCATGCTGCCATTGAATTAATTAGTTGGTCAGAGCACTCAAATAGGTGGGAGGATATGTTGTCCACCTGGACTCTGCTCTTTCAGTGCCACACCAAGCTCTATTTGCTCCAGCCAGAAAGCCACACAGAAACAGTCAGTCCAGTGATTCCCTGTGAGAGAAAATAGAAATAGACAGTATTAATTTCTACTTCACTAAAGCATCAAAAGTTCCACAAGAACTTAAGAAAAAATTTCTTAACAATGAGGGTGACAGAGCACTGGAACAGCAACTGTTGCCAAGAGAGGTTGTGGAGTCTCCTTCTCTGTCTGCTTCTCTGGAGATCTTCAAAACCCCCTTGGACGTAGTCCTGTGCCATATGCTCTAGGTGACCCTGCATGTGCAGGGGGATTGGACTAGATGACTTCTACCAACCTTACACACAATTCATCACAATTAAACGAGAAGAAAGTTGCAGAAGTTCCCAAGAAGTTCCCAAGAAAAAGTTATTAAGCAAATAAGCCACCTTCATTAGCTCATGTAAGATGGACTGCAAATGGCAGCGCTTAGATTAAAGAGTATGACAGCTGAGTAAGAACAGTACTAAGCACATTTGACTTCATCTTGAACTGAAATGACTCTTCCATTGCTAGGCAATGTGCAGTGTTGGGACTATATGATTTTGTAGGAATTTTGAAGTTATTACCTATTAATGGTAGACATATTTTTGCAATTATCAGAAAGCTACCACTCATTTCTATGCAGAGAGGTTTACATTAAACAAAATTATATTATCAATAAAAAACTTAGGCTTAGAATGATATGCATTAGCACGCATGGCAAAACATGGCATATGCCCAAATATGCCCAAAGAAACTGTCATTGAATATGATACACAGCAATGAGTTTTGCATAATTATGAAGATTAGAAAATTATTTAAAGCAATCACGCAGAAGTAGCTCTTATTCTGAAGTTTGTTTCTTTTTGTTTTTTAACCTTACTCTATGTTCAGATTTACTTCAATAAAAAGCCTGTCCAACCAGGCTTCAAGGAAGATGGCATTTCTATTTCAATGCTTGGCATTAACATGATTGTTGAAATACCAGAGATTGGTGCAACCATTACCTTTAGTGGACTGATTTTCTCAGTGAAGCTCCCCTTCAGCAAATTTGGCAACAACACTGAAGGACAGTGTGGTAAGACAGATTCTTTCTCTCTCATGCACTCTCTTTATCTAGGCTCATCACAGACAGAAAGTTTTCAAATTGCATTTCAAAAAATGGAATTGAAAACAGTTTAGGTCTTAAACATCTTATTTTAAGATAAACAGCTCAATATTACAAACACATTATAGGTTTTTTTTTCCCAAACTAAATTAGAATTCATATAAATGTAGAGAAAGCATTCCCTGTGAAGTAGGGCATCTAATACATTTCATGTGCAAGAACCTTCTGAATTTGATCTGTATTGTGCACCTCAGATGTACCTTATGTGACTTACCTTGTTCCTCTCTGATATTTTCCAGGAACATGTTCAAATAACAGATCAGATGAATGTCGCTTGCCAAGTGGCAAGATCATTTCCTCCTGTCCCCAAATGGCTCATCACTGGCTTGCTGGTAACGACACATGCAGGGGTGTACCATCAGTTGTAACCACACCTGCACCAGCGCCTCACTGTAATACATCTCTTTGCGATCTTATCAAGAGCAAGTAAGTTAAAAACTGAATTAATTTACTCTTCCTTAGCTAGACAAAGCTTTCTCTGTATCTTACAAAATGAGCAAGAACTATAACCCTATCATGTGATGTCATCTTAAAATATCAGCTTAATGACAGGATATAGGTAGTAAACGGCCTTTGCAAAAACAAACAACAAAATAAAAACCCAAACTGCTCTTCTTTAAGGACTTGATGTCCCAAAGATATTCAACAACAGCAAAATTCACAGTCCCTGGGTTTCAATTGCCCTGATTTATGTAATTTTGTCCCTCCCTGCTTTCCAGGCTATTTCTACTATTAACTATAACTATTAACTTTGCTAAGTGACTACTGAACTTTAAAATAGAACTAGACCTTTAATACAAACAGTAAAGAGCCTTACCAACCAGGCTGACACCAAAAGTATCTTTCAATATTTGTGCATTTTTTATAAAACATAGAGCTCCAAAAGTACCTCCACTAACAAAGGCCCATTTCCTACATAACTATTTCCTACTCTCATGTGAACTATAACCAAAACTTGTTTTTTAGCTGGGTTATTTATAGAAGCCTCTCTCACATACTTGTTGTAGTGTCTAATAACTTACAAGCTATTAGATGTTTCCACTTTTGGTAAAAAGTTGGGCACCCCTTTCTCCTCTACCTAATGCAATTGCCTTTTTCAAGAAGCTTGACAAAAAGACAAGTGTCAGACAAACGTAGAGCTGGATAAACATACTCAATTATTGCCATTAGCCTCTTTAGCAAAATTGGCTGAATCAGTTCTGAGGGCTTCATATTTCCTAACCTTTCCTATCCTGAATCTTTCTCCTAGATTAGTGACCCTTCTTAGAGCTAATTTTGTTTCCTGTAATGTATTGTTTCTTGAAGGAATGAACAATGTGCTTTTAACTAGAAAGGGGCTGTCTGACAATATCTGATTTTATACGGTTAACACGGAAGGGTTTTGTTTTCTTTTCTGTCTCAAGAGTTTTTGCACCATGCCATGATGTGATACCACCGGACTCATTTTACAAAGGCTGTGTTTTTGATGCATGTCGCATACGCAATGATTCCATTCAGTGTTCCAGTTTGGAAATGTATGCTACAGAGTGTGCTGCTAGAGGTATCTGCATTGACTGGAGAGGAAAGACCAACTTTACATGCCGTAAGTACTGCAGAATTCAAAAATGTATGTGTAAAGCATTGTTAATTAGGATTTTATTCAGTAAAAATACTTAGCTCCTAACATTTGACTGCAGTATTTTGTCTAGAAAAATATACACACATCTTTACCAAAAGAAGTGCCACATGACAAAGGCAAAGCCAGAAACCTAAAGAACATTTGGTACAAAAAAGTGTCTGATACCAATTTTTGAACTATTTCCTTCTTTCCCCTTGCAGCATACAACAAATGTCCAGCAAACACAGTATACAAGGCATGTGGGCCCATTAATCCTGCTACCTGTGACCCAAGGTATGAAAAGACAATACTCTTTTTTTTTTTTCTGTTTACCCAGGAATGATCCTTAGAAAAGGAAATTACTAAAAACTTTCCTAGTGATACATATCTCATATATTTGTATAAACTATTCAAGTTTTAAATATCTCATGGATCAGCTCTATAAATCTACACTTCCTGTTGTATTTAAAAAAAAATGCAAATTCTTGGTCTCCATTTTATATGACATTGTGACCTTTAACAAATGTTGCCCCAATTTCCGCTTTACAGCAAAAGCAAGGTACTCAAATAATATATGTATTTCTTCTACCCTAGCACTGTTGAGCACAGCGGCTATGGTGTGACTGAAGGATGTTTCTGTCCTGAAGGACAGACTTTAATCAGTGAAGACAGCAGTATCTGTGTCTCCGAATGCGGTAAGTACTCTGCATTTAGTCTGGGGAATAAACAGAAATCTAGACTGGAAGTCAATGGAGTTCTACTGACATTTTATATGGTCAGAGCACAGGCAAATCATTTCAGTTTATTTAAGCTCTCTTAGTCTCTGCTTCAAAAAAAGGAATAATGATCAATACTCCTTACTTCCCACCTTCTTCATTTATGGCAGATGTAGCAAGATGGACAAATTCTGTCCTTCATCTCCAAAGGACTACTTTGCATATTCATTTTTTGTTAGATTTATCTTAATGGTATCTCTGTTTTAAACTGTACATTATGTTAGTTTTCAGCAATGTAAATATCTATTATTTTATATTTTTCAGCTTGTAGGGAACCAAATGGAATATCCAGAAGGGTGAGTATGACAATCAATCTTTTATTACACAGGGGAAGCAAGAGGTCATAAAGAGCTTCACAAGAACAAAGTTTGATTAAGTTTGAAATTTTAGCTTTTTTTTCCTCAAAAGTTTGTTCCCCTTAAGTTTTAAAAATAACTGTGAGCTTGAAAATTGAAATCACATGTTATTTCCTGAGACATTAAATGGAAAGTAATGAGATATTCTTCCAATAATTAAAAAGAAAAGGGGTGAGGAGGAAGAGAGAGAAAGAGAGAGAGAAGCAGCAATGACAGTAGTAGAAAAGATGCATATTTGCTTCCTTTAGTTCCATAAATTTGAACACCTAGAGTTATAGAGACAAATGGACAGATAGTAAGAGTTTATTTATTGTTGAAAATTCTGACAAGCTGTATTCTTTGGTTCTCAACTGCAGAAATACTATATAAATTTCTCTCTGTAATCTAATATGCAAATGAGTATGTGATATGGCAATTCCATAATTCAGTCACTTCTCCTTTACACCCTTTCTATCCCTCATATTAACTACCAAAATAAATAATTATTATCAATAGCTATATGGACATACTGAGAAAATTTAGTGACCTCCAGTATCTTCCCCTAAGTAGTTTCCATTTAAGGGTTTCTTATAAAATCTAGAAATAATATAAATATGAAAATGTTGATGCAATCAGGTATGACTAAATCCATGAATAAGTAAACTATTACAAAATTTGATTTTATTTAAAATTTAAATCTATTTTTTTTTAATACAGCCAGGAGAAAAATGGATGAAGGATTGTCAGGAATGTGTCTGTGACAAACGTACTCTTAAAGTACACTGTACAAGACATAAATGTCCTCTGACACAACCAGTGTATTGTCATGAGCCAGGTTATGTGCCTGTCCAGGTACAGATACCAGAAGATCCGTGCTGTAGCAGAACTGAGTGCTGTAAGTACGGTTTACATTGTTTATCCTGATGAATATACTGTTTTCATTGGAAGGAATTTAAGCAGTAATTTTTCAGTTTTTATACTTTTAATTGATCTCCTAAAGTCTTATTTTTTCCCAATTCCACTTCCTAGAGCCTTCTTGTAGAATATCTACCAGATGCCTGAAGAAAGCAAGTTTAAAGACAAATACCTTTTACACAGTTAGATACACAGAAAAGTAACTAAAAAATTCTTGTTGTTTAACTTTTGGAAGGAATAAAGAAAACTTTAAATGTTATCTCTTAAAACAGCAACCAAAAAGTATTCAAAACATCTTATTTTTCCATGAAAAAATACCGTCACCAAAGTTTATTTAATCTTTTTAAAAAAATCTCTTAAATTCTTAAAAATATTCTTGAACCTCTGAGAGTCATCAGATTTTCCAGCTGCTTCAAATTCCTCTTTCCAGCAATCACTACTATATTCTTCTCGGGCAAACTATATTCTTCTCAGGCAATATTTTGTTTTCCAAAGGTTACAGAAAAGCTCATTCATTTCAAAAAAGGCTTGGCAAATTTATTGAGACAGTCATTAAACTAGCCTGTGTACGTTTACGTCTGCATCACTGCATCTGCCCCAAGGGAGAACTTGGTCTTGCTTGTGAAAACAAAATCACCTTAATTTAAAATTTCTAAATTCATTATTTTCTATCTTATTACATTACACAGTCTGCAACACTAGCCGCTGCCCTGAGGTCACACACAAATGCTCAGCAGGACAGGAAATAGTTACAACAACCCAGCCTGGAAAATGCTGTCCTTCCTTTGAATGCAGTAAGTACTATTCACCTTCTTCATGCATTACTCTTGAGTTATACTTTAGAAAGCTGTTCAACATAAAAAACACATAGGATAAAGACACAAATTATCTGTGCTATCATATCTGGGCAACAAACCAACAGATGTTTTACATACTTCTGCTTCTTAAAATGTGTATGTGGATGTAACTATCTTTCTTCCCTTCTTTTTGGATCAACAGAACCTGGCTGTGGAGTCAACGGTACATTCTATCCAGTAAGTACACAATAACTCTCTATAAAAATAACACCTACACATAGTTTAACAATACAACATTTCTGAGACTGCTATCATACACTACATCTTGCATGATCAAACATTATTATTCATTTCATCGAGCATATGAACATCCTTCCTATAGGCTCTCCTTCCTTTAGTAGCAGAATTTTCCTTCCAAAATGCAAAGCATTGCTGTTACCAATAACATAAACTCTGTTTAATTAAAACAATCAAAACAGTATTTATGGGTAGTTTAGCCCATACATAGCTCAGTTAGGTATTGACTCTAATGACTTTTTTTTAACTCTGACTTTCCTAGCCTGGAGCTGTCATCCCATCAGGTCCCTGTGAAAAATGCACTTGCTTTAATTCCTCTTACTCAAGGTCTCATCATGCCTTTGTCAAGTGTGAGCCTGTTATCTGTGACACATACTGCCCAGCGGTGAGTGCTACTTTGCAGTCAGTAATTCCTAGCCTGCTCAGTCCAAATAACTGTCAGAATTAAAGCTGATGTCCTGACTCAATGCCATTTCCTCTGCATTTCTTTCAAAACAGGGTTACAAGTATACACAGGAACCTGGCCAGTGCTGTGGCACATGCAAGGCAGTGGCTTGTGTAGTGACCCTCGGAGACAAGACACACGTGCTCAAAGTAACTATCCCTCTTATGATCTGGTGAACTCTGGTAGCTTCTTTGCTCATTTCTGTCCTTATCTATATCACATTAATTTGCTCTGTCTTTTCTCATGTTAAATTGCAATGCTCATTTAGACATGCAGAGGACTGTCTCACATAGCTCAAAGAGCACCTTTACTTACAAGACAGAAGCCTTAACTGAGGTTTCTGGAAGCAACTGTGATACTGAGCAACAGCTTTTAGAAATCAAAATAGAAAACACATACGGAAAGTAATGGTCCCTTATTTGCTTTCAGCTCTGAAAATATAGCAGCAAAGGATTTGGGGATTTTGTTTTTTTGTTCAAAGTATTTTGGTTTTATGCATCTGGAAGCATTTTTCTGCCCCAAACAGCCAAGTAAAAGTTAGCTAAGAGCTTTAAAATAGAAGCTGGCTAAGAGCTTTAAAATAGAAGAGGTCACTAAAGCTAGCAGAAATTCTGCCATATATTAGAGTGGAATTAGGACAAACCCCATAAATTCTGATGACAAAAGGGTAGGTTGAAACCATCAAAATGTAAGTTCCTCTTTTCAAATTAGTGCACATGCTTATCCCACTCCTACAAAAACATGGGAGTATCCAGATAAAAGTATAGTCAATTCACTTGGTTAATGACTTAATGCAGTGTGATGACAAATAACTATCAGCTGAGATTCAAGGATATTAAATAGCATAACACTATCACAACAGGGAGCAATGATAGATTTAAAAATTGCATTTTGAGTATTGCCTTTACATAAGAGAATTTTTATTCACTTTTATTTAACTCCTTACAGGTCGGAGAAGCCTGGAACCCACCTGGCAATAACTGTACATCTTACACATGTGAAAAATATGATGACCAGTTCATCCCAGTCATTGTGCAGAAAAGCTGTCCTTCTCTTTCAGAGATTTGTGATCTTGTAAGTACTCTTTTACTAATTCTCATGTTTGTTTAAAAAGATCACAGTGGCATGACACAGATGAATCCAGGATAACTATGTTAAAAAAACACAGGTGAATACAAGATCACCATGTTTAAAAAAAAAATAGCAGGGGCTGTGTAACTCAGATTATATTCTATTTGTATATGGCCCCCATCAAATTTCACTTCAGAAGGCAAATCATTATTAAAATGGGTGGCATATTAGTCATTGCTGATGCAAAAGGACAGAGCAAGCACATAGAAAATGCCATACCATACTGTTTTGGATTTCTAAAAGTGTCGGGTATCCTTGGAGCAAGAATCGTATTGGAAAATACTTGTGTGGATTTTTATTCCTAAATTATTGAAGCTTACAAGATCTTTTTTTAATTTCATCCACTGAGAGCAAAGCAGAAAGAAGATAAGCTACTTCAATTAGCAAAATAATCCAACTTGTATTTCTCAGGCTAGATCAGAATCAGCCCCTCGTGTGGGAGGTGAGCATTTCATTAACTGTATTACCTTTGCTGACATAAGCCTCTGTGTACACTTCAGTGCCTCAGAATAATCCTATGTCTGCTACAAGCCTTATTTCTAAAATCTGACTACTGAAGTCTGATAATAGGAAGACAATTTCAGTCCCATTTAATGACAGATGGTGAAGAATTTTTTGGCACAAGATAAATTTAGAAAGCAGGGAAAATCTCTGCTTTAGCATGCAGATATGAAATCTGACTTACCTTATTCTGTTTTCCACTCAAGGATGACATGATAATATCAGAGGATGGCTGCTGCAGAGTGTGTCATACACCAAAGAAAAGTAAGTCATTATGATTTTAAGTTAAAGCACAATACATGTCTTATTAAACATATTAGTCCATCTTGCATGGCAGATGTGCAGGCAAAGCCAGTGAACAGAACAAGTTTGGGAGCAGTGCCTCACATTGGGGTGAGAAAGGAAAAGGATGTTAGGAATAGAACATTTTCAGCACCCACCTCAAATCCTTTGAAAACACGTATAGCATCAACTTTCCCATGCCTTGCCATTAAATATTAACCTACTTGAGGCTATGCACCTACCTTTTGTGGATGCATCCTCTTTGAGAAAAAAGTGAAACAGTTCTGGGAGGTGGAGGAGCACTGAAGAGTTGTCACAGCGCTTCTCTTTCTGCACCACACACTGGTGCTGCATAAAGAAAGGGAACTTTTTTCATTCATTGCTAGCACAAGCAGGAAGAGTCATCATTAGGCCATAAGCAAGAGAACATGCTCTGTTACCTATTTCCTCTATTATGTACATATGTCTACTTATATGCACCCATATTTTAACATATTCTCTCTGATCTGTCAAACTTCAGCCTGTAAGAAGCACATTAACAGTACTGTCATTGAGCACCATGGATGTGTATCTCCTGCACCTGTTGAGCTAACATACTGTGAAGGTAGCTGTAATGCTTACTCACGGTAAGTGGTATAAAAGCTCCCTACTCACTCACTCCGCTTGTATACAACTGAGTCTATGGTTTCCTATCTTCTGTTGATTACACTGATAACAGAAAGCAAATTTTAACTGCCTTATTAATATGTCCATCATCCACTCAGCTATCAAGTGCTCATGTCATTGTGCTAACATGAACCTTTAACAGATGTGATATGAGGCTAATTGCCTCAAGACTCACCAGCTTTTAACAGACAGATGAGTCCCCCAATGAATAGACCCATATTACTGGCCTGTTTAAAAGTGAAGTTATCTGTTTCATTCTAATCCCGGTTTTGGACTGGCTTGAAATGTGAACTGGTGTAATTCATTTAGGTTTTCTCTATCCTAATGTAGAGCTCCATTTTTACAGTGAGTAGCAATTTATTTTTCAGCACAATACTCCCAGAATGTTAATATCTATTGCTCCCCATGCAAATGCACAACTTTTTGTTTTGCCTAGTAGTGGATGACAGTGATAGCGGTATTTCTCCCAACACCAATTCTGAATCTCTTGGTTTTTCTCTTGCAATCAGATACTCTACAGAAGCAAACATGATGGAACATAAATGCACATGCTGTCAGGAAATCGAGACCAGCATAAGAACAGTGACTCTGACATGCAGTGATGGCTCCCAGCGTGATTACTCATACACCTATGTGGAAAAATGCAACTGTGTTGGCACTGAATGCATTCTTTTAAACACTGAAGATCCTACTAACAGCATCAAACAATCAACGAAGCGAACAAAGGCCTTGCCAGGAAAACGGATTGTCTAAAATGAGAACTAGTGAGAAGCCGCCAAACAAGGAAGAGTTGAACATAGACTAAAATAAACCGTTCAAAAAAATAAAAAAGTGTGAAAAGCAGCTGAAAATTTGGAATGAACAGATGATATCTTCTGCCTGTCTCCTATATTATTTCAGTTTTTATTCCAATGCATCTTCCATTGCTTTGAGCATCTTTTCTTTTATACCTTGAGAGGTACAGCATAAGGTTGTTTTGACATTTGCTGTTTCTTTGTTTGCAGTCTTGATATAGACTAATAGGCCTAAAATAAACATTACTGTGTACAAAATTACATTTTGCTAGGCATTACATTCTGTATCCACTTGAATATAACTAATCTTTCCACTGACATAGTGACTATTTTTAGAACATTTTCATCCATTGAGATAGATCAAAAGCTAAAGTCCAGAAAAGAAACAAGCAAAGAAAACTGTACCTCTCAGGTTCTTTCTTTTTCTTTTTAGGGAAAACTTAGATTGCATAGAAAGCTGTATCTTCTCAAAACTTCAATATTATCAACAATTTATCATGGGCATTTTCCCTACATGTTCTTGTGAGAAAGATAGAAAGAAAGAAAGATAGAAATTCTATCATGAAAAGCTGCTGCACACTACTCTGTTTACATAATACCATCAGCATAGTAACTATATGAAAATTTGGATTTTTTTGTTTGTTTGTTTGTGATTAACTGTTTACAGAAGAAGTATATATATATATTTTTGCCAACAGGGGCATATGAAGGATTTTTGTAAACAAAAGTAAGAATAATATTATATGTAAATTCCTTCCTATGAAGTCAAGATTTGTTTTAAAAAGTTATATCATTGCTATTTATTTTTTGGAAATCTGATTTATTGGGCCATTTCCTCCAGAATTTGTTACCTTAGTCTTAGTGATGTTATCTGGGTGTGGTATATTTTCTTCTTCCATTTTGTTTTGGAATATTGTTTATTTTGGTCATTATTAAAAAAAAAGAAAAGATGATTAATAAATTTTAAGCATTTTACAGCTTTTGTATCATCTGTCTTTTCATCAAATTCCTTAGCAGAGAGTTCCTAGCCTTATAAAATACTCACTTCACACTGTACTGGAGTCATTCCTGAATACCTCCAGTTGAATGGTCAATCAGAAGACTGAGAGGAGATCTGATCGATATGTACAAGTACCTTACGGGTGAACGTAGGGAGGACTGGATCAAACTCTTCTCTGTCGTGGCTAGTGACCGGACAAGGGGTAATGCATGCAAATTGAAACATAGTAAGTTTAATCTCCTTATGAGGAAGAACTTCTTTACTGTGAGGGTGACAGAGCCCTGGAACAGGCTGCCCAAAGAGGTTGTGGAGTCTCCTTCTCTGGAGATCTTCAAAACCCGCCTGGATGCCACCCTGTGCCACATGCTCTAGGTGTCCCTGCTTTAGCGGGGTGGTTGGACTAGATGATCTCTAGAGGTCCCTTCCAACCTCAATCATTCTGTGATTCTGTAATCTACATTGTGGTACCTAACACTCTACAGACTTTTAGTACCAAAGATGTTCCATTCACAACACTTCAGAAGCTACTGACTAGAGGATTTTCAGTAAACAAGCATGTTTTTTGACTGTATACTTACTTTGTAACTGGAAGTTCTTTACTCAATTGACAGAAATTATTCAAAGTAGTCCAAACCAGTCAGTCTCGTATTTTAATGCTTATTGAAACACGCAAATCTCACATTAGGAAACAGAAGTAAAAAATAATAGTGATCTTTTCCTAGCCTCCAATCTGATCAACTCATTAGAAGGAGTAATAAGAAAAGCACGTATGTTTCTGCTTAGGCTGCTTTCCAACTCATTTTTCTTTCACAAGACTATGTTACCCTATAGATCCCTTCACTCAGAGTGAGCACCAAGTTCTCCTCAAGGATTACTGGTAATCTACCACTTTCTGCTTGAAAAATATACTTGCCCTACCTCCCAGCTTCCCATTGACCAGATTGCTGCTTCACTGTGTTTTCTGACTCTTCACCACACCTTTTTGTCCCAGTTCTTAGGTTCTTCTAAGAACCAGTGAAGTCCCAATGAATGGTTTATTGCTCACTTCCCTCCTTGCTACCTAACCCACCAGGCTTTCTAGTACAGCACTAATACTGAACTGACTGGTGTGGTGAACAACAAATTCTCTGGCCTTTCCAGGCAACAGGGTTATAATTCTGTTCCTGTTCATTCTGCAGAAAGGAACAGAAAATGTCTATTAATAGAAAAAAAATACTATGCACTTCTTTGATCCACAACAGCTTTATCAGTCTTTATCTCAATATCCCAGCAGTTCCTCTCCTTCATAGAAAACTCTGTGTGCATTAAGCCTGTGCCTGATGCTTGAGGCATCTTACTAAGAGAGGAAAGACTAACACATTGAGGAAGAGCGAATCCGACAGACTCACTCTCTGACACACAGGAAGACCAAGAGGTGATCATAGGTAGCAGGGGGCAAAACCAACTTAGGGCTGTGTATTATGGGAGAAGGAATGAGAGGAGGCAACAGACCTCACTGCCATAAGCAGAGGCAAGGAGCCAAAGCATACAGCCTGTGGTGAAGGACGGATGGAGACCCTGCTTCTGAGCAACCAGGAACCATCTTACACACACAGCAACAGTGCTAGCAAAGAGCACATGGGGAACCCTCAGCTGAGGAGGCTGAGAAGAGGGGACAAAACATACTTTGGGTGTGGGAAAGCAAGTGCAGACTAGCAGCTGCAACACAAGAACTTCATGAAAAATAAAGAGCACCAGTAGGTGGCTTAGATCAGCCTTCCAGGCTCCTCTAGTTATTTTCCTTTACATAGAAGCTAACCTTGTTTTGTGTTATGGCTGACACAAATTGGGAATTGGGAATCAGTGGCTCTTTTCTAAAAAGTCCAGTGAATAAGATCAGTTAAATCTCTTGTAAATAAAATTTGCAGGTTTTCTAAACCATGGATAAATATTAAAGTCAATCAAGTATAAAGTAGAAAAAAAAATAAAAAGGACCAGCTTAGTAGTCAGTCTATTGTCAGAGGTCAGAATACTGTGCAGGTCACACTTTACTGGTGCAGATAATTAATGTACACTACACCGGTGTTAACACCAGAGGGCTCTAGTCTCACAGTTCACAAGCATATATGAAAAGGTTTATTTCAAAAAGGTTTCTTTCACAGAACTCAATGTGAGATGTATTATATTTGTTGCTTTAATTTCAAATCATTGACATAAATCATGCCTTTGATTAACTCTTGAATCTAAATACATCTGATCTAAATAAAATAGAGATATTTGCTTACACATCCATGACCTGACATGTCCAGTAAGCTATCAGCATTGCCTTTTTTTTTTCTTTTTTTTTTTTCTTCTTTTCTCCAATCTGATCATTTTTGGAACATAAATAGATTACAATAAATAAACCAGTCCACAATTTATTCCAGCTGTGCAATAAGCATTCAAAGGTTTGAGGTTTAATTTCAATGCCAGCTGTAAAAGTTGTTCTTTTAGCATTCACACACACTCCATTTAGGACTTCTGTTACATAGTCTAACTATTCAGTGACTAGTATTTTTTTTCCCTTTTCTACACAGTATTCTAGCAGTGTATGCCACTGCTAATCATTAAGAATCAATTTCAACTTTTCCTTGAAACTGTAAGTAACATAAGAAATAGAACTTGGATCATCACCTGAAACTCTGAGCCTATTCAGATTTACTACATAGGAATCCACTCTGGGTAATTAATTTGATTTTTAAAGCATACAGCAGTCAGCTTTTAAGTCATATCACATTCTGAAAACAGCTATAGTAAGAGTTAGAATTTTTATGGCACAATTTGGCCATTTCTCTAACTTTATTTTAGTCTATCTCAAGTGATTTTAACTGACTAGGAAAGCAGGATTGATAACAGACAAACTGAGAATAGCAGCCACACATAGTAACAACAAAACCTAGCTGGAAGCAGGGCATATCCATCCCCTCCAAGAGATTTGTTTTACCAGTTAAGTTGCAACTAGGTGAATTGTAACATTTTTTTCAGATAGAATAGAATTGTAATTCTATTCTAACAATAAAACAATTCTAAATGTACAAGAGCATTTTTGCAAACGCAGTATTCATGATTGTTAGACTTGTTTTTCTTTTTACTCTGAATTTCAAATCTTCAATCTTCCCAACTCTCAGTTTTTTTTTATCATCCATTATAGCTCTCATTTATAGCTACACTAAACTCTAGCTATAGTTTAGTTACAAGCAACCAGCAATTGTTTGCACTGTTTCAGTGACTGTTGTTACTATTATTCACATGGTTGAAATCTTAAAAAAAAAAGAAAGAAAGACAAAGAAAAAAATGAGGGGGAACTTGCCCTGTCAGCTTACTCATCTTCTGCTGTTATAGTCAGATTTTCAATTAAAATCCCACCTTTGCTCCCCATCCCATCCTCCCTTTTCTTAAGGCAAAAGTACTCTGAGCAGCCAAAAACAGCGCCACTAAACAACAAGGCATTTTATCATGAGCAGACGACAGAGGTCTCATATGCCAAGTCTCACAAAATGCCTTGGTCAGCCAGCTAAACGAGACTAGCAGCCAATCCTGAAACCATTGCTTTACTACTTGCACCAGTTTAACTGTGAGGTTACCTCAATGGTTATTTTTCATTTTCACTGATTTTAAAAAACAGTATGTGAAACGAACCTGATGCCAAAGTAAACCTGGAACTGATGTAAATTTTGGAGGATATCAGATGTGGACTTTGCAGCTGTTCCTTGCCTCAGCAAGTAACCAGTAGAAAACTCTCAGTTCCACTTTGCGGAACACCAGAAAGGTTGAGGGCCAAAGTTGATCCTTTTCACCTGCGTCACACAGCTGCCAAGAGCAACACAGACAAAACATAAGAACTGCCAGGCAAAATAGGACAGCACACAATATGAAATCTGCAGAAAGGGTGTGATAATCACCATCAGGGTGTGACCTCTGACTATAGCAGAACTAATTTTCCATTTCCTATGAGTTGGTAGCTGTTCACTATTCTGGAAAGTGACATTATTTCACCTGATACAATTCTATTACTTGCTCATTTGTTAATGCTCACACTTTATGAATTCATTGTAATGGAAATTCAGGTCCAGTATTCATCTATCTCTTATTTTACATGAAATGAACATTATAATTATGTTGACTGAAGATATGTAATGATGAAGATAAGTCAGTTCTAAATGCGTTGTGACAAGGTGCAGTTGCATAGCATTCATAATAGAGAATTTGTCACAGTCTACTAGATTTAACCAAAATATGTTAAAAAAACCCTTTTTCTTTAGCAAGAGGTCAGTATAATCTGTCCTCCAGTAATCACAGACAGGGGTTTAAGGGCAAATATTCCATCACACAGCCTTTCCATGTCAGTTAAGACTGCATCAGAGGTCAACATAAACCATTCTGGGATTTCAAATGTACTTATGGCTTTTTTAAAAGCAAAGAAAAATGTTTGTCAGTCACTGTAAATTTATATTCTGCTATGTCTGTGTGCGTGTATATATATATATATTTATATACTCTGTGTGTGTGCATATGTATATACACACATATGTATATATACATAATGGAATATAGCATAAATATATGTATACACATTTTTACACTTCATATAATATACATATATTTTGTGTGTGTGCACAAGCGTATCATAGAATCATAGAATCATAGAATGCCTAAGGTTGGAAGGGACCTCTAGAGGTCATCTAGTCCAACCCCCCCTGCACACGCAGGGCCACCTAGAGCACGTGGCACAGGGCTGCATCCAAGCGGGTCAATACACATATACAGATAGAAAGCTCAGCAAAAGGATATGTAGGATTAATTCTTCTACCATCCTCCCATTTACTTTTTACTTCTAGTCCAAAATGGTTAGCTGGGCAGCAGATACTAGAAGTTTCATATATGCAGCATGCTAATTCAGAGCAATTGCTAACTAGGAGTAACAGAAAAGCTTACAATTTTGTTTCAATCCATTAAACTGGAGGTACTGAAACATCACTGAAACAAGTGTCCCAGCAATCTATAAGCATTTAGCAGAGAAATCACAAACTTGCATTTTACATAAACCAACGGTGCTTTTTACCCACCTCTGCATCATGACTTTTGTGCCAGCAGCAGTGGGCTGGAGAGAGAAAGGGGAACTCTCACAGGAGAGAGACCAAACTCTCATGAAATCAGCACTGTCCCTGCCAAATTGCACCCTGGGAAAGACAGTGGACTTTTACTCTGTGAGATCCCTCGGAAAGCCACCAGAAGAGTGAAAGAGTAGAGGGGACATCATTTTAAAGAGTGCATGTCTTTGAAAACATTCGATTCTGCTGTTTGCTTTTTTTGTATTAAATGCGCTATTGCCATTGCGCATTGCTTGTTTTCACAAGAGTAACATTTATTTATCAACCTGTGTGTGAAGCCTGAGCCAAAACCTTGCATTTGCTAAAACTCCTCCAAGCCCTCCTAAGATACAAAAGCCCCTAAGGGATTTCCTGCTGCAGGAAGGACTTCGGCTACTCGAAAGACCACACTGTCTCTTCTGTTTGTCCTCCAAGCCCTCCTAAGATACAAAACCCCTTAAGGGATTTCCTGCTGCAGGAAGGCTGCTCGAAAGACCACACTGTCTCCTCTGTTTGGCCTCCTTGTGGTGCTTGCCTGGAATTAAACAGAGCGCACATTAGGATTACATGCTTCCATGCGTCTGTCTTCCAACAGACAAATCTAGTTTTTCAAATTCTGCTACTTTTCAAGCAATTTACAATTAAGCTGGCCAGACTACATTGGCAAGCTAAGGATTTCGAAACTGACAATTGAAAAAATTACTGCTTCAAAGTACGGTCCTTTTTTGTTGTTTGTTGCTTAGTTTACATTGAGAATTAATATAATGCTTTAAAAACAATTTATCATAAATGGTTTAGTCACAAGTGCCATTGCACAGCAAAAGAACAAGTTTCACTGAGCCCGCTCGCCACCCTTCAGTAGCTATTTTTAAAATTACTGTGAATAAACATGATGGGATAATTTATTTGAAGGTTCCATAGTATATTTCTCTTTATGTATATAATAAAAATATATATTATATATGTCTGTGCACATGTGTATGTACTAGTTTTTTTTACCTGTGCGGTAGGGACAAAAGTGCCATTCGAAGGCTTTGAGAGCCCTGCACCTCAAGGCCCTGCTGCCGCCATCGCACGCAACCCGCGCGGGGGCTGCATGAAAATGGCAGTTCGGCCGAAGGGGCAGGGCTGCACACCACACCACACCCGCCCCGCCCCTAACGGCCGCCCTTCGAAGTGCCGCCATTTTGAGCTTGCCCAGAGCAGAGGCTGCTCTTTGTACACGCACTAAAATCCTGATCCAAAATGAAAATAAAAACCCCAAAGATGCCTCCCTGCCTTTTTTGGGAGGGGAGAGTGGGAATCTCAGAGGTAATGGGGTGGGGGAAATCCTGCAATGCAGTTTTGTGTTGGTTCATGCCCTCTTGCTGCTGCCTATCAAAAGACAACCCGACAACTCTCAGTGACGCCAAATGAAGCAGATGCTTCCCCCCCCTCACATTTTTACTTTTTTTCTTTAATCTTCTTTACCTCTTATCCTTTTGTTTCTTTTTATTCCTTTTTCCTATTTTTCTATTCTTACTATTATTTCTTATTTTTCATTTTTTCTACTCTTTTTTCCCCATATTCATTTTTTCTTGTTCCATTTTTATTTTTTCCTTTTTCTCATCTTTTCTATTTTCTCCCCTTCTCAATATTTTCCATCTTTCTAATTTTTTCTTTCCATCTTCCATCTTTCCATTTTTTCCATTTTCCCCCATTTTTCCATTTTTCTTTTTTTAAATGTTTCTACCATTATTTCTTCCATTCTTTTTCTGTTACTATTTTCATTTTTTATATAATATTTTTCCATTTTTTTATTTTCCATTCTTCTTTTCCATTCTTTTTCAGTGTTTTTTTTATTTATTCCATTGTTTGTTTTTTCAATCTTACCATTATTTTCTAGATTGTTTTCAGTTGTGCTTCCGTTTTATCCTATTTGCTTTTACATTTTTTATTTTTTTATATTTCTTCTTTTTTGTTAATTATGTTTTTTTTGTATTTGTTTTTGTTATTTTTCTTTAACTTTTTCCTTTTCATAATTTTATTATTTTTCCTTTTTTCATATTTTCCCTTTTTATTATTTTTTCCTTTTTTCCTTTTTTTTCTCTTTTTTCCTTTTTTCCCTTTTTTAAATTTTTGGGTTTTTTTCCTTGTTTGTTTTTCTCTTATTTTTCTCATTACAATTTTTCTTCATTATTTTTTCCACTGTTCATTCTATTCTTTTTTCTTTTGTTTTTTTTTCATTCTTTCCCAATGTTCTCCATCTTTTCCATTGTCTTTCCCCTTGTCTTTTCTCATTATCATTCCCATTATTTCATTATTTTTTCCATTTTCCACATTTTTCTTCTTACTCCATTTTGTCCTTTCCCCTCTTTTTCACCATTTTCCACATTTTTCCATTTATTCAATTAAAAAAAAAATCCTTATTTTCTCTTTTATCTCTTTTCCCCTTTTCTTCATTTTTTTCTTTTTCTCTTCTTTCTTTTATAGCACCTTTTCTTTTTAACCTTTTTCTCCCCCCTTTCCCTTTTTTTCTCCCCTTTTCTCTGCTGTCTTTGGAAACCTTCCATCTTAAAGCATGCTCACTACTGTTGCACACTGGAGTGGGTGCAGCAAGAAAATGGTGCGCAGCCCAGCTTGTGAGGGGCTGGGCTGCGCACCACACCTGCCACGGCCTGCTCCANCTTCATTTTTTTTCTTTTTCTCTTCTTTCTTTTATAGCACCTTTTCTTTTTAACCTTTTTCTCCCCCCTTTCCCTTTTTTTCTCCCCTTTTCTCTGCTGTCTTTGGAAACCTTCCATCTTAAAGCATGCTCACTACTCTTGCACACTGGAGTGGGTGCAGCAAGAAAATGGTGTGCAGCCCAGCTGGGCTGCGCACCACACCTGCCACGCCCTGCTCCACCCTTAACAGTAGCATGCCAGTTAACAACGTGCCACCATTTTGAGTTTGCCCACACCAGAAGGCTGCTAATCTAGAATGAAAATTTTAAAGAGAGAAATATTTTGCCCCATCTTTTTTGAGGGGATGGGGGAAGAGGAGGAGCAGCATCGTGGTAGAGGGAAGGGTTCTGAAGCATTTTGTGCTATTTCATTCCCTCCCACTACCACCAAGGGGCTGCCCAGGCACCTGCCCACTCAGCGATGCCAAATCAAGCATATGCTTAGGGTTTGTCTTTTTCTTTTTTTTTTTAACCTTCCCCCCCTCCCCCGCCCCGCCTTTTCTTCTTCCTTTTTTCCTATTATTGACATTTCTTCCCTTTTGTTTCCTTTTTTTTTTTTCTTTTTTTTTTTAAACCTTCTGTTCTTTCTGAGGTAGTACCTGGAGGTTTGCCCCATTGTCCCAGCCCACATGCTTTTGCCTCTAAGATCATCCTAACTCTCCCTGTAATTTTTTGTAGATGGGCCCTTGAGTGACAGCCAACATCATGGCTTCCTGACCCACGTGGCCTCAGCAGTGTGCACGCAAACCCACTGCAGCAACGTAAGGCTACAGTTGCGTAAGGATTCAAGCAGGAGAAGAGTGTAAGACAGAAAATATCCCCAGCTTCTTCTTGAGGGTTTGCTTTTTTATTTTCTCCATCCTTTTCATTCCATTGGCAATTTTTTGTCTTACTAATGCTTCAGTTCTGTCTTCATTTAAATTTCTTGATGCCTTCTTATTATTTATTCTTCATTTCATGTCCATTGTGTTTTTCAGCTTTAAGCATATTTGTGCTGATAGTTGTACTGCATTTCTTCTGTCACCTGAGTTAGGTCAACAGCTGCATAATTGTTTATACGGACACATATATATTTGGAAAAAATATTCTAAATAGATTTTTAAACATACTGCTTTCTCAAAAAACAATAGTTACAGGTCTTTGTATTTTAAATACAACCCATAAGCTTTCAAAATTCTAGAGATGCTGAAACTATTATGGGTGTCTATGAACCAGATGCTTTCAAATACATATATAAAGCTTCATAGCTATGTATTTACTTCATACACCTACCAGCACACACAAAGACCATTGTTCTGTCCCGTCAAACTTAATTTTCATACTATCTCTCTCTCTCTCTCTCTCTCTCTCTCTATATATATATATATATATATATAAAGTGGTTTGCTTGAGGCAACAGATTATTTTGTTCCTTTCTCCCTAGTTCTGTGTAATCTAAGATGCAATTCAGATATATCAGCTGTGTTAGGCAATCTTCAGCAATATATAAACCTTGACGTTAGAAATACTTTCTGTGGTTAATACACAAAGAACTCCCCAAATGTGAAAGGATCTACAGAGAAAAGGTAGACTTGTTATCTCTTCATGTCTGCCACTCCCTGTACACTCTTATTTTCAATAATCAATCTAGAGCTACTTTTACCGTTACGTCTATGAAATCCATCTAATCTTATCTGCTTCAACTGAAGGTCACAGGCAGCATAAGGTTTCTACGTAGAGATAATATGTTTTATTGGCTTGGCCAGTATAATTAGAAAAATTAGGCAAGCTTTTTGGCAGACAAACCCTTCAGTCAGCTTCAAAAAAAAAATATCCAAATCCTTCCCTTCTAGCCCATTCAGATGAAGCCAAGAAGACTGGATTTGTGTGGTTTGCCTCTCCATCAGCTTGGGGAAAACCCTTGCAGAAGTTCAGAGTCAATGACTCTTGCAGAATAGTTCTCCACTAATTTAGCAACAAGCTTAAAGGCTTATTTTGTCCACATACCTCTACAGACACTAAATAAGCAGTACTGCTACTACTGCTATATAAATATACTGCTGTATGTTAAAGGGACTTGCAAGATTCACTACCACTAGCTTTAGTAGTTCAAAGGTTTTTTCTCTTATCATTTGAGTTGTACTGTAGTTTTACATTTATGTCCTATACACTGTAAATAAGACATATATATGCAACAAACCATCTAGACAAATGCTAAGCAAAAGCAACAAGCATTTTATCTGTAAGCCCATCCTAGTAGGGTTTCTGGCCATTTGAAGGCCTATTCCCTGTAGAGGAATTTAGTCCTTCTGGTATTAACATTGGGGTGGTTGGGGTTGAATGGGATGGTTGCTTATTCTGGTGAATCTAGTTGCTTAGTAGCCTGTTTCAGGATCCTCCACCCATGCTTGTGACATCATTAGTTATTAGTAATGGATAAAGTCCTCATCCTAACAGGAAAAACTGCTTTGCTCTTGAATTTTGCAAAGGTTGAGAGTATTCGTCATTTTATCCCTGCTAATAAATCTCCTATTCATTTTCACAAAGGCTTAGATATTTAACAGGCGTCACACAAACCGAATCCATACAGAGCAAACAGTCAGACAGAGTGTGCCATTGTGGATGAGTTGTATCGCATTTAGCCTTGTGCCTAGAAATGTCCTCGAGGCGTGGTGTTGGCTCTGCCCCAGCACAATGCCCATGCTGACAGATCAGAGCCTGGTAAAATAATCACTGGCAGCTAATGTAAGTCCTCACAAAAATTGTACTCTCTGATGAAACAATCACAATGCGAGTAATGGGGATAGTTCAGAAACCATGTGAAGGGCACAGAAGCAGAGGACAAGGACTAGGAGTTCTGAAAGTTTTAAGATTTTTGCCTCAGACATTGTCTGTAGCTTGTAGGTGCTCAATAAAGTTCTTAAGAATTTGTTAAACTGTAAACTTACCAATAGCCATGCAAAAATACAAATGTGATTACTTTGGTCTGTAGTCAAATTATACTTTATGCCAATTCCATTTTGCATACTTATTCACAAAGTTTGTTTAGGCACATATGCATCTCAGAGTTAACACTTTTTTGGCATTTTCATCACTCATAGGTAAGAATCCTATTCACACAGACCAGGAATTTTCTGTGCTAGGTGCTATAATATACTATGCTCTGAATCTTACTATTTTTTTAAACGCATACATACATAGTCTGCTGGACTAGATTAAGGTTTAATTTTGCTTTCATCTCTCAGCATTGTCCCAATATTATTTATCCAAATATTTATTATACCAAGGTAGAGTTGGTGTGAGAATGGCATTAGGGCCTGCTATCTTATACAAACACTAAACATAAGAATTCTTACGATAAAAGGTAATATAAAGATAAGGAAGAGAGAAGAGGGAGAACAGTAATAGGCATCTAAAGTTACATATAATATTTATAAAGCTTAAAGGGAAGAGACAACTACCTGGAACTATGATTTTGCTAGTTATTTCTGTAGTAGCAGGAGACCCTGTTCTGCAAATTCTGAGATACTTGTCACAGTATTTGTGCAAAGGATAATTGCCATCAAACAGGAGGGAGAGGAAATCAAATCTGAGTAGGGACAGATCCTTTTCTTAAACTCCAATAAGCAATGTCATTTAAAGGAGACTCCAAGCTACAAGGATGTCCGCACACCACCTCCAAGGCAAATAAAATTCAGTAGCATGACGTCCTCTACATGGCTTGCCCGGAACAGTATTGAAAGGAATTATTTGCAAAAAGACGTTTAACTCTTTCAGTCACAATGGTTAGCCAGTATCTTTATCTGAGTTTCATTTAGTTGACTTTCAGGATTCATTTTCTCACTTGCTACCTCACACTCATTCTCAGCTTCTCATTCATTCATACCTATTTTCCTCTAGCACCCCTGTCCATTCTGTTTTCTCATTTATTGTCCCTAGGTATTCTCCATTCATGATCATCAAATCTCACTCTCTTTCTTTCCCCTCTCCCCCAAGCAGTGCTCTACTTTCTTTCTGCCGTTGTCCTTTGTAAGGTGAAGTGTCACCATCACAGTCCTGTGCTGATGGCAGCAGCTACAGCTAAAGGAGAAAAAAAGTAGTGAAGAGGAAGCTCATCTGCTCGCACAGCTGAACTGCCAGCAAAAGTCATAGACAGATGAAATTTTTCAGTCTGTTAGGACTTTTAATTCAGATTTTAAGTTTGCCTTTCCTCTGGGGTGACTCCAGACACTATCCATATGTCCTTTTAAATTAAATATATTAACAACAACAGAAAGCCCTAGAGATAGTCAATCCAAACGGACCACATCAAGATTCTCCAAGTCACACTTTTGTGAAATCTGGGAGGGTAATTAGCACTTTATAATTCTGAGGTGAATTACCACTTTGTGCTTGCTCAGCTCTTCCCTAGACAGCCACCTTTGGACACTACCACCAATAGAATATTTTCTTAGATGGGCATCCTCTCTGATGTACTGTGGTCCTCGTCAAGAATGAAAGTCCATTCAGGGTGTGTAAAATCAGCAGCTACTTACCTACTATCCTCATTTTACATAAAGAAAAAAAATGCTGACACACTAGCAAAGCAAACAGATATTTCCCAGAAAGGTTTGATTCTTTTTCCTACTTTTTTTTTTTTTTTTTTTTGCCCCTACTGAATTACTGAGAGGTTGAAAGTTTGACTTGGCATCCATTAAATGCTTTAACACACAATAGAAAAATCTAAGGTCTCTTTGAGCTCAAAAAAAACTAGTACAGCACCAGAAGCTACATGAAAAACTTGAATTCCAATGTTTCTGAGAAAAGCAGTGTTTTGCTTTGCAAGTGTAATTGCCAAGATGCTCTTTCTGAACAGATAGAAAATCCTCCTAATTTCCCGTATGCTGCAACACATTGGCATGTTAAAAAATGAATTAAGCTATTACTTCTTTTCTCTCATTTTACATAGCTGGATCATTCCAGCTGAAGCATTTCCCTCTTCTTCCATAAATAATCAAAAGTCTGTTGAATGTCAGCTAAATGACAAAAATATTGAGAGAGTCATAAGCAATTGGAAACAAGGTCTAATGGAAAATATAATTTAATCAATGGTGGTAAATATATAATAAGAACAATTCAGGAACAAATAAAAATTAGAGTCAGTCTTTTTCTAGCTAAAATGTAATTGATGGTCCAAGATAATTCTCATTAGTGGATACCACTCATTCAGTTTCCAGGACTGTGCACAGTACATTGCCTTGGGATAGGGGAAAGTTTTCCCACTTAGGAAGCTAGTCTGTGAAAGGATATGATTATATCCTTTCCATGTATGCACTGTAACCAGGTATGTCATCAAGGTATGTGTTTTTGAAAGTTTGATAAAATTTCTATCAGCTTCCATACAAGCCTCTCCACTGATTTCAATGGGAATTGAATAATATTCTGCACAGATATTCCCTATGCTTCCCAGTTTGTTAGAATTTAAGGCTATCACTACCAATAGAAGTGCAAACTATTAAATTTTAATAAATGAGTATCTTAAAAAAAATACTTATTTGCATACATTTTCGTCATTCATTTTATTATCTGGATCTCTAGCCATGGAAGAACTATCCATAGACATTTTTTCTCTCAGAGGTTCTTCACTAAATCAGTTTAGAAATTATTCCTGCCTCTAAACCCACAGGAACAACTTTTCATTAATACTAAAGACCCTTGAACAAAAAAAATAGACCAAGGAAAAGGATTTGACTTAGTAAGTTTTGGTGTAAAACTCACTGAATTACATGCATAAATGCACTTACATTCCTTTCTGTTATGAGCAAATATTAGCTAAAATAGTGACTGATTAGCAGTTGAAAAGAACAATCACAGGAGTTTCCTGACATTGTATTCTATTCTCCTTGGTTTCAAATATAACACCCCAAATATTTTGTTCCATTTACAACTTTTATATGGTTTTGAGCCACAAATAGCTTAGCAAATAATTCTACGGTCAGAAGTCTTCTCAGATACATTAATATCTGTGATGTACAGATATACAGAATTCAGTTATTTTATGAGCGGTCAGATTGGAAACTTTCTCTTCTAAAGCCTTGCTTGTACTTGTCTTTGATCTTGATATTGCTTCTGTTATTGTATTATATTGCTTCTATTAGAAGCAGAGTGTTTCAAAATGACAAATTCACTGGATTGTTCACAATCTGTGTAAAGCCTGCTCTGTGGTTAAGTATAGAATCGTCTTTGCACTTAAGGTACATCTGTTAATAATTCAACAGTACATGTCATTACATACCAGCATCCCTAGAGATTGCGTGACAGTTGCCATGATTATGTTCAAAATGAATGCAATGGTAAAACTCCTTATTGATTTAAAAAGGAAAAGAAAATAATTCAGTGCTGCAGGACTGCAATTATGGGACTGAAGAGTTAAGTACAATGGCTGCTGTGCTGCATGTGGCTGGTACACGTGGAAATGCATCAATAAAGAAGAATGAGACAGTGCTGGAGAAAATTCACAGCAATGTATAGCCCTTCACATGATTGGCCACTGTTTCTTGACATAGATTCACAAGCAGAGCAGTGAGATGACAGAGAAACTTTTTCAGTTTTCAGGTAAAGTCTTTCCCTTCTCCATAGTATCCAAGTACTTCATATTTTCACAAGAAAATTTCAAGAGGGACTTGAGTTTGCTAAAGACAACTGTGATGGAGCAGGTGGACCTCAACATTTAGGATCTCAGGCCAGCTCCTAAAGGTTATATAATCTGTCAGCACTAAGCCACTTAATACCACACTGTCTGAATTTAATCTGATTCTCAAGTTTCTTGCCTGTCAGCAAGTTATCTGAACACTTTTTTTTTTTATAAGATACAAGAACATAAATGAGATCAGAATTTGGCTCATTATGTTCAGAATGTCAAAAGTGTAGATTTTACTGGTCTAAGCAGTTTTTACAGATCATCCAGCACTGTCATTGAAGTTGTTCTTAAAGTACAGCAGTGTTTAGATGAAATGTAATTATCAAAGAAGGTGATACTCCCTTAATCTTCACTGATGTATTCCAAAGAGATGAAAACAAATGAAGTTAATTTCAAATTATTTTTTGGAATTTGAAACTAGGAGTGAAGAAACAAACTCTTTTACAATTATCAGGTTTTTTGCCAACAGCAGTTGCGACATATTCCTTATAGGTAAGTAGCAAAGCAACACTAATATATACATATATACCAAAAGGCAATAATAAATAAAAATGAATTTTCTTCACCCAGAGAAAGGTCCATTCATATAAGATTCTGTTGATATTCTGCTTTGACTAGTCCTTAAATACCATAAGCAGAATGGCGATTAATTTAAACCAAATGTGAATTGCTATGCTTGCTTTTTCTGTTTGCAAAGATATTTAAAAACTCATCCAAGCAATAGACAGTAACAGCTATTAATACAGTTGTATTCTTGAGGTATATTCTTTCTCTGAAAATGTAAGCAATCAAACAGGGCAGTGTGAGCAACAATCTGAGTGTCAGGCAGAACTTTCCAGCCACACTATGCTTGCTTGATCTCAAAATAAAGAATGGTGCCGCAGTCCATGGAAAGCAGAAACTTGCTTACCCTTACATTTGCTTGGTTTCTTTGATTAAACTGGGACAGGAGAAAGAACACCAAACTCTGATCCATTCTTTTCCTTGCGTATTCTCCTTGCTGGCTGTAGAGCACATTCAGACAGAAGGGCTGGACTCAGCACCAGGCTGGACTGTTCAAATGGCCAATCCTTACTCCTATTTTGACAGATATCATATGGAAAACACTGTAACAGGATAATAACAGATAGGGATTTTCAGCAAGGAAGAAAAAAATGTTGAGATTGACTGAGCCTGTATAGTGTACAGGCTCTCATATTATGTGATGTAGCCACAGCTACATAGCTTAAAGTCATGTTCTCCATGGCTATGAGTTACATGCAGGACACTGCCTCAGGATTTAGAAAATCCTATTTTCTGGAAGTGCTTGAGGAAATATGACTGTATGTAGAAAGGAATAAAAACAGAATGCTGAGACCCTGACAACTGAGCAGACAGACATGCATTTAACAATCTCATGGTGATTTTTAAACATGAAAATGAAACTCTGAAATTGCAATAAGAATGTGTAAGGGAAAAAAAAACGTAAATATTTGGAAGGTAAAAATGCTTACAGGTTCTCCTGCAGTATCTAGGTTTGCTGAGAAAAGACTGGAAGGACTGGATGAAAACCTAGAAGATCTCCAAAAAAAAAAAAAAAAAAAAAAACTTTCAAACCACAAGTATGTCATCTACAAACCATGTATTTTCAGTGTGTGTACTGAAGAATCTAGAGGAACAATAGATTGCTGTATTGGCAAACCACACAAAATGATTGATTGCTATGACTGTCAAGCTTCAGAAAATAATTGAAGTCATGATGGATAATCTTGCTCAAAAGTGCAATGAAATTTTGGAGCCAGGTGGTTCACTCACCTGGGTCTCTGTGAAGGCCATAGGATTGCTAAGGCTGGAGCAAGAGAGGAGGTTTATACATGTGACCAGGGGGAGATGAAATCACAGCAGCTCTGCCTTAGGTAGATTTGAAGCCCTTCTTAACAGGGTAGAAAAGGATATTGCGGAGGAACAACACTGTAGATGTGCACACTGATCAAACATCCGCAAACAAGGACTCTGTTGCACCCTTAGTAACCCATAATGAGCTTATGAACTCAGTCAGTGCTATATAGCAGTCAAACTGAAAGCCTAGCCCCTGCATACAGTTTGGAAGCTGAACGCAAAGTTACCTTTCAGTACTGGCATAAACTTATTCTGTCATAAGATGTGGGTATATGCAGCACTAATAAGCACGCTCCAATCTGGGCAGTTTTTGGTGGCGTGAATGCAGAAATGAATCGTCGAGTAGCTTCCTCACAGTACAAGCAAGTTAAAAATGTGCCAAAACACATTCAACAGTAAATTCTGAAGCAGAAAAACAAATAAAAACTCGTTTGGAAAAAAATATGGAAATTACATATATCAAGAGTTACATGCAATTACTTAGGCAAGAGAAGTAAGTATGCCAAAGCTTACTGAGAAGAAAGACAAAGGGAAAAGAGAACACATCTAATTTACCATCCGTGAATCAGAATTTTTTTGCTCATGTGTGGTATCAATACCTGATAGAATAAAGACAGCAATATACACTGGATAAGCTATGCTTTCAGCTGAACTAAATCCATGCATGAACCACTCACACGTATACCTTTTCTCAATTGAAAAAAATAGTACCCAAAAAACAAAAATATCAAGACAAGGCATTGCAGCTTTCTGGCAGCAAAACTATTGAAAGATTATCGAGATGTTTTTGAAAGACTAGGAATAGATTGGGAAAAAGATTCAGACAGTACAGCTGAGTACTCATAGTATTAAAACACAAGAATAAGTCACAGAGAGGAAAAAGTTATTGAGTTCAATTTGGATAGATATTAACCACATAGAAACTAAACAGGCAATACACTCGAGAAGACTCCTACACCAAAGCAGAACGCTAGCTACCAAATACAAGTTATGAGTCTTGACTAGAAGAACTTAATAAATCTGAAAAACACAAGGTGAATGAGTACATTTTGTTGCTTCAATTTGAAACATAAAGGAAGCCATTGCTATGAAGGTATCATGCATAAGTTTCATCACATTTTACATGCATCTTTCTCCTTTGTTAAGGTGAGCAGAAGGGGAACCAAGTTATTCCTTGTCTATCAGTATTTCAAAATTCCAATATATACAAAAATATAGACACTTCCTCTAAAGCCTTTAAAATGCAAGCAAGAAAAGAGAAAGACATCATAACTGCATTAAGGTAGCATTCTGCAGTTAAGAATCTATGACTACTATCATGGCCAAACCTGCCACATTATTCTACACTTTTCTAGGCTCAGTTCTCATTTGTTTCCCAAGGGGATGATCTAATCTCCATAGGAAGAGTTTTGTTTCACTTTCCATACTACCTTGCATAAACAGATCTAAAGCTCACTTGGGGTCTGTTAGTACTGCTGTAATAGACTACAGAATGGTAAGAAGCATAAACAATATGCAGCCTAAATAGCATTCATTCTAAGATTTTAGCGTTCTCCCAAAAATGCTTTTCACCATGAGGCTGCAAACAGTTTTGTTTTCAATGAATAAACCTCTCCAAGTGATCTCTAGGGGTATGATGTTATACTAACCAGGCAAAAGACTGCATCATCTAGTCCAGGAACCAACAAAGGACATATATGACCAGAGAGTGTGTCCACCATATTCTTCCACAATAGCAGTGCATATATTTACTCCCCATAGGAAGTCAACAGGCTAGTCAAAAAAGGGTGGAGAGCAAGCATGAATCCTTGGGTAGGGCTAAGAAGCACAAACCCTAATGAGTCAGCTGTGGATTGATGGAAGGAAAGAATTACGGAACCTATCAGAGAAAGGTGAAAATAAGGTGGGAGCAGGACAAGTTGAGGACAGCAACTAGGTCTAATAAGAGCCAGGTGAGAAGAGTATGCCACATCCTCATCTTAAATTAATACCAACTCATTTGATGTTAATTACTGCACCTGATTGTCACTTTCATTACTCTCATACCACAATAAATATTCTCTTCTTTTAATTCACAGAGCTATTCACTCCTTTTCCCAGTCCATATAGCAAATAAGGTCCTCACAGGTGAAAAACAACATTACTGAGGTCCCAGATATCCCTGGTTTGTCGTACTTGTGAGGAGGCAGCAATTCTCAACACTACAGCTCTAATTTGAACTCAGAAGAAAGCTGAATTCTGGTTCCATCAGTAGCCTTAATATTACCACTTTCTTATTTCTGAGTGCTCACTTTTGCCACCCTTGTATTGCACAATCTATTTTCAGGTTTTGGTGATGGTATTTACAGGATTTATGATATTGATATTTTAAGTGAAATTTGAACTTTTACAGAAAATCATTATAATCAATCTCTCATTCTGTCTCTTTCTTTGTAAGAAGTCTAGAAGAAAAGGTACAGTTGGAAAGATATCTCCATTGTCAGAAATATGGGTCAAATAACATTGACCCATACTGTTACAAGAGCTACTGCTGGTTAACAGTCCTCTAGTACAGGTTTTCAATGTGAGATCAACATATAAGCATCAGAAATGTGTAGGCCAGATCCTTAGCCAGATCCTCCTTCTTCTAATGGAGATGTAGTTCATCTCCATTAACTTCCTATAAAATAGGCTAGTTTGTACCAACTCTATAGATCTAAACAAAGTTAATTTCCATGTTATTTTAACATTGAACCATCAGGGTAAACTGCATTTCACAAAGCATTATAAATTGAGAAAAACAGTTGAATGCAAATGCTTTCAATACCCGCCAAACATTCCTTTGCACAGACAGAAGTGATTTGTTTTAATACCACTGGATATCTTAAGCATGGACCCTTAGTATTTGCATGGCATACATTAACAGAGGTATTTAAGTGTCTGTTACTAAAACTTGCTTCTTGGATTTCTTTCTCCCTGTAAAAATGGAGAAGTGAGCTTGCGCCTTCTTGCCTGAGGAGGGAGGTTCTTTTCATCGTAATATCTGCAAGATTCCCAATTCCTCCATTTGCTTCCCTTTTTAATCAACAACAACCACTTGGAGCAATCATACCTGTTACTAACATATACCTTTTCTTTTTCTTTTTTTTTTTTTTTTTGCAATCATCTTATGTTGATCTAAGATGTCATTTCCCCAGCAATCAGTCAGTACTCACAGGCTGATAATTCTTTTAATTAGTAGGACATCTTATGGAGTAACCCACATTTCTTCTATACCTGTTTTGCTATTAGCAATTGTTCGCTCACCCCTTTTGGTGGAGAGGGAGGAAGAGGCTGGATAATCAGAATGCTGGAACACCACTTGAATGTGCTTAGTACCAGCCCACTGCTTTGAGGCAATTCCATTAAAAGAGACAGATAAAAAAAAAAAAAAGATCATGACTCTACTGTAAAGAGCAAAACCTTCTTCATGTACCCCAACTGCGTATTGAGACAGCTAATTTCCCCCTCGGAAAATTCCTCCCTTTAACACCAGTCTCTCATTCTGCTATACCATGTAAGAGAAAAGAATTATTTCCAAGTGTTTTAAAGAAACAGAAGAGAATTCTGATCTGTTATTCTCCGTGTGGAAAAGTGAGATGTAACTGAGATGGGAAGCAAGGACTTACACCTGTGCTGCAGGTCCTTAAGAAGTAAGCAGGATGAGCAGCATTCACTGCCCCTTTGAAGTTTTTCTCTTCATTTTTTTTCCTGCTGTTAACATTTTTTAATCTTTCTCTGCCTTGCTGAGAATATGGTCTCTATTCTGTATTTTTATGCACATTTTTAACTTTGTACTGGAAAGACATCACAATCACCACCTTTTCCACTACACTGACTTTTAATGCCACTCAAGGCTACTGACATTAGCCTATGAAGTACAAGGACCTAAACCATCTCCAGAAATATCTTTCCTTGTAAGCCATCAACTTCCATGTTCTTAAATAAAATCTTCTGTTCATGAATGCTCTACTTAAATTTTTCTCATGATCCTCTGCATTTTTGGCTTTGCTCCAACAGATGTCTAATCCTTGTAAGTCTCTGCTTTCTTAAGTATGTGCAGAGTCTGCTTTACTGTAGTAACTTTATAATTAAAAAGAAAAACATCCATTGCTCAGCCCTGCAGGGGACACTAGGTGTGCTGAAGAAAAGTTCTGCCACTTCTAAGCATTATGTGTAGCCCATTGCTATAGGCATGTGCACAGTAGTAGCCGAAGGCTTAGCTTTTTGCATAGCTTCTTTAATTGCTTAAGTGAGGTTAGCATATGTTTATTTAAAACATCTAACTGGTCACGTAAACAAGGTATCCTTTGCTTTTTTTATGTACAGATGAATTTACATTCATTACGAGTACTGGCACAGAATAAAACAACATTCTATGGGCAGGAAATCCAGTCTTTTCTTTTCTCCTGGTTTTCTGAACCATGAAGGGTGTGTAAACAGCTTACTGCTGATTCTGAAGATGTAACTTCATTAAACATCCTGGATATTTTGATAGGGATCATGTTCTGCGCTATAGCAGTCTAATATGTTGACCTAAGTACGCTAGCCTTGCCACATTAAGCTACCACTGAGTTCAATCCAAAAATTAAGACCAGATAACACTCAAGAAATATACTCTTTTTAATTTCTTTTGTAATAATAAAATGAGTGAAGATCCATATATTCAGCATTAAGCAAAAGTGGAAATAGGAGCCGTAAATGGACTGGAAAAGACTGACACAGTTCATTTAGAAACACCTGAACTGAATATGCTGAACTATGTACCTGAACTATATTCTAGTGTTCTTTTAGGGAAATATTTTTCAATTTATAACAGCAGGCTAGAATTTTGTTAACACCCAAGTAAGTTAGCCATCCAGCTGTGATCACAGGACACTTAAATGTCTCCTTCACCTCTTTCTGTATGGATCAACTCATTCTATCTACCTTTGATATCAACCTAAAACAGAAGGATAAAGGGACAAACAGTAGAAACCATGGTTGTGTTTTATTATGTATGCATTCATTTAGCTTTTGAAGTGCTAACCCCATAAAACGAGAGAAAGCTAACTTTCTCCCCTAAAAGAATATATTAAACACATTTACTGGCAAGCCTTATATACCTAATTCACTCCATGTTTCTCCGATTTGTAGTCCTTATGACTCAACGGATATGAGTAGAGTTACCAGGGATGATGCTCAAATAATATGATCGTGGTTGGAGGTCTAACTTTTCTTTCAAAGCTGGTTGATGTAAGGCTGGTTGACTTGTCAGAAATTACTCCTGATGTTTTCTGTCAGAAGGCAAAATCAGTTTTTGAGGGGAACTCAAGGTTTGGGCCCATAACTGATAAATGTAGGATATAATCTGGATAAAGATGGCTTAATGTTTGTCAGAATCCAGTGCTTGCTAGTGTCCCATGCAGCTGCTGCATGTTTTCACAGCATGCAGTCAATGTGACTAAATGATAGTGCAGGACCTTTCAAGGGTATTGATCTGTTCGTCTTACAAAGAGATTAGCTGCACCAAGAGGCAAAGAATGACTTCCTATTGCTGCGTCCCCACACATCATCAAGTACTCCGCGACTCATCAATTTTAAGAAATCCAGGACGTGGAGTGGGATGGAGGAGGAGGGTTGCCAAGGGAATACTTGGCATCACTTCCAGAATTTAAAAGCTTTGAATGGTTACCTGAATGCTACCCGCATAACTCCAAAGCAACACCAAATTCAATTTGTTCCAAGACCTGTTGTTAGCCCTCTTGTCAGTGGAGGAGGAGCAGTGTTTTATTTCTAATCAAATTATGTTTCATGATTGGACTGAATCTTTAAAAATATACACATACATATATGTATTTACTCCTCCCAAAATGCAAATACCATTGGCCAGTTGCTGAGGAAGGAAGAGCATCCTCTGTTTACCTATTCATCCACTAAAATCCCCCAAACCCCACCTTTCTAAACTCTCTGAATTAATCTGGGATTGACGCCAAAGTCACCTACTATATAAGACTGAGAGAACACAGGTGAATTACACCTCCTGACTAGCCTTGGACCCGGCGTCCTTTTGCCAGACTCCACTCAAAATGGGGTTTGGCAGGGGGATACGGGTACCAGAATGGACTTTCCTGTTAGCTGTTTGCTGTATCCATCAGATAAGTAAGGCCTCATTCATTTCTCTTTTTTGGGGGGGAAAATAAAAATAGTCTTTTAGATCTATTAATTTATTTCAAAATTTTGACTCATTGTTTTGCATCACCAATGCAAAAAAATATTTTGCACTTAGATGACATTTCTGTGTACTTTTAACTGAGATTACTTTATACTTATTTAATTAAATATTTCATTAAATATTTAATGTCTATCAACTAGACAAATTTGATTTAATATTGCCTCAAGCCACTGTATATAACTACATTTGGAAAGTAACCTTCATATCAAATAAGAAAGAATCTTTATTCTTCTCTTTAAATGTTACTTTTTCAATATTGCCTATATCTTTCAAAATTAAAATAAAAGGAAATTCTGTGATACTCTGTGACAATGATTTACAGAAACTAATTGTAGACAGTTAATACATTATATATTGTATTTATATAAATTTCTGTTTTGAATATGAGAAGGGACTAGCAAATTACCTGATGTGTGCTGTCCATTGTTTTCTATGTTTTTTTTTTTTTTTTTTCTCCTGACAGTATTATATGCATCAAGGCTGATCTTGACAGTTTTTGTTAATAGGAGTAGTCCTGTTAAGCTGATGGGACCACTCACACAGAGATTACTTGTATGAATACAAATTTGCTAACTCAGTCTCATTCGTGTACAGTAATTACCTATATAAGTTTACTGGTGTTTCATTTTCAAAACACTGACAGTGCAAATATAATTTTCAATTACTTTATATTTCATAAAATAGACACAAAATACAACAGTCAGAATGTAAGCTTACGTTTAGAGTTATGCAATGTTAATCAACAACATCCTTGAATAAGAAAGCTTATTGTGCTGCAGAATGCTAAACTGATATATTGTTTTGAAAAATGAATAGTCCACCAAGTCCAAGTTCATCAAGCCAATTCTTTGCTTGAATCACACTCTATTTCATATATGCTCATATTGGTAATCAGTACACACAAGATATTGGCCTAATCCCATGCTATTTTCACAAGCATTTTGTGCTTGATTCTCTATGTTGAGTCAAAATCTAATATATATAAGTTGATTTTAATGAAAATTACATACATGGACTGACAGCAGGATATAGATCTGGCAAGTTGTATTCAGATATATTCTTAAGTAATAGTTCAGTTCCGAAATACTAAAATAGTATTCTAAAATACTAAATAGTAAAATAGTGTAGTAGTAGAACTACAAATAGTAAATTTCCTTAGACATTCTTGCCAGTAAGACTGTGATACTGAGAGGCTCTTATTTTCATAATGGTCAACAATGTGCATTGTGCAATCACTAAATAAACCAATGCAGATAGAATTTCCTTGGAATGATATATTTGCTAGATGAACAAAATCCTCTGCTATTTCCTTGAGAAAAATTAACAGACCAAAATACATGTATACACTCTTTTGCTCTGTTACAAAAGTTCTTGTGCTAGAATAAACAAATATTCAAAGCATTTTAGAAACTGTTGTTTTTTCATGAGTCCAGACTGGATTTATGTCTGCTTAGATTGCTGTAGATATAGTAAGTGAGAGGTAAATCTGGCCTATTTAATTGCAGAAGCATTGTTCGATTTTTTTTACCTGATTGGTTATCTATTGTAATAATATGAATTTATTTAGGTAATGATATGAATATATTTAGCTGTGGTATTGAGAGACCATCAGGAAATTGAAATGTCTAAGTTCTATCTTAAGTTATTTCTTTGTACATTATCCATAGCCACACATAAAGGTAAATGGGAAAGGAGAGAAAGCTCAGATCCAAAAAGAAAATTGAGCAGAAACTGCAAGGGCTTCTAGAGGAGATAGTGAGACTGCTAAGAGCTCTCTTCTTCAAAGCTAGCCGTCTTCTGGGATCTTCTCATTGAGTAGGAGCTTCAGTCCCTTCAGACAAGTGTCTTCTACCTCTGGGATGGATTATCCAAACTGCTGGCATTATAGCATTTATGTTGGAGGAAAAATCTAGTAATCCCTTGCTCTAGTTATCTTTTTGAAAAAGGTAGTTGCCAAACTTTCATGCAGGTGGGCAGTTTCTATTTGGGCTGAGATTTGTCAGTGGAGGATACATGATGGTAGAGGTCAGTAAGGACTCAGCAAAGGATGAGCAAACACCAAACAAGACCAGAGTTTGCAACACAGCCCTGACTTCAGCATTTACTTCTCTCTGTCTAGGTGGCTTATTCAAAGAGCCAGCATTTGGGAATCCAGTTTGAGTCTGTGCCTCTCCCCATCTATTGTATAAGGAAAGAAGGGACTTAAATTTGGGTTAAATTACATAGATAACTCCTTTTTGACTGTGAAATTCACCAGGCACCTAGAGCACTCAGGTAGATAATCCTGACCAGGATACAGGTATTACTCATTTCACTGTCTAAATCTCCTGAGGATTTAGACTTGGCAAGGTGCAAGCACACATTAGTAGACATGTTTCAGGCATAGCTATCATATGCTGGCTGAATGGTCAGCTGAATGGTCACAAAATAAAGTTGTGACCATTTTACTTTAACAAGAAATGATCACCTTTTCCACTTATAGAAGACAAGAACTTAGAGCACAAAGCCCAGAGCTCAGAAATGGTTTTCTTCAGGTTAATATTTCTTATCTCTCAAAAGTCCTTCCTACTAATTCTTCTTGCAACTCAGCCATGCACAAAGAAAAGTTTAAAATTCATGGGGCCAGAAACAGAATAGCCAGAAGGAGAGAAGCACTGTAGGAGTGAGCAAATCTGCCTGGAAGGCAGCTGATTCAATAACCATTTAACTGAAGGTTCAGAAATAACCCTTAAAATGGGCACAAGAATAGGAGTTTTCTGATGTAGCTGAGAGTTCTAATCATTTGGCCACGTGGTCACGGCCTGTTTTTTTTTTTTTTCTCCTTTGTCACTGTCCCATTATTTTCTGCACCATGTCTTAGCTTCAGGTGGGGTAGCAAGCATCCATGGTTAGATAGACCAACAGCCTAATGCTAGAGATTTTCTCCATCAAAGACATCAATTTGAAATGTCACAGACTGAGAAGAGGGCAAAGACCAGAGTTTCTGCTTTTTTTCAGGGGGTTATTTTGTTTTGTTTTTCTGCACTCCCTGGTAGGTTGTTTTATAAGGTTGTTTAGTGAGGAAAATATCATCTCTTCTAACAGTTGGGTTTTAAATCAAAAGTATGAAAGTGGCTCATTTTTGCATACCCTTACTACAGGAACCTGCAGGATCGTGAATGGATGCACAGTTTTCCTTCAACCTTTAGTTAGGCAATGATGCCCAAATGTGTGCAGCTGTAGTAATGTGCAGAGTGTTTCTTTTGATTACTTCTTCTGGGTTACTGCTCTGTGTACGGACCCTTTGATTAGCACTCTGAGGTGCCTCTTTGTCAAGCAAGTCAAGATCCCTATCTGAGAGGTCTGAGTTGGCCTCAAAGGTAAAGGCCTTAAACCCTGGAGAAACTGCTGTATAAGTTTCTGTGCCGATTACTGGATTTAGTCCTAAGCTCTTTGTTTCTTTTAACCTCGGCTATGTTTTTTCTTATTATTACTTAACTACTGCACGGAAATTTTAATAAATGACTCTTCCAATATGTGAATTCTTGCTGTAATTTTTCCCGTATTAGTCATATTTAGGGCAACGTTGAGAACAGTGGATTTTTTAGGGGATATAAAGAAAACATATATATGAAAGACTGATCTGTAGTTCAAACTCTTTGTAATAGAAAATTTTATTTCTGTATGTGCATTTTACTTTTCTATTTGGAACTGTTTCATATTCTCTGGTGTGACACAGAAGTCTTTCCTCTGTCCTGTACAATCTATTATACCTTGGTCCTTTAATCCTATCTGAATGCTTCCCATGAAGATTTCAGATATAGGATATTTTACTTAATATACTTCTGATTTTTTTTTCCACAGGAGCCCAGAGTCACAGCCAACAGGAAACAGGAAACAACTACCCTGAACTTGTTCAGCAGGAACAAAACAGTAAGTTGGTTTATACTGTGTGCATGTGTATTTATATCCTGCATCTCAAATAAATAATAAATACAACAACAACAAAAAAAAACACTTTTGGATGTTTACGGTAATGTGAAGTAGATAAATATATTTGTAAGCTATTATATATAAAAGAATAGTAACACTTATATTGCATACCTATTAACAAACATACTTGGTATGTGGTTAGATTTGTATAATAATAGGCAACTAGGGAAAGAAAGGTATGGTCATGGGAGATGTATGCACATGTGCATGAATATGTATGTATAAAATCAAAGTGGAATATAAATGCAGGATATTTTACTCAAGCCTATTAATTTTTTGGTCTTTTCTAGCTCAATTTTAGGTGGAAGTTTTAGAATTATTCTAGTTTTAATTTTCTTTCTTTTTTCCTAGCTTCTACTAATAACTCATCTAAGGTGAATGTCATCCCACCAATGCTGACAAATCCTATCATAACACGTAAGTAAAGAAAATGAAATGTATTTTCAAAGAGGAAATAACAGGAAAGAAAGAGGCTGGTCATCAAACATGAGATAGTATTGAACCACTAGCTGTAATGTGAATAGTTAAATTAAAGCTATAGATAAATGTAACTGAAGTCATTTATAGGTTTATATAGGGCAAATAATAGATAATGAGTGGAGAATGAATATCCTATTACTAGTTTTATAATTGATATTACTGATTTTATAATGGATAGATGGATAGAAAGTAAAAAAAATAGAGGTAGGCAGAGGAAAAATACTCACTAAGAAAGTTTAAGGTTGGATAAACTGATATATCATGTTAAGCCTGGGAATTCTTAGTCATTTTTTACAGATACTTTTAAATTCACAGCTTCTAACCCTGCTCACAATGGCCGAGTGTGCAGTACATGGGGCAACTTCCACTTCAAGACCTTTGATGGGGACATCTTCCACTTCCCTGGGCTCTGTAATTATGTTTTTGCATCCCATTGCAATGCTGTCTATGAGGACTTCAACATCCAGATTAGGCGCACAGTCGTGGGAAATACTCCAATGATTAGTCATATCACCATGAAACTTGAAGGTGTTGCTGCTGAACTAAGAAAGGAGGTAGTTACAATCAACAGCAACAGGTAAGTTTATTCATAACACTCATATGCTAACCACAGATGGTTTTCTTAAACTGGCCAAATACTTCTGTGCACTTTGGAGGATGAAAGTTATGTGTACTTCAACAATTCTGATAACTTTACCGATGTAAATAATGAAATATAAAACTATTCCACAGTAAATCAGTCCTTCCCTTAAAGACTACATCAAATGCCTGTCTTTTCGCACAGCTGGCTTGCTGAAGAATCCCTATAAATGCTGGATCACACAAATCGTTTTTTCCTTTTTGTCAAACACCTGAGTCACCAAATTCTTAAAATTCCATCTACCTTTTCTCAGGGTACAACTGCCATACAGCCAATCTGGAATTATGATAGAGAGAAGCAACATTTACATGAAAATAACTAGCAAAATAGGCATTATGTTGATGTGGAATGAAGATGACAGTATCCTGGTAAGAACAGCTCCTAAAACATAGGATTCAGGACTAGTTATTTAGAAGCATCTGGTGTTAAATTTTCCATGGGCCCATTCATAGATATTACTTCTGTAATTGTGTACACTCAGAGCTTGTGCATGTGTACATCAAGTTGCTAAATTAAAAGACACAAAGATTGTGTATGAAAGGAAAACAAGGTATGTAGGCCTAAAGTCTTGATATATAAGCCTAGTTTTATAGGTCTGGTGTCTACACATTCAGAGATGAATGAGCTACTGTTCGGTTAGAGCCGAACTGTAGCCCCCAACTGTCTGAGGTTTACTGTTGCCTTCCTACCTCTTACTATCAAATAATTCTCCATTAAGATAGATTTTTAACCAGGCTGTCTTCAAGAAAACTAAATGGATTTGCTTCTAATGGGTAGCAGAATTCCACTTAATAGAGAGGTGAAAATCCCTTTCATTGTACTACTAACATACTAGCAGTGTTATAGAGACACACACTTACCTCCTCAAATGTAGTTTCCTAGTAGAATTCCACTTTCTTAGGACTTCATGTTCACTGTCTATTTTTCTTACTGAAAAAGTAGTGCAAAAAGAGGCTGACAGTAATATAGATATTACAATGAAAACAATGTTTGCATTAATAGTTTGGGCTCGTGGATTTTAATCAAGTCCAAGACAACTCTTCAAACTCTGTCACCCAAGTTTGAAGTAGATTGTGCAGATTAGAGATTGTAGATTAAATTACACAATATAGTCACAGCAGATGCAAGTACCTTCACTTATCTTGAACATGTAGAATGTATATACTAAGTACTATCAACTTTCTCTCCACCATTCTAGCTGGAATTGAATGAGAAATATGCCAATCAGACCTGTGGGCTTTGTGGAGACTTCAATGGCATTCCAATTTACAATGAGTTCTACTCAAACAGTGAGTTTTTTTTAAAAAAAAAGGTTTCTTGTGTCTTCAACATTTTTTGGTATTATTTTAGCACTATCATCATCAGCATTCCTCTTTCCTGTGCTCCTGAAAGATTTACTCAGAAGTATGATTCAATCTCTGCAGAAAAATCACACAGATCAGATGATAATTAATTTAGTATTTTAAGTATATTACTGGTGCTGACAAATGATTGCACATTTCTTGTGTGTCACTGATTTACTTACCTATTCAGCAAACCCCACAGAGATGAGCCAGATTCACACCTACTAATATATAGAAATATATCCAGTGAAACAAAAGGTAATTATAATATCTAGTTAGTATATTTATTGTTTCAGTCCTTTTTTAAAATTAGAAATGCTTCTAATAATGTATTTATTCAAATTTGTGAGGTGTAGCAAATAGTTTTTTCCTAGAACTAATGAGCCATTAAGCACAGTGCCACAATCTTGAATATGTAATCATATTCCACAAAGTATATCCATATTTGTCTGCTGATTTGCATAAAGTCTTATCTTCATCTGTTTCTCCATTCTCAGCTTGATCCTTTTCATAAGCCTTGTCTCAGAGCTATCTCCATTGTCCATATTCATTTAAACAACAAAAAGACTCTCATACTTCTTTTGTACAGATATTAAGATGACAGCCTTACAATTTGGGAATATGCAGAAAATGGATGGGCCAACAGAAAACTGCGAAGACCCTACTTCTTCCCACCCAGATAACTGCACTAACAATTTTGTAAGGAGTGCTCCTTTGCTTTTCTTTTAAATATATCTGTTTCTTTATACTGCTCTGATAAGAAAAAAAAACTAGAGTGATAGTAAATGGAAAAGGTAGGATTCTACTAAGAAATAATTTAACAGAATAACAATTGATTCTCTGTATTTTGTGGAAGCTGTAATTTTTTTTTTCCCTCTCAAGGATAACATATGCCAGAAAACACTGACCAGCTCTGCATTTGCAGAATGTAATGATCTAGTTGATGTTAGCAAATACATTATGGTTTGCCAAGAAGACTTGTGCCACTCTGAGAAGTCTAAGAATGCCTCATGTATCTGTGATACCTTTGCTGAATACTCTCGGCAGTGTGCTCATGCTGGTGGGCAGCCTTTGAACTGGAGAACCTCAAAACTATGCCGTGAGTATCACTGGAGGTAGCCTTACTTTATGTTCAGTGGCTAACAAGCAACAAGGTCCCAAATTATGCAAGAGGACATAATATAATATAATTAATTGGTAAAGAACAAGAAACAGAGAAGAGAGAAAGAATGAGGAGTACATGCTGACTTGTATCTTTGTTCCCTTCCTTCTCTCATAGTGGCTACTGTATTTTTTATATCCAGTGAGAACCGCTTGGGTCTTCACAGATGTTTGTCTGGCTAAGCACTTGTTTACCATCTCCTGCTTGGTAGTGGGGAGTTTGCCCCATTGTAATCTTCACAGAAATTTGTACTGAATTAAATACCTAGTAGGTTATGTAGTAGCTGGGTGTAGCTGGTAAAACTGAAGTCACCAACATTTCTTCTACGATAAAAACACCCTGTTGTACTGTCTACCTATCTGAAAAATGCAAATACATTAAAACTTTAGGAATCCAACTGCTACATTTCACTAGAAATACAGGTGTTCCCAAGAGTGGTAACTTCAGTAGAAACACAGGCCTTGCTGGCTTATGGGACCATTATCCTGATATCCTTAGGAACCCACTCCCACCAGTTCAGGCCCAGACAGTTCTTTTTAGGCACTGTCATGGAAAGTAAATCTTAACTATGATCTATGGATTTGAGTGCAAATTGCAAGGAAGTCCGAAGGGGGATCTGCATTTTGGTGTTATCGCTGGCTTTGACTTTATCTCTGGGTATCAAACTAAAAGGATTTTTTTATTTCTAGACATAGTGAACTAAAAATACTTTTGACTGAAAAAAAAATCTCCTTTGAAATTTTAGCTAAGACATGTCCTCACAACATGCAGTACCAGGACTGTGGCTCCCCCTGCACCGACACATGCACCAATCTTGAAAGATCTCAGTTTTGTGAAGAGCACTGCATGGATGGTTGTTTCTGCCCAACAGGCAAGTCCTTATGTCCTCACATCTCTGATCTCAATAAACAGCAACAGCCTAGCTGCTGGATTTGGACAGATTCCATGGGGCAGAAGGCTCCTATAACTGCATTTTTTTATAACAGCATGTGATAAGTTCATTTATCATTTTTCAACTGAAAAATTACTTGGCAGTGTATGCAACATTCAGAAAGCAGAAAAGATATAACTAGACATACAATCAAGGCCACTCTCAACAAGCTATGTATACTACAATAAGACCCTCTTTCAACCAAGTTGAATTTAAGAATACAAAAGTTGAACACTGTGCAAGCTGGCATAGTCATACTTTCCTCAGCAGAACTATGCTCTGTCATGAGATCTGTACATCTGTCTCCAAGACTATATTTAGGGTTTGTAATAGACTATGTGAATCAAACAAACAAACAGATTTATTTCCCATAGATGTGAAACATCTCTTTAATTGATCAACATGTTTTTCTGTTTAGGAACTGTGTTTGACGACATCAACAACTCTGGCTGCATCCCCATTCAGCAGTGCCCCTGTGTTTATAACGGCAACACATATGCTCCAGGAACTTCTTTTTCAGCGCAGTGCCATTCCTGGTAACCTCTCTTATTACTCTAACTTGCTGTTTCATTTATTTAATGAGTTTAATGGTTTATGATATGCAATTGCACCATCAATAATCTGTTTATTTTGCTGACCGCTACAATTCCAAAATAACTTTGAAAAACATAGTTTGTTTTATTTAGCAACAGTCTTAACCAGGTTTGCAGTCTAACTGAAGTTGATCAAAGCAAGGATTTACAATGTTTAGATTTCTCACCAGTAACTTGAAAAGCTTCCTCTTTGTTTATTTTGTTCAAGCATTTGGACTTCTCCAAGGTGACTGAAGTAGCAGTCATTTATGTATCTGCAAATATTTATTTTCTCTGGAGAAAGCAAGGAATGACGTAATGCACCCTGTTTTCCTATTAATTGTTCCTCTACCTGTTTTACCCTATCACTTCAGAAAACAGATTTGATATATCTCAGGAGCAGACATGGGGTTACACTTCTGTCAGTTTCTAACACACATGGATAACAGAAGATATATTTCAAATTTGGCACTATGCTTTTATGTTACCTGCAAAGGATAAGCAATTGCTCATCCAGTACTTCTTACGTCAGAGTTCAAAAGAAGAAAAAAATCGAATGAGCAATGTAACTACATACCAGAATCATTCATTCCCTTTAAACTTCGCATGGTCACAGTATTCAGGAAAGACCAAAACCTAGGTTTTCTTTGCATTCAAACTACAACTTGAAGGGAAAACAGTAGCAAAATAGCTGAGCCTAACATTGTAAATCCTTTTACTCTGAATTACTGCCACTGATTTAAGCTAATTTCATCCTCTTTCTTCTAGTACCTGTAATGGAGGTCAATGGAGTTGCCAAGACCTGCCATGCCCCGGAATATGTTCAGTAGAGGGAGGATCACACATTTCCTCATATGATAAAAAGCATTTCAATGTTCATGGAGACTGTACTTATGTCCTCTCTAAGGTAGGCACTGGCAGATATTATGAGGGTATAAAGCTTTAAGTATTTATAGAAAGAAAGGGTGATGTCAATCAACACTCATGAAACTTTTACAAAAGGAAATTGAATGGTTTCTAGATTACTAGGTAAGTGCTAGGTATGTGTTGCCATTCAAATGACTGACTTAATTATCTATGGTTCCACAAATTCTGAAAAATTAGATTTCTGAAAAATAAAAGGAAAATTATTTCAAATTAATACAAAAAATATTTTTTCTTTCCTTGCTGGGATTTTCAAATATAGACAAATCAGTTGAAGTCAAAAGATACATTTCATTTAGGTTCTGAACATTTTAAAACACTTATAAAAATAAACTAGAAGAAATAAAGAAATTAAAAGGTAATTTTTATCAAAGCTTTTCATTATGCTAATGTACAAATAAAATGCCATGATATTTTGAGTGCTTTTTCTGTTTTTTTTTTTTTTTAATCTCTCTCCATTTCCATAGTTCATTAAAAGCCTGTGGTTTTTTCTAGCATTGATACCATATCCTGAGGATGAAAATAACAGTAGAATTGAATAGAAAAAATAGGAAGGCATGAATAAAAACTCTGAATTTGGACGTCTTGAAAAAAATTGCAGAACTCTGTTCCAATTATCTTATTGTTCCTATTCAGTGAAAAAGGCAAAACTGAATTTTAGACCAAAGGCAGCCCAGGAGATGGGAGAATCTAGATCTTCTCCAGAAACAGAAATACTTTTCAGGGCTGAAAGGGAATTAGACAGGAAAAGCTTCTGTAACTAGTCTTTCATGAAATAACTGTTGGCATTTTTTTTCTCAGCACTGTGAAGATGACACATTCACTATCCTTGGAGAACTACGCCAGTGTGGCCCAACTGACACTGAGACATGCTTGAAGACAGTGACCCTCAGCATAAATAAAGGACAAACTGTAAGAATGCGAAATAACTGTAAGAATGCGAAATAACGGAGAGAAAATAAGTAGGAAATTTGGCTTTGTGCAAGTTCATTGAGAAAAACATTGTAATCATAAAGCAAAAATACACACTATTTTTTTCTGTCAGTTATATGAAGAAATCATAACCTTTTGTGTAGAGCCCATAAATACAACAGTAAGGGATGTAATTCATCACAAAAATGTAGGGCCCTGCATTTCCAGAAACCATAACCATTATTACCCCTTGAGTCAAAATAAATCTTTACACTGATGCCTTTTGATCTTCTTTACCAGCTCATCATGGCCAAACCTGATGGTAGTGTGCTTGTGAACTCAATTAACACTCAGCTGCCCTTCTCAGCAGGTATGTTTCCTCTAACAGTCTGCAAGTGATAAACTCAGAACTTCCCTCCACACCTGCTTGCTGTGTTACACCACAGTAGAGCTGAGTACTGAGTATCCAGAATGTTCATGCCTTGATCTTCCCTGCAATATTGCCAGTCACACAAGTGCTTTTGAACCTGAAATGTGAAGTTTAGTGTCAAAAGGGAACATGAGACCATAGAGACATAATCAAGAGTTCAAACAGAAGCAAATAGTATTTACAGACTTCAGATTTAGTTATTGCAAAGATTTCTTCCATCTCACTGCTAAAGGATTACTTTATCTCCTGCTCATCCAGACAGATGTTTGATTTTTGCTCTCTACCTCAGTAACTAATGAGTCTATGTTACCTGTAACATCTGCATGTTGCTTATTTTCCCTCTCCAGTGAAGTTAGGGCTCCAATATATGCTATACAAGCTTAGAAGCAAGAAAAAATATAATTTTTTGGTTAATTTCATCCATTTTTTCCTTCTTTTCTCACAAGGAGTAATCTCCAACTATTTAATACTGAGATTGAAAATCAAGTTGGCAACTCAGTAGCTGCAAGCAAATTTGGAATTGTAAATTTTGATTTGTATTTCTGATTCATTTTTTAAAATATTGGCTTTATTTCACATCTGCATTTGCAATGATTGCACGAGAAATTCAAGAATAGTTCTGTGATGTATTGTTTCAAGCATTTGACCTCATCCAGAAACTGATCGTTCTATTTTATATCCATAGCTAATGTCACTATCTTCAGCCCTTCATCATTCTTCATCATTCTATCAACAAGTTTTGGCCTACAGCTTGAAATCCAAATCACACCCATCATGCAAGTATTTGTGCGGCTTGATCCTATTTTCAAAGACCAGACCTGTGGTAGGTGAATCAAATATAACCTCTTGATTAATGTATTTGTCTATTGTGAGCAGTATAAACTTTTCAATGCCTTTCAACAGGTCTATGTGGAAATTTCAATGATGTCCAAGCTGATGACTTTAAGGCCATAAGTGGAGTAGTTGAAGGAACAGCGGCAGCATTTGCTAATACATGGAAAACTGAGGCTTCATGCCCTAATATCCAGAACAGTTTTGAGAATCCCTGTGCACTCAGCATTGAAAATGGTAAGTGCTTCTTAGAATTTTTCCCCTCATAGCAAAAGACTTCTATTGGCAAAAGAAAACAAAAAAAAAGAGAGTAAAGAATCTTGCCTGGTAAGTAAATGGTAAATATGTGGTAAAAGACATACATTTGAAATCAGAAACACATTATTAACAATGAAAGCACTAGGCATATGTAACAAAATAAAGGAGGAATCAAGGAAGCATATGATCACTGGATCATACAGTTTTCTTCACTTATGCTTCTTTGATGGAAGGATGGAAGGAATAGGAGTGAGTGTCTAAGCTCACAATTTGGTGTCAGCAGAGTGGGTTACAGGAGTACTTTTTGTAATCCTGCATTCAGTTCCTTCAGAAAGTTTGTTTCCAATAGTTCTTAGGTCCTAGCCAATCCTCGCCCACAAATTGAATGCAAAAAGAAAGAAGAGATTTGATACAGTTTCAGAACTGGCTTCACAGACCAAGTTGGTGGGTTTTTGTGACTAGTAAGATATAAAGGTTAATATGAATTGGTATATTTTATTCTATTCACAGAAAAGTATGCTCAGCATTGGTGCGGACTCCTAACTAAAAGCAAGGGACCATTTGCTGATTGCCATTATGCAGTGAATCCCTCAATTTACCACACGGTACTTTGTTATACTGTTTTTCCCTTTAGAAACATTAGAAATAGTAGAATGCTACCAATTGGTTAGTAAAGGACTGTACCTGGCATGTTTCTTGTATTATGCAATGCCTCTATTTTAATTTTGATATTGCAGCACTTCTTTCTCTCCACATGGATTTCTGTTTGTGCTGTACCCTTACCTTATTCAATTAACACTCTTTGCACTGTCATCCTGACCTGCTTGCAAATGCAAAGGCTGCGGCTTACTCCTGAATGAACATAAACCTATAATAGAAAGATTATGTAACAGATTGTCAACTGCTTGTTTGAATATTAAAGCCAATTGTTGTCTCTCCAGCCTTTTATCTCATTAGTAACTACTTGGCAGAGAAATCCCAGTGTCCAAGTGGCATCATTCTGCTGTCTGTATATTGCCCATCTTTCTTCTTACTATGAATCATCTAGATAGGGATGTTGGTGAGAAGACAGTTAGGCTGTGTACTGTGAATAGACTATGCTATTGTGCAGCATATTTGTAAATACAGGTTCAGGTAAACATGAAGCTCTTAAGCCCACTGTTTCTCAATAACAACTGCAGATGCCAATTGAATTTCTATTACCTTTGTTCTCCTCCACCAGGAAATTTAAGAGAAAGAATGGAGAGTAAGAAAGCAATGTTTTCTGTGAGTGTAGCTGAAGAAGGATATATAATTCTTGACAACATAAACTTAGCATCTATTTTCTTTGGCTTGACATTTATACAAGTGTTGAGACTTTATTTTTCCTTGCATTTCTAGAACTGCATGTTTGACACATGTAACTGTAAAAAGAGTGAGGACTGCATGTGTGCAGCTCTGTCTTCGTATGTGAGAGCATGCGCTGCTAAAGGAATCCAGCTGAGCGAATGGAGAACTGATGTCTGCTGTAAGTACTGTAATCATTCCCTATTCCAAGAAAGCCTGTCAATAAGACATGTCAATTAAAGATTATTTTATACTGATTTCTAGGAAAAGAGTAAGTGTTGGGGAAGAGATTTTGATAAGTGCACTCCTAGCAATAATTTTTTACTGTTCCCTTAGAATCAATCCATTAATAGCAGGAGTGAATAAAAATAGATGGGAGAAATAGCTAACTTAAGAAAAAGAAAGCTGTTACAGAAGCGCCTCTACATTTTTCTGCATAACTTTGAATTAACTGCGTCTTTACGTATCTTAAGTTATGACAGAGATAAATGTGACATATTAGAATAACAGTATCAGTTATACTAACCAGTACACTTGCAAATGAAAGGTGCCTGAAGTTGCATGCTAGGCTCCACTGATCGAAATGGTCTTTTCCAGGATACTGGGAGGTACTCCAAGAGACATGGTGTAGAAGTCTTGGTGATGAAAGGCAAGGCCTAGTGGAGATTTCTTTCTGAAATTTCATTTGAAAAAATAGTTTTTTGTTTGCATCCATCTCTTGACTTACTCAATTTGCACTGTAGCTTTTCATGACTAGTTCCAAAGATATTCAGAAATACACTTACATGAAAAATGCAACGTAGGCAAAAGAAAGTACAAAAATATTTATGTGCTGTTTCCACTGCCTACTGTTTCTTTCTTGCCATCAGAGATTACTATCTGTAATTAACAATTCTCTTCTGTTTTCTTCTTTAAAGCAAAATATACAACCTTGTGTCCCAAATCCCTAAATTACAGCTATACCATCCCTTCCTGTCAACCTACTTGCCGGTCTCTGAGTGAGCCTGATGTCACATGCAACATCAAATTTGTCCCAGTTGATGGTTGCACCTGCATAAATGGAACGTACATGGATGATAGTGGCAAATGTGTGCCTGCTAATGCATGCCCCTGTTACTACAGGGGATCTCCCATACCACACGGGGAACTTGTCCATGAAAATGGGCTTGAATGGTAAGTGGATCTTCTGCAAAACACTGAAGATTTATTGTGTATGTTTATTTTCTCATCAAAAATATGCTGTGTTTAAAATGCTGTGTGAGTTTTGATGCAGCACTGTAACAGACAATCTTGGCAGCTTTCAAAAATTATGAATATTTCCATCTTAATAAAGCAATTGTATTTAGGTGCATTTTCTATGTAATTCAGAGGTTTTTCTCGTATAAAATACACCACTACACGAGCAAGAGGAGATCCTATGAGGAATGAAATGACAGAGAGGGACATATTCCTTTTTAAACTATGACTTTTCCTGTTAAGCAATAATGGCTGTTTTATAAAAGCACCCCAGTAGGTGTGCTGAGAGGAATTTCTTCTCTGAGATTCCAAGATACCATTCTGAAATTCCATATATTCCTTGGAATGTGCTGATACTTGGTAAACAATAAGTACCTCTCAACACATTGTTTTAGAGGAAAAAAATATGTTTCCTTTCTTACAGCACTTGCCTCCAGGGTAGACTGAATTGCATGGGAACACCAAATCCAAATCCAGGTAAAAAACAAACCAACCAATCAATCAACCAACCTTGTGCTTGTCTTTTATTCTCTATACCAGGTTTCAAGTAGGCAGAGATGATAGAACTCATCTTTCTTAATTTGTATTTTAAATAATAGAAGTATTTCTCATTTAGTTATAATGCAGCAGATACTATAAAAGGCAAAAATAAACACAGAGGTAATAGATTAATGCTAAGATTTCATTTTCTAAAAGATTTTTTTTTAATTCTTTTTCCTGGAAATTCACAGCACTGTTGCTAAACAATTAGATTCCCATTTAGCAGACTGAACAGGAACAGCACTCCTTACAGACTGAAATGTGCATTCCCAAAGAATTTCTAGATATTTCATATGGCTACAATTGTGGGATAAACCCTGTGCCATTTCTTAATGTTCTCATTTCTTTTCTTCCTCTAGTTTGTGAATATCCCATGGTGTACTTTGACTGTAGAAATATCACTGCAGGAACCATTGGCGCAGAGTGCCAAAAAAGTTGCCATACTTTGGACATGCAGTGTGTAAGTATGTCAGGACTAAACGAGGTGGTGCTTTCAGGTTTTTTCCCACGTCTTGAAGTTGTCATTCACTCATAAGGCATTTATTCCACTCTGAATCTACAACATCAATACTTATTATAACAAAAACCTATTTTTATGTTATAATATATTTACAATATATAATATTCTAAAATTATGTTATAAAATATGAACAATGGAATCCTTAGATCAAAATATTATAAAGTGGTATCCAATTTAATTTATTGGGTTAGTGTCAAACTTTATTCAGCTACTGCAAATAACAGTCATTAGTGAAAACACCTAGGGATTTGCCATACATACTACTTCTGTAAAGAAAATTACTGGCTATAATTCTTCCTCATACCACACTGAAATCTTCTACGTGAATATCCTGCATACCTAATTATATTCCCTTATCTAGGTGCATGGCCATGCACCCCATGCCACTTACTGAATAAATATCACACAGGAGAAATCATATTTCAGTGTAACTGCTAAAACAAATACACAAAAATACTGTCTTTTTAAACCTCCATTCATTCTATCACAAATTACTCATTATAAATTGTAAGGTTTTTTTCAGTTAACATATGCCAAGACAATGTAATTCAATGTAATTCAGATTTCACAAACTCCAGCACTGCAATCACAGTTGGCATATGAAATATATGTCTTTGACAGGCTGATATTCTATTAAAATCAATATCCAATAATTTCTTCTTTGTTTTATGACCTGTGGCTTCAAAGTCCTCTCTCATTTAAATTGCACAGAAATAAGCTCCATATAAAGATACTTGATGAGAGTTTAATCTTTTCTGTGTTGTGACGGGTTCATTCTGAAATTATATTTCCCTCTTGACTTTTCCAGTATAGCACACAATGTGCATCTGGCTGTGTGTGCCCAGCTGGGCTTGTGCTAGATGGGAAGGGTGGCTGTATTCCTGAAGAGGAATGTCCGTGTATTCACAATGAGGCCCTGTATCAGCCTGGGGAAAAGATCAAAGTTGACTGTAACACCTGGTAAGTATTCCTGGGAAGAAGTATTCCTGGGTCTATCATTTGCCTTTCCAAAATCTTAAATAGCACAGTAGTCAGGAAAGATTCAGATTGTGTATTCATCAGCTGATGGATCTTTCTGTTTTAGATTCTCTAGAATGAGCAGATTTTCTTCTGTTTGTAGACAAAAGCATGGCAAAAACAAAAAACAAGAGGAAGTCTCTGGGACTGCAGTATTCTTGAAATATTATCCTATTTTGCAGCTAATTCATTCAGGCTAACTGAACAGAACTTTGTTGTAATTCTTCTCATGAGAAACGTAGAAGACTATGTTAACTCCAGAATCAGTATGTATGTAGTATGGATGAGACTCCAAACAAATGCTGAGGTGTTAGGATGTGCCTGCTTTCTTCTCATTCCTAGTGTATGCAAGAATAGAATGTGGGAATGCACCAATAATCCATGCCTGGGTACTTGTGCTGTTTATGGAGATGGACATTATATCACTTTTGATGACAATAGATTCAGCTTCAATGGAAACTGTGAATACACACTTGTCCAGGTACTGATAATGAGCAGTAGCAAATGTTACATAACCCTGATTTTGTCTATGACAATAATATATTTTGTTAATGTTATTTTATTCTCTATTCAGAACCACTGTGGGAAGAATGGTACAGTGAACGGGACCTTCAGGGTTATCACAGAAAATATTCCCTGTGGCAACACTGGGACAACCTGCTCAAAATCTATCAAGGTTTTCCTAGAGGTAAATAGGTTTTGCATGCAGAACTCTTTTGGTCTATGTCTGTTTAAGACTTAGGAGAAACCAAGATAAACATTGCTACAAGAAAGCTACAGAAAATAGTTTAAAAAACAAATCAACTTGTAAATTAAGCTTAAAGCAAAATCAATTACTTTTTTAGCAGAGATTCCTTGATTTTCCCTTCCCCACCCCTACAAAACTATCTTGTACCATCATTGAGCAAATTACAGCTCTACAGGAGAAATATCTCTGGCAGAAATTTAGTGTAAAATGTCAGAAGATAGTTTTATTCTGTGCACTATAGTTCCTTCATAGCTGTACACCCTCTTTTTTGACCCATATCATTTAAAATCCATTTTATATGTCAATTCCAGACACCAAAATTTAATTTGGATTTTTCACTTTCTTTATGTAAAGTGGCTATAGTGCTCCTAAAACTGGAAAAAGATATTCAAGATCATAGCAGTTATTATATTCATTTTTAATGTTTTTTCCTGTTTCAGAGCTATGAACTGATACTTGGTGAGGAGCATGTCAGTGTGGTAAAAAGAGGACAAAAAGGCCAGGTGCCATTCACAGTCCGCTACATGGGTATGTATTTGATTATTGAGACTACCAGCGGACTGATCCTCATGTGGGACAAGAAAACCAGCGTCTTCATCAAACTCAGCCCTGATTATAAGGTGTGTTCCTAGCAGTGTATGGTCCAGATTTGGACAGGAAGTGAGTTTTGCTCAGACCTTGACAAGATCCCAAACATGAAATATCTTTAGCCTTCCTCCAGGAGATCCCATATTATTTTCCATTCCTCTGTTACCTCAGAAAACCATTTCAACCACTTGCTGCTGTTCTGAACGCTGAAGGCAGCATTCATTACCTATTTGGCCTGACACAGTTTGACTAAGCAAAATGCTTTTTGCTGATTTGACCTAAAGTTACTCAACATCTATTTTAGCATATCACAGCTTTATATACCCATAAATCTGGAATTGAAAAATATTTGGAGGTGTACGAAGAAAATGTCATCTCTTTATCCCTGTTAGCATCATAATAGTACTCAATGAGTACATTATATGGCTTCACTAGTAGTTTTAAGGCCGATTTATATATGTGCAGCCATGGTATAAAGCAAGGAATAAATTAAAAGCTGAGTCCTTGTTTTCTTGATAAAGATATATAGTCAGATACAAAAACTAAGATGGTTTTCACTATTCAGATTTAAAAGAAAAGTAAGTAACAGAATCCTTCCAGCATTAGTGGTCATGTTCTGTGGCTTAAGAAACAAATGGAAACTTCCAAGTTTAGAAGTAAAATATTTTCGAAGATGTTGGGGAAAGTTAGAATGGAAATGCTGTATTCAAACAGTTGAATGACAAGTATTCTTTCAAACTCACATTTCTTCAGTTTTTCTCATATCTATCATTATTTTATTTACCTCCTTTTGCAGGGCCATATCTGTGGCCTCTGTGGAAATTACGATGGCAATGGCATCAACGACTTTACTACAAGAAGCCAGTCTGTGGTAGAGAATGTCCTAGAATTTGCAAACAGCTGGAAAGTATCCTCTGGATGTCCTGATGCTGACTGCATAAAGGACCCATGTTCTACCAACCCTTATCGAAAGTCCTGGTCAGAGAAGCAGTGTAGCATCATCAACAGCAACGTCTTTGCTGCCTGTCACTCTCAGGTATCATCAGGACTGGAGTTTCCTGTGTGAATATGAGGTGTCTGTATTAGTAAGGTTTCCAATGGACTGAATCCTGTTTACCTACACTCCACTGAATATACCTGACCTGCAGACTTCTAGTCCCTACCTATAGAAAAAAACAGCTCATTTAGTTCATAGGAAATAACGCTGTTTTAGTAAGAAAGATTAATAATTTCAGAATAACTGATTTCCTTGTAGTGTAACTTAACTAATAGTTCTCATATGCCATGTACAGAACACAAGGTCAACAAATTCATAATACTCTGGGATGGTAATGATTGAAACCTCAGTTTAGCCTTCAACTGGCACTAATACATACCAAATACATGGGATAGATCCACGCTGTTTTACTACCTTAGCTCTTTCCATGGGTAGACACCTTAATTTTCAATTGTGGTTGCCTGGGACTACTTGGGAACATGAATCTAATTCTTCACCAAGACGTGACTCTAGTTGACTAAAAATATGTTAATAATAGATATTGAATATATGACTTAGATTTACTATCTGTTATCACCTCTGGTATTGGAGAGTGTGTAAAAACATAAGAAAAAGGAATACTTGATTTAAGCTTTTCTTCTGACATATTGCAGTTTTAAGAAAATTGGTCTAGCAAAGCTAGGAAAGAACTGAGAAGGCAAGATATATATTATAACTTTTTTTCTAACAGGTTGAACCAGGAAAATATTACCAAGCATGTGTGACAGATGCTTGCGCATGTGACACTGGAGGAGACTGTGATTGTTTCTGTACAGCAGTAGCTGCCTATGCTCAAGCTTGTAGTGAGGCTGGTGTCTGCATAGCCTGGAGAACCCCATCGCTCTGTCGTGAGTTTTCTCTCAGAAACACTTCTTTTGAGAGTATAGTTTAATATACATCAATGCTTTGCTCATGTCCGTGGACACATGCTCTGGGTAACTTTCCAGGGTGTACTGTAACGTCACTGTAGATTTTCAGACTTATTTGTCCTGATGGTCATCCAATTTCACCTATTCAGTCATGCTTTCCAACACTGCTCAACAACATGGCAGTGATATAACGAACAGACATAAAACAAGTGAAGAAGCTTTTTTCCCCCTCCTGAACATGTCCACATTACTATATCTCCTTAGCACTATTCTGCGATTACTACAATCAACAAGGGGAGTGTGAATGGCACTATAAGCCTTGTGGAGCTTCCTGTATGAAGACATGTAGGAACCCAAGCGGAAAATGCCTTCATAATTTGCCAGGTTTAGAAGGTAAAAAAAAAAATCTGCAAGAACTGTTTATTGGGCACATACATTTTTGCTAGCTATATCTAATTCTCCTCTTTACTGCCTTCTATACTGCTCTTCCTTGCTTCAGGCTGCTACCCCAACTGCCCACCAGACAAGCCATATTTTCATGAGGATCAGATGAAGTGTGTCAGTCTCTGTGACTGTTATGATAATGAGGATGGGAAGATATATAGACGGGATGAATGTTATTTATGGTAAGGCTTTACATATTTGGTGTATGTGCATGCAAGCAGATATGATCAAAGCAGTAGTGAAGAACTGCATATTCCTGTTACATTGCAGGATGAGTTTATGAGGTACAAATAATGCTTAATACCAATTTTCATACTGCACTTATAATAAGTTGTTCTGTTATGTGATTTTCTGCTCTGTTGATTTTGTTCCTGATTATACTGTAAATCTCTCAGCATAATACTGAAACAGGAACAGTAAGTACTTTATAACTGGAAATATATACTGTTACAGGAGTACAGATATGATCTAACTGGGATCTTCTTCCAATTATTTTACTGCATTCTTATACTGCTTTCAGTATTTAGACTCTTTCCCTTCTTCAGGACAAATATATTACGGGGATAAGAAAAGCAGCATATAGCATTCTTTAAGACCTCAAGCTGTAGCTTCCTCTAATCTCAACTTCATTCTTATTTATAAATTCAATTTTAACATAAAAGAAAAAAATGGGAAATAATGGGGAAAAAAAGAAACAAACATGAAATGGACATTCAAAGAATAAATGCAAATAAAGTGATGCCAATGCAAGCTATGGAGAGGGAAAAAATGTTGAAAGTTGTGGAGAGAGAAAAATGGTCTTCTACTCTTAATAAGGAATCAGGAATTATTAATTACCTGGACTGTAGATGCTCTTCTGAATTTGAGTATTTCATTAAGACAAATTATCATTTACAATTATCCCATCCTGCCTCATGATAATAGTATCTCACAGAAAATAACAGTATTATATTTGCTCATAATCATAAAATACATGTTTTTTTTTCTGTTATTTATTCCAGTGAATGCACATCAGAAGGTTTACAGTGCAAGTTTGACGATACAGGTAACATAGCTAAGGTTTAAAAAAATGAAATACTGGAGATGATTTTCATAGGCTAACTGTAATCCTCTTATGAATTACAGCATGCCACTGCATTTACGAAGGAAAGAACTATAAATATGGTGAGCTCATCTACACTACCACAGATGGAACGGGATGGTGCTTTAGTGCAACTTGTGATGTCAATGGAACAATAAATAGAAACATCTTTAAATGTGGCATCTCAACAACAACTCCATCAACTACGTTAACATTTTCACAAAGTCAGCCCACATCTACTGCTGCAGGTACTCACAGATACTTTTCAAAATACCTGAAAAAAATCTGAGGAAGGGAATGAAATATACCTAGAAGAGATGACATCAACTATATATATAATATTAAGAGATGACATCAACTATATATATAATATTAAATGTAATATATATGTATATAATTTTACTTGAAATTGTTGACTTCTGCTAGAGAAATCAAATTGAATTGATAGCTTTCACTGCTAAGACTGCAATCAAGGACATTGAAATGAATGCAGCATATTTTGCAAACACAGTTTTCCTGATGTCTTGATCAGTTTTCCAAAGGTAAAAATTATATGGCTTGTTAATTATTCCATTCTGGAGAATCCTCACTTCCTTGCACACACAAACACACACACGCATACAAAAACACAGCAGTTATGCCTGAGCATAAGAAAGGCAGTTACTGCTGCTTGAACAATTAATGACCACATTAGCGCAGCAAATTAGAGATAAGAATTCCGCTTAAGAGAATGCCCAAACTATTCAAAGCCGTTATTTGTGACCTTTCCAAATTGTTACCATCTTAAACAACAAAATCAGAAGATCCTTTCTCCAACAGCACCGAATTTTATATTAAATCATTACACTGACCATGCAATCCTGAGAAATATTTTTACAGAATTATACAATATTATTGAAAGAACAAATAATTCAGAGTTTGCATATTTATGGCAAAAGGAGTGTACATTTCTGATTAGGTAGAGAAAAAAAGGAATAAATAAGTAGAGAGAGAAAAAAAAGGAAGGAATCAATCATCCTCTTGTTTTTAATACAAAAAATACAAATGCATTTCTCAACATAGCATTTTCCTACAAAGTGAGATTCACTCACTCATTACTCACTACTAACCATGTTTAACAAAAAAGTAACAAAAAGGTGTCCCTTTAACTACCACTACAAAAAGGCTGAAGATACCACCTCAAAAACAACATTAGAATTGAAACTAGAGAAGCATGTTCATAAAAATGCATAGAAGAGAAGGAATTGCCTGCTGGCACTGGCTTCAGTATGACAGCACATGACTAAAATTTCTTATTTTTAATTACAGGAATGATAACAAAAACACCAGTGACAACTGTATGTGTAAAGAAAATATGTGCATGGTCCAAATGGTATGATAGCACACAGCCTGAAAATGGAACGGACAGTGGAGATTATGAAACGTTGGAAAACCTCAAAAAAAAAGGATACAGCATATGCAAAACTCCAAGCAGTATTGAATGCCGAGCCAAAGAATATCCAGATACATTATTGCAAAACCTACACCAAACAGTAACGTGTACTCAAAGTACTGGACTCATATGTAATAACAAAGATCAAAAAAATAACACATGTTATAATTACCAAATAAAACTATTATGTTGCAGTTATATATCATGTGAAGAAATAGCAACTACAACAACAGGACCAAAAACGACCATTAATGGGAAATCAACAGCATTTACAAAAACAATTGCTACACCACATACAGTAATTAAAACAACACCAAAAAAAGAGACGCAAGCACAAAAGACAGAGATGCCTACCACTACCACCACCACTGTTGTCACCTCGGGGA
>VWPW01006207.1:13074-37416 GCA_013389825.1 Crypturellus undulatus | reverse complement strand
ACCCAAAGGGAGCAGCAAATAGTGCCCGCAGCAGCGCAGAGGTGACCCCGCCGACGGGCGGCAACGGGACGAGGAGTGTATGCGAGGAGCAGCTGCTCTGCCGCCTCCCGCCTCGTCCCTCCTCGCTGCTCCGCAAGCACCACAGAGCCACCAGGCAAAGCTGACTACGAGGACGGTGGCTTTCTCAAGAGCTGGCACTGATCCCTTGGGACAGGATGACATGGACAAAACCCACCGGAGCTTTGGGAGGCTCCTGAGTTCCTCGCGACCTTGAGCACCGCAGAGCAGCGAACGGGAACCACCCGCAGGGCGCCCGGTCATCTGCACGTTCTGCACTACCCTCAGGGACACGAGCCGGCCTGCAGGTCACTGCGCTGCCAGGAGCAGGACACGTGGCAAGGCCTGGCAGGCAGGGATGTGCCACACGGTCGAGCTGGCCACGACCTCACACGCGCTCGAGCACAGGAACCCGCCGGAGCAGGAGCCCTCTGCGTGTCTCACTGCAGGAAAGGCAGCGGAAAGGCCTCATTTCTTTGCTACCTGCAGCCTTTTCTGAGTCAATAACACACACAAGCCCAGAACAAGGGCAACACGTTCAACAATAGTGCTGCACGGTCCCGGCTGGCGCTCCCGGAGCTCCACTCCGGGTATCCTGCGCCTTTCCTCCCAATACCGTCCCACACCCTCGCCCGGCTCCTTCCTACCCCCAGGCGGGCAGTCAAAGCGAAGCAGGGACCACCGCAGCACTGACCACAGAGCCGGCCCTGCAACCTGGCATGGGACATGCAGCCCCGGCACGGGACACGCGCTGCCGGCAGACGCATCCGGAGGCTGAGCTCTCCNAAGCAGGGACCACCGCAGCACTGACCACAGAGCCGGCCCTGCAACCTGGCATGGGACATGCAGCCCTGGCACGGGACATGCAGCCCTGGCACGGGACACGCAGTGCCAGGACAGGACACACGGCCCCAACATGGGACACGCGGTGCCGGCAGACGCATCCGGAGGCCGAGCTCTCCCTGCGGCCCCGTCGGCACCCTGGCCAGCAGCTCTGCGACGCAGGGGAGCCCCGGGCTGCCAGGTCGCCCCGCGCTCTGCTGCCCTGCACCTCGCGGCGCAGCCCCGTTTCCCCGCTCGCAGGCGCCCAGCCTAGGCCCTGCAGCCCGGGAAATCCCTCCACGCGCCACCTGAATCCTGTCTCTGCTGGAGCAGCGGGACGCGCTCTGCTGCATTAGCCCCGCTCGCGCAGCTAAAACGCCTTGTCAAGGCAGGCAAGAAAGCGCCTCGGAGGTTCTTACAGGCTGATGCGATTTGCTAAGCCCTGGCTGAAAGAGCCTCGCCGAGGAGCGTCTCCGCATCACACGCTTACAAGGGCGCTGGCAATTGCGACTCTAATTTACAGCTTCAGCTGAGAAAGCCTGTCCTTAAAGAGAGGAGGATTAGGAGTCCCCCAGAACCACTAAAAGCAACGTGGAGAGTAAATCCGGACCATGAAGCAGTCAGGGGCCTCTTGGCGAGGAATCCCTGCTCCGACTCAGCACGCTCCCAGCAGCGCACGGAGAGCAGAGACGCCATCCCTGCCCAAAACGGGCTTGAGGACCGTGCTCGGCAGCCCCGGTAGCCAGGAGCACCGCACCCAGCACCATCCTGGGACCCCAGCGCCGGCAGCGCCGCATGGGCCGCCCATCCTGCTCCGCTCACCTCCCGCCTCGTGCTGGGGACGGCTCACACGAGTCCCGCGAGGGAATCACGGGACGCGGCTCCAGGCGCAGGGGAGGAGCCGTGGGCACAGCCACGGTAGCCCAGTGAACGCGGCCCCGGTTGCCGCGGCCGCTCCCAGCCTCTCACACGGGCACCAAAGGGCCATAGAAAACACAGCCCGGGCAGCAGCACCCCCTCAGCAACGGCCTCCCGGGTGGCCGCTCGGGGCTCTCCCGAGCGGAGCTGCAGGAGTCCGTGCCCAGCGGACACAGACAAACTTGTCTTCCACAACTGCCTCCCTTCTGTTTTTAAAATCCATCCGCGTTTTTGGCCTCCACAGCGCCCTGCGGCAGTAAATTCTGCAGTTCAGTAACATGCTGCACAAAGCAGTACTGTCCTCCGTCTTAAGACTGCAGCCAGTTTTTCCTTGGTCTCCCTGGGGCTCCTGTAGTAGGAGGATTAGAGCGTAGCCCTTCTCCAAACTGCCCACGAAAGCGCAGGCTGCTGCCCCCCATCCTCCCCTAGACCAGCAGGTCCGAGTCAACCTCCCGGGCGCCCTGCTCCCCGTCGCTGCGCTCTGATCACAGGCTGCATCCCACGCGTCACTCAGAGGAGGCGCCCAGGGATTTGCACCACGTATGTGAATGGCTTCTGTTCTNCAGTACTGTCCTCCGTCTTAAGACTGCAGCCAGTTTTCCCTTGGTCTCCCTGGGGCTCCTGTAGTAGGAGGATTAGAGCGTAGCCCTTCTCCAAACTGCCCGTGAAAGCGCAGGCTGCTGCCCCCCATCCTCCCCTAGACCAGCAGGTCCCAGACTCGCCCTCCCGGGCGCCCTGCTCCCCATCGCTGCGCTCTGATCACAGGCCTCAGAGGAGGCACCCAGGGATTTGCACCACATATGTGAATGGTTTCTGTTCTGGTATCAAGAGCTTTTCTAATAATTCCCAACTTTGGTAGCTGGGGGAGCTGCCCAGCTACTCATGGCTGTCCTGACTGTACTGACTGTGTTTCGGGCTGCCCTCTTACCCGCAGTGTCAGTGACGGGAGGAACCGCTCCCGCAGGAGCCACCATGTGAGTAGCTGTCGCTCTGCTCCTGCGGCTGCGCATCACCTGGGTCGCTCCTCCCTGCAGGCGTCACGCGCTCGCGACGCCGAGCGTGAGTGCTGCTGTGCTCAGCCTTTGCCCCCCAGCGCAAGCCGTCCCGCTGGGCACGGACGCGGGCCCGTCTGGAGCGCTCAGAGGCGCAGCGAGATGGCTCGTTCCCTGCAGGCCTGGACACAGCTTGGAGCAGACACCGAGCACCACGTCTGCTGGTGCGCCAGGAGCCACTTCGCTGCCACCTCCTCCACACCACGGGGCACTTGGTGCTCACACGGCACTCGCAGGACGTGGGGCGCTCACAGGACGCGGGGCGCTCGCCACTTGCAGGACACGGGGCACTCGCAGGACGTGGGGTGCTCGCTGCTCGCAGGGCGCTCACTGCTTGCAGGACACGGGGTGCTGGCTGCTCCCAGGGCACTTGCCGCTCTCCTGGCACTCGCAGGATGCAGGGCGCTCGCTGCTTGTGGGGTACTCGCAGGACACGGGGCATTCACCGCTCATGGGGCACTCACTGTTCACAGGACGCGGGGCGCTCACCGCTCGCGGGGCACTTGCTGCTCGCGGGGCGCTCGCAGGACGCAGCCCCTTGCAGCAGGACTCTGCGCTCCTGAGGCAGGAGTGTTGCGTGCGGAGCCTCCAGCCTCTCGCGCTGCAGCAGAGCCACTCTCGAGCGCCCACATGGAGCCCGGGCGCACAGGGCCGCCAGCGCCTCGCCAGGGGATTGTCGGGCTCTCCGGTGCCGGTCGGGCACAGGGGATCACGAGGGCAAACGGCTCCCGGGACGGGATGCCCCTGCGCTCACCACATCTCCCCTTTCCTGCCCTCTTGTCCTGGCGTTCACCACTCCCCACCTCCGCATCCGTCCGCTCCTTCTCTGGGTTTTCCGCCCGCAGCTCGGTTAGCCGCTGAGCCATGCAGGGCCGCTCGGAGCAGCGGGGAGAGCTGCCGAGCACGACTCCCGCATGCTCCCGTCACGCCGCGGCTCTGGCAGCAGCTGCTACTTCACCTCTTCTAGAGGTTTGAGAATGACAACGTTTATGATACACCAGGTAGTCCAGGGCAGGGACACGCGAGGCAGCATTGGCAATGGAAACCACCTGCATTTGTCCTAAAAGGACAGAGTTTCACGCAGCAGCTCCAGGTCATCACAGCCGACTTGGGCTTTTCCTCCAAAAAGCCAGATACTATAAAAAACATAAATGAGGAACGGGTGGGGGAGTAAAGCACAAGGCTTTCAGATAGAGCTCCCTCTGGAACGTCGAGAGGAAGTGTTAAAATGAAAGTCTTATTTACTCCTTTAATTTTTAATGCTATATTTTCTTTAATTTCCATATTTAATACAAGGCTAAAGGGCTTTTAAAGCCAGTTTCTGTAAGAAGGATAAGCTGGTAATAGCCTGATGTAAATCCCTTAGCCATGCTACTACGCAGTGAAAAACAGCCTCTTCCTTCTTGCAGGCGCCGAGATAGTCCCTCAGCGCTCCTGCTCCGCGGGCAGGAGAGGCTCCAGTCTCTGTCCTGTCACTTCACCAGGTTAAATAAAACCAAGCATGAGCCCAGCTACTGCCGAGCCGCTGTTTGACCCCAGACGTGCCTGCCTGCTCAGGGCCACAATCGCTCCCATCTCCCGACATCGAGACGAGCGCAGCGGAGCAGGGAGGAGTTGCGGGAGGAGCGAGAGCCCAGGGGTCTGGAGCAGCTTGTGCCCGGTCCGTGGCCGGGGAGGCCCTGCAGGGCCCGGCAGCGCCCAGCAGCGCCCGGCGGGGCACCCCCCGCGGGGTGAAGGCCAGGCCACGCGCTCAGCAAGGGCACGTCTGGCCGTGGCGCGTTACTGGCACGACCAGCTACGAGAGGTTCAAGAAGCCACGAGAGAGGTTAGTGAGGACAAACACCCACCTACGACTACGGATTAGGGCCTGAGTCGTGATAAGGATCACCCCCAGCCTCCTCCTCCGTCTCTTCGCATTCCCCTGCCTCCTGCTCCGGGAAGCGGAACCTCGTGGTCTGTTTTCACCTCAGGCACGACCATTGCTACATCCTGACACCGAGCTGTGACATCACACACAGTCGCTGCTAATCGGAACAAAGTGAATATATGAAGAACATGAAAAATAGATAGGCTAGCAGGGAAGCCGGGTCACCGAGCTGCAGAGAGCGCTTGGTGAGACAGGCGCCCGGCCGCGCGCCTTGGAGCGGGGTCCGAGCGGCTCCCACCTCGCTGCACGCACAAGCAGGGCTAGGCAGGGCCCAGGGCCGGGGGACCCGGGTCACCCCGAGCAGTGGGGCACACTTCTGGGCAGGAGCCACTGCTACACGAGCAGCAACAACCAGAAAACCAAGTTATGCGGTAGGAGCCCTTGCTGTGACCAGCTGATACCTCTGGAGGGGGAGAGGGCACGGGACTGCCGACACCCACCGAGACCTCCACCACCGTCCTGCTCCCTCCACCAGCTACTGGTCACGCAGCAACCTACAGAAACGCCCAATGCCTGGAGCGGGGAAAGGTCTTTCCCAAACAAAGGCTGAAAATACAAATGGAAGCAAATAAAGAAATAAAACAACAAAACATAGTATCAACACCAGCAAGCAAGTACAGGGGATCTAGGGAGAGCCCAGAGGTAGCAAATATGTGCAGTTAGTACCTAAAGATGCCTGTGCAATAAATGCTTGGGTCGGTGTGTGGTTTACAGCATATGCTAACCATAAGTGTTGCAAAGGGAAGAAAAACCTTTAAAGGAAGATGAAATGTGCTAATTAATGAAGCTGCAAGGGAAAGAGGAGACCCATATCCAAAAAATAGAGATGGGAAGGAGTTGTGAATCCTTCACAGCCACAGGCCTTCCAAGTCCTAAAGCAGCATCCCTGGCGGAAAACAACCAGAGAGGGAAAAAATCCAAGAAAATCTATGAGAAAGGAAGAAAATTATGAAGAAGGAAGAGAAAACATTGCATCTTTGGGAGACTTCATCAAGGAGTGATTTGGAGCAGCCCAAGGCAGGCACGGATGAAGACCAGGTTGAGTTGCTCTGTTTCTGAACTGAGCGCCAAGGGCTCCTGAAAGCTGGAGAGAGACCCAAGCTGCGCAGCCGAGCCAGCGATGCCTCCCAGGGCAGAGCCGGTGGGAATCTCCTGTTGGGACGAGAGCAGCTCCCAGGCTTGGCCACGGCGCTCTGGGCACCGCAAGCCACGGCCCGTGGCCACCGTCCTGCTGCCACACGGTCTGTTCACACGGCTCGGGGACACGGACCCAGGGCAATTTCGCTGCCCCGTTCACGCAGCTCGGGGACATTGACCCAGGGAGACTTTGCCGCCTGTTCGCAAAGCTCAGCTGAGCAGGGACATCGACCCCGGGGCGATTTCACGTCCTGCTCCTGGTCGAGGAGGCGAGGGGCAGCTCCGGCTCTGGCCTCGTGAGCCCCAGAAGCCAGGACCTCCGCGCAGGGCCAGCCCTTGCCAACCTGCCGGCACTGCAGGGAAGCGCGGGCAGCGCCTCGCAGCAGGGAACGCTGCTGCCGAGAGCCGCCGGCACGCTGCGGAGCCCGCATTCTCTTTCTGCCGCTAAGGCGTCCTGCTTTCAATGGCCTCTAATGTTAGAGAACTCATCTTTTCAGGATGTTTTCTCAAACCAAGTATTTGTCTCTGAAAAGACTCAAAGAGGAAAAAAAAAATACAGCTAAAGCTCAGACCAGAGATCAGTTGCTGTTCATAACTAAAATTGAGATAAAATATCTTCACAATGTTTAAAATAAGCAAAAAAACTCTCACAAATATTCTGACAAGACCTTGCAACTTGTTCGCTCTGGATGAGGAATTTACATCCAGCAGAAAATGTGTCGTGGGGTTTTTGCCATCTCTACAGAAACCCAGGCCGTGTTTGGTAACAGCTAGAGGTGAAGTGAGAACAGGGCACGTGCCCGGCGCCCTCCTGCCCAGCCGCAGCTCAGGCTCCGGGCTCCGCTCGCCCCGCAGCCGCTCGGGAACGAAGGACCCTCATTCGGGGATGCAAACTGCCTCGGGGCTGCTGCTCCGCTCCGTCCGCTCTCCTTCCCGGCTGCCGGTGCGTTCGGTGCCGGGGCAGCCCCCACCTGCCCACGGCCCCCAGGGAAACGGGCCCCCTGTTCCCACTCCGGGGGAGGCTCCCTCCCACGGCCGAGGCCACGGGGACACTGCGGACGGGAGAAACAAGCCTGGGACAGCACGGGAAGCGCGGGGGGACTTCAGACACGAGCTGGGCCCATAGTTAACAATTACAGCCATGTCTAAGGGCAGAGGGCAGCTACCCCTGAGTGTGGATTACGAAGACGGTTTCATTTCCACACAGAGTCTCCCCTGTCGGTGCTGCACGAACCTCAGCAGCACCAGTAGCAGCAGCACAGGGCGCCCGGCTTCCAGGCAGCTCCTCGCTCCCACGGGGGTTGGACCGTGGGCACGCGGGGCTCCTGGCGGGGATATGGGCAGACGGGCGTGCTGAGCGCGGGGCACTGAGAGGAGCAGCAGCGCAAGGAGGTACCTGCTCCACGGGCAGAATTCCTAAGCACTTGCACTCCAGCACCCACACTCCAAAGCAGCCGCCCCATGCAGGGGTGCCAGCGCCCACATCCCCTTCCAGAGGGCACAGCGAGCCGCGGGCTCCGGCACTGTCCCCTCCTCGGCAGGGCGACACTTTGTAGCTCCAGAGACTCGTGGGCCCTCCGAGGCTGCTCCTGCGCTCAGCTCTCTCCAGGCACCGCAGAGGCATCTTCTTGGGAAGCACGTGCACCTCCCCGGCCGTCCTTCCAGAGCACTTCACAAGAGACACACGGGGACAGGGACACTACAGGGACTGCAGGAAAACCAGGTGGTGGGGCAAGGGGAGCCCACTTGTGTTTGCCACCCAACCCAGCAGACCAGGCACGGGAATCAAGGAGAGAAGACACAAGGCCAGGCTCAGAAAGTCCTAGTAAGCTCCTACACACAAGGGATAAACAAGGAGAAAAGTGGAAAAGGATGAGTGGAGGAGAAAAAAGGGTTAAAAAAAACATCATAGTTACCCAGTTCTTGAGGCTGCTCATCTACTGTGAAGCATGAATGAAAGTGAGAAAGAAAACAATGGACACGGGCTGCAGCTGAGGTCAGCGCGGGAGAGCGGAGCCGAGGGCTGAGCCCAGCCCGGGCCCGGGGCGGCCCCGCTCCCCGCGGCACCGCAGCTTCCGCAGCGCCCCCGTTCCCGCAGCCGCTGCGTCCCACGAGCGCGGGGCTCCCGGGCCTGCGTCTGCCCCACAGGCTCCCACCCACAAGAGCCAACGCTCTGCAAGGCCTCTCGGAGCGAACAGAACAGAAACGGGAATTCGGGCTGTACGGGAGTCTATACAACAAATCGTTTTGCCCACCTACAACCAAAAAAAAAACCCACACTCAAAAAAACTTCATTTTCCTTGGCATCATTTCCTGTCCAAATCCGGACAACCTACTACATACTCTTCTCTGCACAGCCTGGCCACCTACGGACCCACCTCTCTCTCGTACCTGATGTACCGTCTAGAGCAGCAGTTCTGCACAAGCCGACGCGCTGTTTATACAGGCAGACGTGCCAAGTCGCACAGCATATGTCGTGCTTAAGCTGTGCTAGGAGTCGGCGAGATTTTGGTTCCTGAAAACTCTGCCCAGACAGATGTCTATCACCGCCTTGTCCAATAACGTCCTCAGGAAGATTCAAGTGACTGCAGACCCACACGGGTAGTCTCACTATCAGGAAGCACCCCAGCACACCAACAGCTTTTTTTCCAAACACTGTTTCCTAAAGATTTTTCTTTTTTTTTGCTGTTTTTCCCCATTGCTGAGTCCTTGACCCTCCTCTCGCCTCATTCAGATGTTTCCCAGCCCTAAGGAGCCCCCCACACTGCTACACAAGGCACACGGCGCTGCCTCCACATGAGCACTGAGCCCCTTCCCTCCAGCACCGCGGGAGCGAGGGCTGGGAAGCACCCGCCGGAGGGGAGCTCGGTGACCACCCCTGCTGCCCTGCAGCCCCAGGGCGCTCCGGGCTCCTTGCCAGGGTCGCTCCGAGCCCTGGGTAGGCGCGGGGAGGAGGATGGACCTGCTCCGGGCCACGTGCACAGGGATGGGCGCCGGCGGCCTCGGCGCAAGCCCTGGGCATGAGGATGAGTGCAGGGCGCCCGGAGCAGGGCGAGCCCAGCAGAGCGGGGTCCCGGCAGCCCCACAAGCAGCCCTGGAGCGGGGTCGGGCTCAGGGGGCTCCCGTGCATGCAGAGGGCAGTGGCCAGGGTGCCAGGGTACCCCGGCGGAGCCGCCCAGCACCACGGGCCACCCTTCCCGCGGGCACCTGCTCCCTCCGCAGCTCCGTCTTCTTGCCAAGCTGCCCTAGCACTCACCAACCGCACAGCAAGGAAGGCCGGAGCAGCGATGCCCAGACAGTCCCAAACCCAAGTCCTCCCTGCAGCAATACGTCTGTGCGCCCCAACAGTCCCAAACTGGGACACTACTAAGGTCAAGCCGAGGCGCACAGAAGATGCTGACTTGAGTTAATGAAGCATTTTCTAATTCTGGACCGTAAATAGGGACAGCTGCCAGCTCAGTGCATACCTGAATGTATTGGACGTGAACGGCTTCCTAATTTAGGCGGCCTCCAAACAAAGACTGCGTGACTAAAATGGCATCCCCCATGCCAACAGGCCGTGTGTGGAGGTCACTTACAAAACACTTCATCCCCAGACCCATTCGCCGCCGTGTCTGTCGGGGAGACGTCGGTTCTGCACCAGCAGGGCTGTCCGCAGGCCGGACGGGACAAGTGTCTCCTGCCAGGACAGTCTGAGCCAGCGATACTCCTGTGGCCCCAAAACCCCAGGCCCCGACAGCTTCCCCTTGCCAAGGCGGACAACAGGCGCACGCTGCCGCACGCACGTGCGGCGATGCCCACAGCCTCTGCAACAACCCACGGCCTCCAGAAGCCTCCCTGAGGAAAGGGCAGTACATGGGAACTCTTCCCAGGGATAGAGTCCTATTAGAGGAAAAGCAATGCCCAAGACCCTACAATCAGACCAGGACGCCACAGACAGAGCAAGCAGCAGGCGCCAGGAAACCCCAAAAGATCCCAGGAAGCCTTAAGGGAGAGGGAGTTGTTGCTGATTCTCAAGCATGCAGTCCGCTCGCGAGTCTGCGGGCAGGAGCGGTGCCCAGCGCGCGACCGGCCAGCGGGGCCGTGACACCCGCTGCCTCCTGCTTCATCTGCCGCCGCTTCAGGACCCGCTGCGGCGCCGAGGCTGCCATGTGCAAAAAGATGAGTTAATTTATATCAATAAGCTGAACTGAAATGGATTAGTCACAGCAGATCATGTTTATAAGTGGATGCTCTTATTCAGAATTAATGTGAATAAATTTCTTTTATCATAATTATCACTTTGGGAATGAATTGAACCAAACCAAATTAAGTATTTTAGTCCCAGATCAAAGGCCATGGCCATTCTAGGCAGTGAACTGGTCGACGACGAAGGCTGACACGGAGTGGCTCCACTGGGGACCCTACGTGGTCCAGCCCCACCATGAAGAAAAGGAGTTGGGGATTTTACTTCCTGGACCCCGCAGGGACCACGGTGGGGATGCACGGATATCCCCTGCAGGCTCCGTGACGACCCGTCCTGTGGGATCAATGAGTGTGCAACCGCACGCTACGAGGACGAACTGGAGTTTTGGCTAAACAGCTGCTAGAAATCCAGCAACGAACCGAGACGTCAGGGCTCAGCACAGAGCGAGTGCAAGTGCGAAGGGAGCTGCTGCGGAATCGAAGGCGGCAGAGGCACCGCAGCCGCCCTGCGCCCCCCGCCGCACCCTGCCCGCTGCGAGACGGCGCCTTGGGGCTGCACCGGGGCCAGCCCCTGCCCTGCCAGCAGGAGCCACCTCCGAGACCCTGCGCAGGGCCGACGCGTCCTCGGGGCTGGAGTCGGGCTGGGTGCCTCCCCGCACACCTCCAGCGCCCGGGCGAGGAACCGCGAGGGACAGACCCTTCCGCCTGCCCCCCGGGGAGTCTGCGGGAAGAGACCTGCATTGGCCTGAAGCATCCTGTACTACTTGTCCTTCTCATTAACTGCACTTATTCCTACATCTAAACTAAACACTATTTAGTGGCAATATACAGAAATAACAGCAAATCACAGGTATCACCTGTATTTTAGACACAGTGCAGGTTCCTGCCTCGTCAGTCTGCTGAGATCTGCTGGGACATGCACGCTGCCTGCAGATGGGATTTGGGTCTCTGTGCCAGGCAGGGCGGTTCGGTGGGTAGGCAGCTCCACCACTAACACATCAAGGAGACAAACTCACTTTTAAATGAGGCAGAGTTAGCCGAGACAGCCACGAGCGCCTGTGTCGCTCCCTCTGCAAAGCAACGCTTCGGCCGCACGGAAAGCAGTCATTTTAGCATGGAAGTCTGATGATTCTTTAGAGAATTTCGCTGGTTCCACGACCAAAAACTTTGGTTAATGCCCACCCAGTACAGGTGAGGGTCAAGCTGACGACTCCCCTCTTCATTAGCGGCAAGAACAGACATTAACTGCAATAGCAGGATGCTAAAGCAAGCAGCAGAGCATACCTGCTGCATGGAAAGCAGACGCTGAAGTCAAGCAAAGCCTTGCTAAGGCTCGCAGGAGCTGCTGCTAACGGTCAAGACAGATGAAAGACAGCTAAAAGGTCATCTATACCCGAGCCAGTCAGCAGAGAAACAGGCTGTTGCGGAGTGTGATTCATCAGACTTATTTTAAATGTCGAGCTCAGGATAAACTGAACTGCGCTTGGGAAGAGCTATTTCCTACCGCTGACTCGTGCGAGTCTAGACAGGTCTCAGGTGTAGCCGCGCTCACGGCGGGCGGGTGAATCACGGTCCCGCGCAGCGGCTCCAGGGCTCCCGGCCGCCTCGCGCAGCGGCAGCTTCTCGACACGGAGCCGCGCGGGCGACGGAGCCCAGGCCCACGGGGACCCCAGCCGAGGAGCGCGGCAGGGCAGAGCGCATCCACGGGGACCAGCCCGAACGGCGCGGGAACAGCCTCCACACGGGAACGGCCTCTGCGGGGCAGGGAAACAGTCTCCACGCGGGGGGAAATGGCCGCGCGGGGCTGAAACAGCCTCCACAGTGCGGGGGCTGAAACAGCCTCCATGCCTTGGCATCCCGGCGCTCCCCACTCCTTGGACACACGGCAGAGTCTCTACACCGGAGCTTTCAGAAGATATCAGCCCGAGCAAGAGATGCATCTCCCGCTTCTGCCGCTGCTGTCCAAGGTTCCAGAGCAGTCGGAGAAATCCTACAGCAAGCTGGTTGGGAAAAACAAAACCCAACTTCCTGACCTTCCCAGAAACAGTTTGGGGCAATGGACACAAAACTTTCAGAGGAAAAACTTCCAGAGCTGGGAAAGCAGCTGGGGAACAGGGCTGAAGCCATCTGGCACCGGGAACCTCCCAGCGTGAGCAGCCCCAGGAACCACCAGTCTGCTTGGGATGCTCCCTGCTTGACGAAAACATGCAGCTGCTTAACTGGCTAAGAACCACTCAGTGTAAAAGTTACAAATAACAGGAAAAGTGAGCAGCTAAACCACAGGCACGGAAACAGTAAAGTGCAAACAGGACTGGAGAAATGGGTGCCAAGGTCGAGGGAGGGGCCACCAAAGGCTGCTCAGGTGTCGCGCGGGACGGCCAACCCGAGCTTTGAACAGGTAAGAGGGGCAAACAGCAACTCAGCATTACGGGGCCAGGCCGCGGGGACGCTGGGCTGGGACGCATATTGCAGGGTCTGCACGATCATGTAACACTTACCAGGGAAAGGGCCCAAGATGTGAAGGGGAAGGATGCAGAACAAGCAGCAAAAAGAGAATGCTGAAAGGGGACGGTCACCTACACTTGTGTGATGGAGCCCCGTACCCGGTCCCCGCATTTGATTGTATCTTTTATGCAGTCTTTCTTTCAAGAGTCTTTCTCTCAATGGTTCTTCCTGTGTCACCTCTGTCCTGCAATGGGTCGGTGTGTAGCACCCACAGAGATCAGCAGCAGAACAGCCCGTGCAGCGGAGAGGCCACGGCCAACAGCCCTGTGCACGAGCTCCCCCCCAGCAGCGGAAAGGCCTGGGCACCTCCGTGTGACCCGTGTTAAACAAGCTCTTATCTCGAATTATAGGCTGTGCCGGGCAGGCAGAAAGCACAGGTCAAGGAGCTCGAGAGAGAGTCCTGAAATCTCCAGGAAAGAAAATCATGAACTGGCCAAAGAACACCGAATGCTGGGCAGGTTACTGGAAGCCTATGAGACCATGGATATACATGCATGAATATAACGCTAATAAATAATAAATGAATATAACACTGTCATAAATATAATATTTATATATGGATGTATGTGCATCTTACCCAGATCAAGACCTTACTTGATTTAAAGGGAAAAGAAAATAATAATTAACAGGAAGCCCTGGGCGAGTTACAGGGAGGACCAGGCTGTGGCCTGGGGTGGCAGCGGCTTGGAGTTCGCNCTTACTTGATTTAAAGGGAAAAGAAAATAATAATTAACAGGAAGCCCTGGGCGAGTTACAGGGAGGCCAGGGGTGGCAGCGGCTCGGAGTTCGCGGGGCCGCAGCACCGCAGCGAGCATCCCCGCAGCACCGCCAGCATGAGGACACACGCAGACTGCACTGAAGCAGAGCCGCCCCGTTCAGCAGCGGCAGCCGGGACGGGCTGTGAGGCGCTCCTGAGAAGGTGCCTCTGCTAGCAGACACAGCCGTCAGGAACCCGACTGAAGACGCTCGGCACACGAAGCAAAGCCCGCCGCAACGCGGTCTAGGGCAATGCCGGTTGGCAGCACCCGATCACCCCGAGCGCGCGTGCGAGACGCGCAGCAGAGGAGCATGTGGTGGAGGAGACACTTGTCCCGCGCTTCCCATGCCAACAAGCGGAGAATGTCCCCGAGCTGAGGAGGCTCCTCAGGAAGCAGACAACGCGGGACGGCGTTTCGGAGCGCACCGAGGCCCGGGAGCAGCTCATGAGAGCGCTCCGCAAACCCCGTAAGCGTCAGGCACGCGCGCAGCAGACGTGGGTGAGCAACAAGCTTCCTGCTGTACGGTTCAGGAGCAGCCAAAACACCAGGCATTTCGAAGGGCCTTCGGAGGAGGTCAGGAGCATAAATCTCTAAAAAAGTCCTTTTGGAAATCTCCCTCAAAATGATTGATTTTACATTTTTTCCCAAGAATTTGCATTGGTAAGCACTGCAGTGCTAAAAGAACAGCCAGTGGATGAAGGACGGATTGGATCGTAGCTATGCTTATAACAAATTAAAAGTCTTCAAGAGTATTCTTTTTTTCTAAGAAGGAAAAAGTCCAGCCAAAAGCAAGATGCAAGAGATACAGACATGAAACTATGCTTACTAACCCACTGGAAATAAGCAAGGACATTTTCTGTGCCAGTCAAGCATATATGTTCTCTCAGTCCTCTGAAAAGACGACAGACAGATTTTGGTCCAGCTATCGAACCAGTGTCTGCGCCAACAGCCCAGTAAAATCTGCAAGCACTGCTCTATTTCTTCACTATGCAGCTGGGCTGAAGGAAGGGCTGCACGTACCAGGCAGCTGAAGAGAACAGAGCAGGAGAGGGAGCGTTTCCACTAGGGAGGAAAGAGGGTTTGATGGAATCTCATTATTTTGACTTGAGCAAAGTTTCCTCTCTGACAGCAACAAGTTGATAAGAATTCTCAATGTGTTATATCAGATGCTAAATGAAAATACTATTAATTTTATGGCAAAATGTAATAACACAACCTCAGCCTGGGTGTCTGTGCGAATTTCAAATAGCACTTGATCTACACGCTGAAAAAAAAATAATTTTAATGTATTTCAGAGACACACTGAGGTAAAAATCACTCACTTCTGATTATGCCAGTTGTTGACATAGGAAATGGTTAGTGACTTTCTCTATTAAATAAAGAGAGAAAAAAAACAGGTTGAGAAAGAGTGTGAAGTTCAGGGCCCAGCAGAGAAGAGAAGTCTTGACCTGCAGGGGCTCTGGAGTCCTGGCGCACGCAGAGCCGAGCGTCGCGCGGGGAACAAGCACAACGGGACGGTCTGTGTGACCGTGCGATTGCCACAACCCCTGTCCGCCCCAGGTGTCCTCCCGGAGCACCTCTGCAGCCACGCACCAGGGTGCTGCCACATCCCAGCGAACGGCGTCTTTGCAGGGAACGGTGCTGAAAATACCTGGAAAGTTCAGGTAGCTTCTGGTGGAAGACTGGAATTCCCTGACGAGGAGTTTATGTTGAGGGAAGGAAAACACAGAAAGGTTTCAGAGATTTGTTTATCATTAATGAGCAAAATCTTCACCCTTGTGGGGGCAAATGGACAACCTCAACTCAAGCCAGGGTCTCCTTCGCGTGCTCCAGAGAAAGGAAGATCCCAACATTCTGCTCTCCTGCCTGATATTGTCCCTAAATCTTCCTTCAACCCGGGAGACTTTTTTCCTCCAAATTGTTAAGCAGAGAATTTCTAATTAAAACACCTTGATTTCCAAACAGATTCCTGGACCTCAACAGAACATTTTCAGCTCAGTGGTCCCAGCAACCCAAAAGCCAAACTCTTGACCTACAAAACTTCAGATTTCAGTGGAAAAATCCTGCCCTCAGGTAAAGACATTTAGTCAAGAAGAAAGCAGGACTTTTGACAGAGAGCAATCCCAAAAGGTTGTATAATTCTGACACCAGGCTACAGCAACCAGCCGCATCTTGGCTTCTTCCCATCTCTTTCAAAATGACCTTCCCAGTAGGCAAGACAGGAAGGAGCAGAGCCTCTCCTGACCCCAGCACGAAGGAAAATCCAGGTCCCTTCCGAGCCTCAGGTAGAGAGGGAGACACTCACGCACCAAAATATTGCTGGAAAAGGGAAGGCGGGATCACGGTTTTGATAACTTCCTGTTACTAACGATCATAAAAACTCAGCTCAAGCACCTGACAAGACTCCATCTTTTACAAGTGAAAAACAACCCCTAGAATGTGATCCAAGGAACAACCTAAAGAGCCCTCAGGTGCGATATGGTCCTTAATATCCAAAATCGTCTTCAAATAAGAGGACTGGAGGTTAGTCCCGACGCGCTGCTCCTCCGTTTCCCTGCACGCACGACTTGCTTCCCCCAGGGAGGGCTGCAAGTGCCTTTCCCACGTCCCTCCTGCGCCCTCCCAGAGCGCGTCCCGCTCTGCATCCCGCAACAGCCCTGACCTGCACGAGTCACCCCTGCGGCCAGAGCTCACCCCTTCCTCCAGACCACGCTGGGAGGGCTCCAACACGTGCAGCCTAATCTGTGGCAAATATTAAATTTTAAACAGAGTGAGAAAATTTTAGGCCAGACCAATTTTTCCAGACATAGTTTGGGAATACTAAAAATAGAGTTTATAATGCCAACTGGTGGCAGCTTTAATAATCGTAGAGGGATTGCTTGTTCTGCACGTCCACGGGGAAATGCCATCTCTTCTCTGCACTGAAGAAGATTCTGACATTTTTTCCCATCGCACTGTGTTAGATCTTCTCCAACCTTGTTTCTTAATTGATATTAGAGCGTAAACAGCATTTCAGAAATCTCACAGAGATCTAAGGAGCTCCTTCCCTTCCCCCGGCCGAGAGGACGTGCTTCGAGATGCGGAGCGCAGACGCGCGGGTGCATCCCGCTGGCCCGAGGCGAACACGGAGCGAACACGGAGCGTATTCCTGGTCACGCGTGTGCCAGGCCGGCGGGTCCTCGACTGAACCCCCTCGCGCTCCCAGCCCTGCTCTCCTTGGTGCTGGCTGCTACACGCACTGCTGCGATGGGAATAACGCTGAGTCGATCCAGCCCTGGAGAGAACAGACTGCTCATTAAACACCACTTCCCTCCAAAAAGCACATTCCTGCCTGCAGCCTAGATCTGTTCCAAACGCCACAAAAAAGGGCAGGCAGCCCTGCAAGTGCAGGGGCCAAGTCCATGGCAACTGCCCCAACCGGCCTCCTGCTCTCCGAGGAGACCGACCCGACCACGTTGCTGCGAGGGAGCGACACGGCCGCCCCAGAACGGGGTGACAGAGGGGACTGACACCACTCCAGAACGGGGCGACAGGGGAGTCGGATGTCACAGCCGTTCCACGCCCGCTGCAGGAGTGAGGACACANGAGCGACACGGCCGCCCCAGAACGGGGTGACAGAGGGGACTGACACCACTCCAGAACGGGGCGACACAGGGGAGCCCGACGTCACGGCCGCTCCGCGCCCGCTGCAGGAGCGAGGAGGACACAGGAGCAGGATGACACAGGAGCAGGTGGAACAGCTGCATTAGCTGGGATCACGTTGTACCATTCTGGGGAAATACCAAAGGAAAAGCACCATCCTCACGACTCGTAACTTGAGTGGTGATTGCATGCTGAACCCATGCAACAGAGAATAAACACGTAAAAAGAAGAAGAATGGGAGGCATGATTCACAGCGTAAGCAAAAAAAAAAAAAGAGGAAAAAAAAAAGCCTTAATTTGATATTCCTAAACTCCAAAAGGTTGATGTTCCTAGAAAAGTAAATGTAGCGAAATGTGAACGTAAATTCTCTTTAACTCATTTAACTGTAGCAAAGTGAGACCCACCAGGTGCCACCCAACACTGCAACAGCCAGAAACCAAAGCAGTTCAGAGAAGAGCAACACCAGAAGAGATGACCTGATGCATAAAAAAAGTGCAGGAAAACATTAAAAGGATGGAGCACACTAATTGCAAAGCAACATGTATTTAAGCAGATGCAAAACAGGTATACAGAGCAAAACAGGGAAAAAAAAAAAAAAGATAAGCAAAAAAAGACACAGAGCTTCCTGCAAACATCTGAACAAGAGAACACTTAGCCAGACTGAAAGTAGCATATTTATAAACCAATAAAATGATATGGTTTTCTGCATCAGGTAAATTAGCCTGTCTCATGACACAACAGACATAAAAAGCCCAGGCAGGACCAGAAAGAGGGCAGGTATCTATACAGGCACAAAACGCCGCGGCGCGGAGCCAGGGCTGCCGCGAGTGCCGATCCCGTGCGGCACCGGCTGATCCGCCCCAGAGCCCCGCGCTCGGCAGGGTCCCACACTCACCTCCACCGCGGCCGAGGAGGGGGAAGAGAGAGCCAAAAGGAGGGAAAGGGAAGCAGGGGCGGCAGGCGGGACGGTCTGCGCCTGCCCAGCGCGACCGTGGGAACTCGGCCTTGGAGGCTCCACGTGCCTCAAGGCTGGTGGGAATCGTGCAGGGGAGGTGGGAGCCGGCAGGAGGCAGGGGCAGAAGCAAACAGAAACAAGACCCGCTCGTGGCCAGGTGCCTCGGAGGAGGCTGCAAGCAGCCCGGGCAGCAGGCCCTGCCTCAGGGCGCGAGCCAGACCACGACCGAGGCCGGATCCTCGCGTGGCCGGAGCGTGGGCACCCCGCGGGCACCGGGCTCTGCCCACAGCCACCAGGACGGCTCATGTCTACGGCAGGAAGCGTCACCTCTGGGTCCCGCTGCCTCGGCAGAGACGGAGCTGCACTGTCACCCAGGCACTGCGCGCCTGCCCACTGGTTTTATACATCAAGGCAACAAATTTCCTATTTCTTCAACCTTTTTCCCCCTCACTTCAGATCTCTTTCTCAAGATATTTTCTTATTTGTTTCATTTCATTTTGTCTTTTGTATGCAATTCTTTCCTCTTGCATGACTCATTTTTCAAAATTTCTATCAACCACAAAAGGAAATAATTTAGCCCAGTCTTAAGAAGCCCTCATTATTCCTGAGAAATCCTTTAATTTCCAGACCCTGACCACTGCACGAGCGGCGCAGAAGCCGCCCAGCTTCCACATCACCTATGGGCCCTGCTCATAGCTAGCTCCAACACAAGTCGCCGGTCGAGCCCTTCCGTGAGGGTTGGAGATGGCCACGATGGCTGCAGAGCCCTTGGAGCAGGGCCGGGCACCGCGGGGCCGCCCGCTGCTCCCCAGCGGGCCGGGGCAGGCGGAGAGGTGGCTGCAGTGGGAGCCTCGTTACTCCCACCGCGCTCAGGACGGGAAGGGTCTCCAGGAGCATCATCCGCCTCATGGGCCAGCTCTTAGCAGCTTCCCAGGGCTCGGTACAAGGGTCTGGGTTCTCAGTGCGATTCAGATGAAGCAGGAACGGCCAAGGTGCGATGCTGCCTCGAGCGAGCGGAGCGAAGGCCGCCCCGGGCAGGAGTGGGTTCTGCGGAGAGGGGCAGGACGGAGGCAGCTCGGGATGAGGGGCCGAGCAGCCCTGGGAACTCTCCACGAAGCAGTGGGATTCGGACCCTGCTTCCACGGCCGCTCGCAGCCCGCAGGGCCACCTCGCGCCTGGCAGTGCCATCCGGCTGCTCGCTAAACTAGGGTAAGCCAGCAGCACTCATGACTAATCGCCACTCCATCTGCTGAGAAAGGGAAAAATCAGCCTCCTTTTTCCAGAAAAGGACTTGGTCACAGCGCTTTTGATGTCTCACAGCTGGATTACAGCAGTCTGGCGTGCCTGAAGCGCACCAACAAATGCCTCTGAAATGGCCATGAATGTTTCTATTTCAGAAATTAGAAGAGGCTGGAATGCAAAACCTGGAAGGTTCTAGAGCAGCCTTCCCACAGAGTAGCAGGAGAAAAACTTCAGCAGTTTTAAAGGAGGGACATGATAGGTTCGTAAGGAATTGCACAGTACAGGCACAGCACCTAGGATGCACCCGTTACCCCATGAGCCTCCTGCTCCATCCAAAACGGCGAGTGAGGAAAATGCAGGAGCAGCAATCCAGTAACAAGGCAGCTGCCCCTCTCATCGGGGTCTCCACGGGCACAAGCTGTTTGAGGGGGGAGCTGGAAGCTTTGCCTTAACCTTCCAGGTGGGCTCAGCCTCCAAGCACTTGCATCCAACGCCAGATCTGCCTTCCTGCAGGGATCCTGCAGCCCCAAGCCAGGGCAGACCTGCATGCTGACCCTCGCAGAAGGGCTGTGCAGCCGTCTCAAAGTCATCGTCACTGCTCAACAAGTTCATTAACAGCTGAGCTAATCCTCCCTAGCTAAAAAGCCTCGAGCGCAACTAGGAACTACCACTGCAATAACAATTCAACTAAGATGTGACCCACAACCCACAGAACTCAACTGCCGTTTATTTCACGTTGCATTTCTCAAAGGGTTAGCTTAGACACCCTAGTAACAAATGCCCAAAGCAACCATATCACAGAGAAAAACTTACTGTTAGAAGCACACAGCAACAATTGCTCAGGAATAACTCCTAATCAAAAAGCAATAAAATACCCAAGATTCCCAATCCAACAGGTTCATAATTTTGCTAAACTTTCCCCAGGTTCTAGGCTGGGGATTGAATATCCTTGTTCTGTCCTGCCTGTGAACTGTTTCTCCCTGTGACCTTGTGCTGCTGAATTGCAGCGCTGGTGACTACTGGTTCTCCCTTTGCTTGGGGCTCTCACATCTCATTTCATTTCTCATTATCAGTAACGAGCAGATCAAGGACAGGCTCTCCTCTGCTTGCATTCTCTAGCTATCTTACAAATGACATATCTATATTGATTATGGTCTCTGGCCATACACTAGCTACTAGAATAGTTACCGCACACAGCCAAAAGCGGTATCCTAACTTTCCAAAACCCCTTGAAACCAAACTGCTTTTTACCTCCTGCTGAGAGCCCACGATGAATCCCACTGCACAATGCAAGATGCAGTGAGACCTCTGCACCATCAGATCTAACATGCAAGAGCCTTGCTTAGCATCAGCTTTCAGCAGAAAGTTTGCAGGAATCCATTGCTTTTACCATGGAACGTGACTCCTGAAAGTAACTGGTGAATGTTGCCAGATCCTACACTTTCTCTCAAGGCAGGACAGCAAAAAGCAGCAGTTCCTTTGTAAAACAGTGATGCCCCAAACAGGGGAATTCAGAAACTGTTGTATAGCTCACACAGACGTGACATTCCAGTGCTGCTTCATCATGAGCTTTCCTCTGGCATCTCTGCAATTTGCAGAATAAAAGCTGTCGGGTGTTTTGCCCTTCTCCTCTTTGATACTAATTTCTTGCAGCTGCAACCATATGACGCATGAAATCACCAAATTTCCTCACTTCAATCTGTCGGTTGTCATGTCCCCTCACTAACGCAAGGTGAGGAAAGACAGGTCCTTGCGCAGCTGCACAGCGCGGCCGCCCGAGCGGCCCGCTCCCGCTGAGGGCTGCCTCGCTCCTGCCTCCGGGCACCCAGCCCTCCAGAGCTCCCTCGCACCCAACACGGCCCCTTCTGCTCAGGTACCTGCGCTCCCTCACATATGGCACCCAACACAGCCCCTTCTCCTCAGGTAACCACGTTCTCTCGCACATGGCACCCAACACGGCCCCTTCTCCTCAGGTACCTGCGCGCTCTCACACATGGCACCCAACACAGCCCGTTNTCGCACATGGCACCCAACACAGCCCCTTCTCCTCAGGTAACCACGTTCTCTCACACATGGCACCCAACATAGCCCCTTCTCCTCAGGTACCTGCGCTCCCTCGCACATGGCACCCAACACGGCCCCTTCTCCTCAGGTACTTGCGCTCCCTCACATATGGCACCTAACACAGCCCCTTCTCCTCAGGTAACCGTGTTCTCTCGCACATGGCACCCAACACGGCCCCTTCTCCTCAGGTACCTGCGCGCTCTCACACATGGCACCCAACACGGCCCCTTCTCCCCAGGTAACCATGTTCTCTTGCACCCAGCACAGCCCCTTCTCCCCGCATACCTGGGTGTCTCAGTTGTTCTGCTTCTTTGGCAGCCCTCCCCATGCCTCTCCGAACAGCAATTCTGCTCATGCCCACCAGGCTTCAACATCTCCTCCAGGACTATTCTCACCCAACAGCCCAGCGCTCCCATTCCCAGACGGAGCGGCCGGTCTCCACTCTGCATTCCCAGCTGCAGCAGCTGGTTGCTGCCCCGCTGGCTCCCAGCACTTTGCTCTGGCACCTCGATGGCAGTTCCCTCGGCCTCCCAGGCTGCAGACACCCCTGTTGGGACGGCACCGTCCTGCCCTGCTGTCCCGTTTGCGGGTGTCCTGGCACCCTCGCGAGGCCAAGGCAGAGCCCCAGCACCGTCTCACTCAGGAATCTCCATTTCTACCAGCTTCCACTTCCTGCTAATCTGGGGTAAGAGAACCACTTCCAACATTGAACATCCCCCCCATTTCCACAAGGAGCCAGAAACCCCCCAGACACGACAAAGCACCAGCCAGAGCGGTTCTGCTCATCCCGTTAGTTCCCATTTGTCTCTATCACTCCATCCGCCTGCAGAGCAGGGTATCCTATCTAATAACTGTCAATATTCCTATCCTCACAAAAATAAGTACCACAAAAGCAGTAAATAACTAAAAGCTGGCATCTATACTGCCTCCAGTCTTTCATATGCGAGTCAGTAAAGTGATTTTCCCTTTTAACTCTTATCAAGTCTTCTTGGTTAGACTCCACGAAAGCAACCTGAGCACACGCTCAGTTCAGAGGTATCCCAGTCTCTCCTTCCTCACCACAGTGCCACCACAGGCGGCTTGTCTTTGGAGAGCATAGGCAGAAGAAACCCAAACAACTGCAAGTTAACACAACACAGGAATTCAAGATTCCAGTGCAATTAGAAAGGACTGGAATGTGGACTACTCACCTGCTGCAAAAGCATTAGGAGATGAGAGTCGTGTGACAAAAACAGTGACTAGTGCTTGAGGCCTCAAGGGAAGATGCAGACGCACTGCGACCCCAAGTCCTGCCCACGTGGTGACTCCTGGAGCCTCCTGGAGACAACCGGCTTCCAAGCACGGCCACCACACGAGCAGCTCCAGCAACCAGGGCGCGGGGAAGCCGGTGGCTCCGGCACACAGAGCCTCGCTGCCGGCACCGGCACCGCGCGCCCCTCCGCTCACGACCAAGAGGAAACGTTGCAGGGCACCAGGAAAGCTGGCACTTTCCGTCACCTCCCAAGCCAGCATTCCCGGGTGCCGTGGGACTCGGAGGTCTAGAAGTGCGGAAGAGCAAGCACCGCTTCCTGTTCTCAAGCCCGGATCCACACTGCAGCTAACACAACCAGTTGGATCAGCAACTCTTCCAGCCGGTGCCATGAGAGCCACCAGCAGGAGAGAGAGGCAGAAACATGAAAAGATCCTAAAACTTTTTGTGATTGCAGAGGAAACCTCACCTCATCTCTGCCTGCTGGGAGCCAACTCATGCCAACCACAGGGGTTTACGCGTCTCTCCAAAACAACGGGCTCGTCGTTACCGGCCCGGCCTCCCGCCCGCTCTGCACCGCTCACCGAGTTCCAAAGTGTCTCCCGCCTGTTTCACCCTCCCCGCTCAGGCTGCCTGCACTCAGAGGTTGGGAGCTCCGGAGCCACGAGACGCTCTGGCCGGGCACCCCGGCAGGGGACCCCGCAGCACGGGGCGGGAGGAGAGAGCAGGGATGGTCCCGGGGGCAGCGGCTCCCCCGGGGTCCCGGTTGGGCCCAGCAACCACGACACAGCAGCCCAACCAAGGGCCCCACGGTCACAACAGGGAGCTGCAGCCCCCAGCCCGACCGAGGGACCCCGGCAGGGTTCGAGGCTGCACCCCAAGGGCCCGGGCGGGATCCCCAGCACCAGGACTGGATGTGGGGCCAACTGGAGCCTCCAGAGCACAGGGCCAAACGTGGGGTTGACAGGGACCCCTGGCTACTCTTCCTCAGGCCAGACCAGCACCCTCAGCCCTAAAGCAGGACCTGGGGCCAAGCGGAGAGCCCGGGGCCAAACCTGGTGCTTCTGGCCCTGGAGGGGACCCTGGCTCCGCTCCCAGGACATCCAGCCTTGCAGCTTGGCCCATGGGCAACCAGAGATCCTGTGGCCCAACGGCTGAACCCGGGGCCAGAGACCCCAAAGGCCCAGGGCCAAACCTGGGGCTGCGCTGGGACCCCCAGGCCAGATCAGGCCCCAGGGCTGTGTGTGGTTGCATGGCGCCAAGTGGAGAGCCCAGGCCCAAACCTAGACCCAGACCCAGCCTCCCGGCCCACAACTCAGGTTCAGAGCAGGTCCCCAACCCCAGGGCGAGATGTGGGGCCAAACGCCGACCCCAGAGCCCCACGGCCAAACCTGGGGCCAACCAAGACCCCCAGCCCCACTCCCCAGCCCCAGCCCAGGACACCCAGGCCCAGGGCTGGGCACAGGGTCAACCCCATGGCCTGGGGCCACCCAGGGACCCCCCAGCCCCTCTCCCCAGAGCAGGAACAGGACCCGCAGCTGCAGGGCTGGCAACAGGGCCAACCACAGAGCCCACGGCCCCGTACCCACCCTCGGGGGGCTCCCGGGGCCCCGCAGCCCCGCTCCCCAGCCCCGGGGCGCGCGGCAGGGCTCTCGGCGGCCCTGGACACTCACCCTTGACGGCCTCGCCGCGGTTGAGCTGGATCTCGCCGTCGCCCTGCGGCGCGTAGCTCTTGACCACGATGAAGCGGCGGCCGGGCACGGCGCTGTACAGCTTGCGCTTGGGGCCGCGCAGCGGCGCGGGCGCGGCGTGCGGCGCCGTCGGGGCGC
>VWPW01006207.1:0-12187 GCA_013389825.1 Crypturellus undulatus | reverse complement strand
GGGCAATGCCGAGGGGGCAGCGCCGGGGGTGGGTGGGCAGAGCGGGGGCGGTTCTGCAGGAGGTGCCAGGGGCTCGTGCCCGGGGGGGAGGGCGATGCCCGCGGGGGCAGAGCCCGTGCCCGGGGGCAGCAGCGCGCGCCGGGCTGCAGAGGGGCTGCAGCAGCAGCAGCCCTGTGCGTGCGGGAGGGCTCCGCTCCCCGCGCCGGGGGGTCGGAGCCCTGCGCGGGGCAGCAGAGCCGCGCACTGCAGGGCTCTGCCCTGGGCACTGCCCTGGGCACTGCGGGCGCGCAGCGGTGCCCTGGGAGTGATGGGGGCAACAGCTCTGCCCCGTGCACTGCGGGGGCGCAGGGTGCTGTACCGAGGGGGTGCCAGCAGCTCCTGTGCTGGGAGGGACAACAACCCCACGAGCTGGCGGGCGAGGAGGGCAGCAACCGTACCCGGGGGTGCAGCAGCCCTGTGCACGGGGAGGGGGCCCCACGCTCCCTGCGCCCCCCCAGCCCTGGCTCCTGCCCCCCGCCCACAGTCCCACGTGGCTCCAGCAGCATCAGGGAGGGCATGCGGCCGCCCCGACCGCGCCGGGCGCTGCTGCAGCTCCTGCCGCACTCGGCATCATCCCGCGCGGCCGCCTGCCCTGCACCGGCCCTGCTCCCACAGGGGACCCTGCAGCGCGCTCATCTGCCCCTGTGTCCTGCACTCACTGCCCCTGTGTTCTGCGACGGCTCCCATCTCCCGTCCTGCACTCACTGCCCCCGCGTCCTGCTCTCACTGGCCCCGTGTCCCGCACTCACAGCCCTGGTGCTCTACATTTTCAGCTCCCTGCTCCACTTGCAGCCTGTATATGCCACCCTTGCAGCCCCCATGCTCTGCACACTCTTGCAGCCCCCATGCTCTGCACATTCTTGCACCCCCCCATGCTACGCACACTTCCAGCACCCTGCCATGCTCTGCACACTCTTGCAGCCCCTCATGCTCCCTGCGCGCAGCACGAGCGCCGCTCCACACTGCCAGCCGCAGCGCCCACTGACCCGCTGCGCCCATTGGCCTGCAGCACCCTCCCCGCAGCACTCACCGACCTGCAGCACCCGTCAGCCTGCAATGCCCTCCCTGCAGCAGCTGCCGACCCACAGCACCTGCCGACCCACAGCGCCCGCTGTTCCTCAGCACCCACCAACCCGCAGTTCCTGCCGTCCCGCAGTGCCTGCCGTCCCGCAGCACCCACCAACCCGCAGCACCCGCTGTCCCGCAGCGCCCTCCCCGCAGCAGCCCTGCAGCTTCGCGTGGCGCCATCGGCGCAGTTCACCAGCAATAACCTGCCGTTGTCTTTGCATGATCCTTGCAAATGCCATCACTGAACAGATGGTCTTTGCAGGAGACATGTGGAGATCAAAGGAAGTGCCACAAAGAACGCACCTCGCCCCTTTGGTTATCTTCTTTGGTAACTGCAATTAGACGATGCTAATGAGCTGTGATGTGCTTTGCGTTCGCTCCTTGTCGGCAGCGCCCCGGGCTGGCCGCGAGGCTGCCCCAGGCTCAGGCCCTGTGCGAGAAGCGTTGCTCCCCCCTGCATCCCCAGCTGGGGAGCGGCACGGCAGCACCTGGCCTTGGCTTTGCGTCCCCACTGCAGCCGGGCGTCCCCGATGTGTCCGCGCGCAGCCCCCTGCTCGCTCCCTGCTCCTGCGCCTCGTGCCAGCAGGCCCCGGGGTTCCTCCACTGCTGCCGAGCGCCGGAGCAGCGCCCCAGAGCAAACACCAACGCGTCGGGGCTNAGGCTGCCCCAGGCTCAGGCCCTGTGCGAGAAGCGTTGCGCCCCCCTGCATCCCCAGCTGGGGCGCGGCACGGCAGCACCTGGCCTTGGCTTTGCGTCCCCACTGCAGCCGGGCGTCCCCAGACGTGTCCGCGCACAGCCCCCTGCTCGCTCCCTGCTCCTGCGCCTCGTGCCAGCAGGCCCCGGGGTTTCTCCACTGCTGCCGAGCGCCGAAGCAGCGCCCCAGAGCAGCCCCGTGCGCTGCACAGAGCAAACACCAACTGGTCGGGGCTGATGGAGCAGCCCAGGGGCTCATGCAGGTCCCCAGGGTAAGATCCGATTTCCCTGAGCGCAGCGCCGGCGGCTCGAGATGCGGAGGGCGCCTTGCTCCAAGCCCCGCTCCGAGCGGAGCGCTGCGGTGCGCATCTCACCGCAACAGGAGCACCCAGGGACCTCCCTCCACGTAACATTTATAGGTCCTCACGCTGCTCTGCCCGATGAAGGGTTGCTCGGAAGGATCCGATGGGTGACTCAGCATCCCGCACACCCCACCAGGATTTAGCCCCAAGAAGCACTGAGGCCTGACAGGGCCAGAGTGGGGCCCGAACACCTGGCACGGGCCTCCCTTGGGTCCCAGTGTGGAAGAGCTTCCTCACGAGAGGACACCTACCAGCAAGCCCCAAAAAGGGGCTTTGAGGGAAAGCACAGCCCAGGCCGGCAGCACGTTCGTACAAGTGAGTTACCCAAATCCGACCGCGGCTGCAGGTGCAGCGGTCCCAGAAAGCCAGGAGAAGCGCTCCAATTTCACACACTCTCAAGAGGCAGGATCGGGCTTTTGTAACCGGGTGTAAGCTCTGGCTGCAGGACTCTCATTTCAGACCCGTTCTCCCGGCCCCAGGGACTCCTGCGCACGGGCAGCACACACACACAGTACGGCGGCACCCGCTGCCCGGCAGCGCTGCCCGTGGGTCGTCATCGCGGGACCACCGCTGCCACGCTGGGAGCAGAGGGGCCTCATCCGAGCCCAGGTGGAACCGAGCAGCTCCTCCTGCTCTGCGCGGGCACGTCACCGCGCACGCCTGCAAGGAGGGGACAGCGAGGTGTCCTGCATGTCGCTCTGCGAGTGCCAGTTGCAGATGCTGAATGTCCTCCCCGTGAGGGCAGGTATCAGGTTTCTTGTTGCTTTAGGAGGCAGAAAGGTTTTTGCACGGGGGAATTTCCTACCACTGCAAAATGCATTCCAAGTCCTGCAGGGATTAAATGTGTTTGGCTGCTCTGCAGAAATACGTTAGCCTTTCCTAGAAACTCTGACTCCTAAATTGCTCTTGTTTACACAGTACCAGTCCCAATAGTATTTTCTTTTTTTTTAATGCACCATCTCTGATACCAGGGTTGCCTTTCACTTCGGGCACGGGAGGGAGGATCTGTGCGCGGCTCGTGCCGCTCGGAGGACGCTCACGTGCTCGTGCGCACACAGCTCCGCGCCGCGCGTCTGCCCTGTGGGCGCCTTGCTGGGCCCCGCAGCCCGAGCCGTGCACGGACGGGACGTCCCGCCGCGGGCAGCTCCAGAGAGCTGGACCAGCCCGTCTGCAGACTGCGCTGCGAGGCTGCACTCCAGAGCTCAATGTTTGTGTGCATATCCTCAAAATAGAAAAAGAGGTGACAATTACTACGTCTACAGCAATGGGCATGGATATGAGCCTTCCCGGCAGGATGTGCTGGATCTATCGGGAGCACTAATCAGCACTAACATCATACAGTGGGGATTCAAGGTGGAGGGAGAAGCCAGATACGCTGAAATTAGAAATAAGATTATATTTTGCAGGTATGGTTAGTTAACCTTTGGGGCAAACAACCTCCAACGGAGCAGGAGTCGCCACCCCCGATGGCACCATTGCGGGACTGGATGCTGGTCGGGGGATGCTTTTGCCATGCCCACGTTATCATCACGGAAAGGCCTCGGGAAGGCTAATTGGAGGCCACGGCTAATGGTCAGGCTGCCACCTTCCCCTGCCCTCAAACAGTGCGAAGGCGCTTCACTCCAAACAGCTAATCCACCCGGACCAGCAGTGATTGTTCCTATGGAATCGAGGCTGCTTAAACCCTAGGATCTTGCTGTCTTTCAGAAGAAAACAAGACTCTCGAACAAGCTGTGTATCTGAGTAATTAGATAGAGCCAATTAGCTCCCCTCCAGGAAAAGAAAAGGGAAGAAAAGCTCCTGAACAAGGAAACTGAAAGGACGTGGGGAGAGCGGACTGTGCTCGGGTGCCTCGAGACCCGAGAAGCCAGGGGTTATGATCCACGACGGCAGCGTGGCCTGTGCTGCCCCGGTCGGAGCGGGGCACCCATGGACTCACGGGGTCCCAGGGGGAACCTTGTCCATGCGAGAGCAGAGCCGCTCCACCGCACGCCTGGAGCAGCCCGGGATGAGGCGGCTCCCGGGGCCTCTGCTCCGCTCCTGCCGCAGCCTGGCGCCTGTCACCTGCCCCAGGGAGGAACCGGCACGAACTGCCGTTCACAGCCATCCCGAGCCACGGGCAGCAACCGGCCCCCAAGGAGACTGTCACAAATGGCATGGGGAAGGTCTCGCCCCAAAGGAAAGGACCAACCTGCTCTTTAACATACAGAACAACGAGCGCCGCAGGTGCCCCGTACTACAGCACCCCCACAGGGTGCAGGTAGCAGAGGGACGCTTGTCACTCCAGACAAACATCCTCTTTGGAAAGGTTAATACCAGGCAAGAAGGCAGTTAATCGTGGAAGTCGACAAGCTTTGGGATCCTCTTTGTTTCGTATTTCCACCAATGCCTAGGACACAAAACAAAATCGATATACCTTTGGGTGGTAGCATAGAGGAGGAACAGCCTGTCCTTGGGATACTGACGGAACAAACTGGATGGCCCTTAGGATTCAAGTTATTGAAATGGGAGCACCTTCAGGAGCTGCAAATGATTCACTTAGAGCCTAATCACAGCTATTTCTGCCATATATTAAAAGTTTTCTTGTTAGTAAGGACTGAAGAAGAGAAAGGCTTCCAAAAGAGAGTTGATCATAGGAGACTATGACCATCTAATACGACTTGACACAACGTACAGAAGTGCCTTCCCTAGGATGTGTCAGGAGAGGCATCTGCAGGCCAGCGCAGATCATCCTGCAGAGGAACGAGGAGCCCTCTGAAGCTCTGCTTGCAGCTCCAGCCATCCATGTTCCCCCCAAAATAATCCAAACTGCGGCACGTGCAAAAAGGAGCTGCTGGAGCACCAAGGGAATGGAGAGGAAAAGAAGCGGACAGCGTGTGTGTGCTTTACACACGTTCTGTGTTAGATGGGGGAGAAACAGCCGGGGTTACCAAAGATGGTGCCATGAGCAGATCCAGCTCATGGCTCTGCAGCAGTCAACTCAATACACTGAATTTTAGCATTTATTAGGAAAGGGATAGAAAGCAGCATAGAGAATACTGTCCTGCCACTGGGTAAATCCATAGTGCATCACATCTTGAAGACAGCGCACTGCTATTGTCCCCACATTTTGGAAAAAAAAAAGATTAAAAGAAAAGCAGAACTGGAAAAATGCAGGTCTGGAGCAGTTTCCCCACAAGAAGCACTAGCGAGGCCAGCTGAGCAGCCTGTGAGAGAGAGCACTGAAGGAGAGGAGGAAGGGGGGGATCAGACCACAGGCCTGGAGGGGCCACAGGGGAACTGCCCTCTGCCTCCTGCAGCGCGAGAGCGGGAGGCAGCGACGAGCCGGATACCCGAGCGAGCAGGAGGCGCCGGGGATACCCGAGTGAGCAGGAGGCGGCGGCGGCTCCTCGGGCGCTGAGCTGGGGAGCACCCTGCCAGGGGCAGGAAAGCCAGGACAGCAGAAACGAGTTCGGCAGCGAACCCACGAGGTGGGCGACGTGCCCAGACCAGGGGCTGGGGGGCGCCCGGGAAGCCCTGTTGGCGCCGTCCCCACCGGACACACAGCTCCCGCAGCCATGGCCGGCAGCCCTCGCTCTCACCCAAGCTCCTTGCTATCTCCTTCTGTTCTGTTTTTCCCAACATTGCTTTTTCCTAGAATTTCTGTGGTACCCGGAGTTGCAAAGGCTGCAAGATTTTCCCAGAAGATACCAACATCTGGACAGACCTGGATTGCCAAAGTCTGGGGACAATCCAAAGCCTGGAGACCNGCCGGATACCCGAGCGAGCAGGAGGCGCCGGGGATACCTGAGCGAGCAGGAGGCGGCGGCGGCTCCTCGGGCGCTGAGCTGGGGAGCACCCTGCCAGGGGCAGGAAAGCCAGGACAGCAACGAGTTCGGCAGCGAACCCACGAGGTGGGCGACGTGCCCAGACCAGGGGCCGGGGGGCGCCCGGGAAGCCTGGGGGCAATCCAAAGTCTGGAGACCATCTCAGAGCAAGATAATGTATTTATATATGGTGGTAAGATTCACATTTGGGCTCAGAGGGGATTTCCCTTGGCTGTCAATTAGCTATTTCAGGAGTGATCTTGAATTCAGAAATGGGAGAAATCCTCACGGTCACACTGTCCACTTGAGTCAGAACTCACATAATGCTTCGAACATATTGGTCCTGCCAGAAGTCAGGCTGCAGCCTCTTACTGCTGGGGAAGAGGAGGCAGCCCTGGAATTACAGCCGCGTGGGGAGCCGAGTGGCACAGGAGAAATGGCGCGGGGCAGGGCGGGCGCCCAAACACCCAGCCAGAACCTCTCCGAGGAAGAGCGCGAAGCCAAGGAGACCTGTGATCTGCAGGAGCCTCCAGAAACGCGGAGGTAACAGCTGGGATCGCTCACCGCCGCGACCGCTGGAACCTGCTCCCTGCACAGCAACCCGGGCTTCACTGCAGTCTGGACCTCGGACTGCGCTCCTTGATGTATAAACACCTCTGCCCGACTGGGATTACAGCCCTACAAACAGTGCTGGAGAAGATGGAGTAGTGCTGGAAGCCCTAGAGAGACAATTAATTAAAAGGTTTTGTCTCCCTTTATATAATTACTGATATTGACTCACTCTTTAAAATACTCCGCATGCATCTCAGCCAGTAAAGCATCCCTGGTGCTGGCTGGATTTGTGCCTCTCCACCCAAAGAGTCAGGAGGGTTTTAGGCTGCCTGATAGATCTTGAAAAGTCCTCCTGAAAAGACAAGGTATCATTTTATCAAATCAAATTTAACAAAGAGGATAACAGGATCTCTGAGACCCGTGCCTCTAATCCGGCCTATCCTGCAAGATCAGAGGATAAGCCTAGCAAAGGCTGCAACACCCAACTCTGTTGAATTAACATGCACCTCACTCCAGCGTATGCTCTTCACACAGGTGAGGGGAAGCCCAGTGCTGCTAAAGGTGCACAGCAAGTTCATGGAAAATAGCACCGATGGCAGCTGCGAAGCGATTACCAAATCCTGCACCTCGCTCGGAGCATGGAAATAGAGGCTGGGGCGGATTCTTGCAAACGGCTCATCGAGACAAGGTATTCCAAAACTATGCTTTACTTTAAAAAGGAAAAAGAAAAATGGCATCAGCAGTATCTCCCGGTCACTTCCACCCAGGGTCAATACGATGATTAATCAGTCTCTCCCTGCTGTCCCTGGACACCTCAGTCAGCAACTAGATCCCATTTATCAACCACGCACTTGAAAATCTGCCACCGCGCTGGTTGTTCCAGCGCTCGTCCTGCCTCAGCGCCGCCCTCCCCGCGCGCCAGGCGCCCCGGACACGTCGGGGGGACCTTTCCAGAGCCATCGAGCGCATCGTCACACACGTGTTGGTCAGTGCACGCACACACCACTAGAGAATAGATTTGATCGGATTTACCACTTGGCAGCGCAAACGCTTATTTCTGCAGATTCTTTATTTGCTTAACACACTTCTGCTGTTATTTTATTAATCAGAAACCTGCAACTCACTAATTGAATTATATTAGCATTTCCCCCTTAGGAAAATGATGCCACCTTTTGACCAACTCGCCAAAGAACACCCGCTGGGCCACTTTGAGTTCTGCTTAGGGTACGTAGCAGCCTCCACACCTAAGACACCTCCTTGCACAGCTCCCAGACAGAGGTATCAGCTCTCTCCACCCTGAGAAACCAGCAAGGACCATCTTGAAGCCACCTCTGCCAAGATGAATATTCCAAAGACACCAGGCTGTGTCCTGCAGAGACCACCACTGCTGCGCTCGCCGCTGGGCTGATGCCACAGCTTGACTGGACTAGCGCCCACGGATCATCATCCCCTGTTGTCTTTGCTGTGGGAAATCCAGAGCTGCTTAGTGGCTCCTTCTGCCACAGATCCTGTAGACTCTGACAGGCTTTTTTTCCGTCTTTGTGATTACAGCTGTAATCTGCTACTTTCCAACTCTCTCAATGCTGAATTTAAACAACTTGGCCAAATCATATTCACTTCCTCTGCCCACGTAGTTCCTTAATCACAGCAGCAAAGAGAGCAGGATTTCTGGAGTGGTGGCAGTCTGGGCTGCACTAGGGGCTCCTCAACACTCTTGGCGCCTCGCGGCAGCGCCCGGCCCGCACGGACGCGCGCACTGTGCCCGAGAGCCGCACGCTCTCACGCGCGCCTCGCGCTCCACGCGGTGTCGGCGGTGCCGGCCCTGCCGCCCGCTCCTCAGCACGTGCCGTCTGTGGATGTTGATGTAAAGGGAGACACGGGTGACGGCCGGCGAATCCGAAGCCTCCCTGCGGAGACGGGTTGGAGCAGGGCGCTCATCTCCGTACCCGCCTGCGCACAGGTAAGCGGGAACGGCCACCGCGCCCAGGCAGGGCACAGCCCCCGGGAACCAGCGCGCGCTAGGACCTGCTGACGTCCTCGGTGACGAAGCTGCCCCTGGGGACCTGCAGTCTTCCAAAATAAGAAAAATGACCTTGTTTTCCTCCTGGATCTCCTGAACAACACTCACGTTTGCCCCAGGAGACTGCTGCCACTGAGCTACTGGAACTGCTTGGAACTGCTCAAGGATTAAAATAAGGCTAAGGAAAACGAACTTGCAGAGAAGCATATCCCATGCTGGCGATGGGTACTCACGGTGGCAGCATGGGGTGGAAGAGCAGCTGTCATGGGTGCAGGGTGCGAGGCCGGCGGCGCAGCGAGCGCGCTCTCCTGACACGAGCTGCACCAGGAGCCTTCGGAGTGAGGCACACAGGATGTCTCACATGCAAAGCCAGCAGGAACTCTGCACAAAATTCCCTCCAGGCAGTGAGCGTGCGAAGTTTCCTTTCCCAGCTTAGCCGCAGCACTCGTTTTCCTCTCTTGCTTCTGCACAGTTGAGAGAGGAGCCACTGCCATGATGCGAGGAAGGCACAAAGTGCTGCAGTGTCTGCAAGGGCGAGCAGAGCTGTGCCCGGGGACCGGAGCAGAGGCACAGCCAGCTGCCGAGCACATCCCCAAGCACCCGGGCACTCACAGCAAGTCCTTGCTCTGCAAAGGTCTGCAAAGCCCTTGCTCAGGCTTTGGCTCTGCCTAGACAAGAGCAGCTTCTGCAAACGGCACCGTGAAGCACTTCAGCAGCAGCGACAGCTCCAAACCTCCCTGGTTTACCCAACATGAGACCAAGCCCATGGAGCTCCAGCCTGGGATGTGGCTCCCAGGGGACCGCCGGTGGTGGCCGTGGCCTCTCCCTTTCTCTTGCCTATCTCTCAGATCCAGAACTTTTGTCAGAAACTGCTCTTCCACTAAAGCTGTCACGGCCCCAAGATGGATGGAAGGCAACTCCGATCTGTGTGGCACAAAGGGCTCTGCTTTCCTCGAGGCAGGTTATAAGATACTCAGTCATGTAACTTTCTTTACTTGAAGTCCTAAGTGCCACGAGTGCTTCCCCCAGGGTCTGGACCTCTTGCAGACACGTTGCGGCAGACGCAGCGCAAGCGTGCCACGAGCACCGAGCCCAAGGGGGCTGGGAGCATTTCCAGGAAGGTAAAAGAAGTCTGAAAACAACTGTTGTCTTCCTAGCGCTATGGAGATGGGCTTTTTCCCTTTTTTTCTTGTTCTGTCTTCCTTATTGTTGTTTGGAAAACACAGAGCAAAAGCAAAACAAGTTGCAGCACAGAGGAGACCTTTCCCAGCAGGCCTGGCAGGAGACAGAGCAGGGTCACGCTTGCGGCCAGCACTCCGTGTCCCAGTGCCTTGTGCTCCACGCTGAGCCGTGCTCTCGAGCGCTCCATGGACACCCAAGCCGTCCGTGCTGCGGACTCCCTGCTCCGACCCTGTGCTCCTGAGCTGCTCCGTCACAGCTCCCGCAGCTCAGCGCATCGAGTCCCACAAGTACTTGGCCCTCGGCCGGGATGGGCGCAGCTCACCCTGCGGCACCCTGAGCACCACGGGGGCCTGGGCGCTTCCCCGCGAGCACAAACAGAGCCCGGGATCTGACAGTCCCTCCGATACCGCCGTGCGTCCCGCGCACTGGCAGAGGTGCCGGTACCACTGCCCACAGCCTGTCCTGGGCTGATCCCAAGGAAGTTCACATGGGCCCCGGGGACGGGAGATTCACTGAGGAACAATTCAGACCTGGAGTTTCCCTGGGACTCACTTTCCTGTTCAGTTTTATTCCCCTGGGAGGAAGGATGTGTCTGTGTCAGATGCCAAATCAAGGGGATTCTCTGTGTGGGAAGTGTGATTGATTCTCATTTATTCTGAGTCTGCTTCTTAAGAAAGAGAGCACGCGTGAGTCACGCGCCTGGGCAGACGTCCCTGTTATGACGCTTTTGCAGACGGGCACCCCGGATGGGGTATCTTGTCTGCACCAGGGACAGACTTGTTCTGCCACCACCGGCTGTAAGTCAGGTTCTGAGCAGCACAAGTGCAGAGACACGACTCCTGCGGACACGATGGCACCAGTGAGGACACAACTCCTGTGGACGCGATGGCACCAACAAGGACATGGAGCCGCTGCTCCCTACAGCAGCGCAACCTTCACCACGGCACGCGATGCCCACAGCGCTCACAGGATCAGGAGCTTTTCAGGCTCTGCCCTGGTGGCAAAGCACCACGAGGACATGGGCAGCTGCTGCGGGTGGACATGGGACCCACGGTGGCCGTTATCAGAGGGACTATCCAATTGCTGGATCTGTTTGTGCTCCAGGAGCAGATAACGGTAGCTTTAAGACTCTTCCTTTTCCTCAGACCTTAGGGGTTTTTCTGGTCTCTCAGTGCTCGTCGAAGCAACGGCTGCATAGACAATGTTAGCAAAGCAGATGTTCCTGCATTATGATAACAGCAACAAGCTAAACTCAAGCCCTCAGCATTTCAATTGCTCTAGCTGGTCAATGTCCAGAGCCTGTGCAGGATGGCTGTTAGCACATGGACGACTCACGGGCTATCCAGGAAAGAGAAGAATGGGATGTTTTAAGAAGCCAAGGCACAAGGTTCCACTTAGAGAAGGTGCTTGAACGCGCAACACAACCTGAGAATGGGATCAGCAGGATAAAGACTTGGAACCAGCAGCATAAGAACCAGCGGGATAAAGACCATGCTTGTGCATTTCCTCTGGGCTTGCACCTTTAGAAACAGCACAGAGCGCTCAGGTGGGAGACAAAGTCCTCTCCTCGCAGTCTAGCTGCACTCAGAGAGGTTGCAAAGGATATCTCAAGGGCACAGACCAAGAGCTGATGAAATAACGTATTCAGAAAAGACCTAAGCTGAATTCGGAATGGGTTTTCCTTGCCAGAAGGTACCAAAAGATACAGCAGCCCCCGCACGGCCCTGCGAGGATCGATAGAGCCAGCCTGACAGCAGCCTTCAGACACGCGCGTCTGCAGCGGCGCTCCGTGGACACGCGGGTCCTTCCCTTTCCCCAGCTCCGTGGTCGTCTCCTGCGCTCTCTCCTCCACGCCCAAGAGCCACTTCCCGGGCTCGGGCTGCGCTCCCTGCCTGGCACTCGCCGGCGCCTGCGGAGATGGGCGCTGCAGATGCGTGCAGGCTGCTGCTGCAGCGCTGCCCGCACGGACCCTTCCCAGGGCTGAGGCACGTTCCTCCGCACAGCTCTGAGCAAACACTCAGAAGTCTCTAAGAAAATGTATGCTTGAGCTATCGTGTTCATCTGCTTCCAGATGCAGGCGTGCGCTCTGGCCACCCTGCACTGCTGTCCCGTGTCAGGAGGGCAGAGCAGGATCTGTGCCTGGTGGGTGATTTTGGACCTCCTCGTGCACAGGGCGCCGTGCGCTCCCCGGCCAGGTCAACGAGCGTGTGACAGGCTCCATCCATGGCCATCATGAGGGGGGACCTGCATGAACATGGAGCCTCCAGCCACGCTCCCGGGAGCACCGCAGCCCGCACTGGGCACGCCACAGCTCCCGCACACCGCGCCGCCACGGCCACCTTCCCCTCTGCAGCTTGTTCCATCTCCATCCCCCCGCTGGGAGCAGCGAGGGGTAGATGCAAGATGTCATGTGCACGAGTTGAAGACGGGTAGGTTATGTTTCCCAAAGCAACTACAAAAAAAAA
>VWPW01006206.1:323689-374939 GCA_013389825.1 Crypturellus undulatus | reverse complement strand
TTTTTTTCCTCTGTTTTCAGAAGCACTGTTCTAGTCAGAAGATGTCTGCCCTTGAAACACTCTTTAAATACATTGATGACCACCAAGATCTCTATGTTGAGGTAAGTGTTCTTTCAAAGGGGTGTCCTGTACTGCAGAAAACTATGGCCTAATAAAAACAGACTGTCAACTTCAGGCTTGTTAAGTTACACCTGTATAATATGCCTAAAGACCTGTAGTTTTGTAGGGAACTAGTTCTCCCTTTTAAGAGGCAGGATGGGTGAGTCAAGCCAGAGCACTCCTGTTTTATTCCTTAAGTTCTGTCAAGATTCTGCTTGATCAGACTTAAATTTCCATGGTACACTTTATTAGGAAATTGTTTAGTAAAGTATAGTGAGATCAGTGACTTAGAGGCGGAGTAAGTCCCTGATGCAGTAAGTCCTAGATGCCAGACTGGTTTTCTGTTGTCATCTTCATGAGCCAGGAGTGGCAGATAGCACAAACGAGACTAGAATAAACAGCTTTCTTCTATGAAACTGTTCATGTTGGGATGGAGGGAAGGTTACCTTCTGCACTTTGCAGCTTAGCTCTGCTAATTAATTTTACTTTATCCTGTACTTCCTTCACCCAATCCTGTGGAGAATGTGCCTGTAAACACACTAAGCTTTCAGTTCTGAACCATGCCAAGTGTTCGGTTTTGTTTCTCTGCCAGTTCCCTTTGCTGATCTCAATGGGAGGCAGAGGTAAGGCCTTTCTGGGAAGCTCAAAAGGAAGTAGCTGGTTGTGGATTTTTAAATCACTGCTCAGTTATGTACCAGCTGCAATGCTCTTAATCTCTTTCTGTATCTGTAGAATGTCTTTGTGCTACCCTGTAAAGTACAGTTGTATGAAAGTTTGAGAGGTCTTTTGGGTACAATACCAATGGCTAGTGCTCTTGCTTAGAGAACAGCTGACTTGCATCAAGTTTAAGCTTAAAAGTGTTGATGGAGTTGCAAGGTATTGTATTTTTGTGATTGCAATAAGTCCTAACTTTTCTGTCTTTCTGCAGCGCTTGGCTCAGTGGGTGGCAATCCAAAGCGTGTCAGCATGGCCAGAGAAGAGGGCCGAGATCCGGCACATGATGGAGGTGGCTGCAAAGGATATTGAGCGCCTTGGGGGTACAACCCAACTTGTGGATCTCGGGCAGCAGCAGGTTTGTGAGCATCTACTTGTGTCAACTTGGTAGAAAGTCTCTAGAGGCAAGGGTCTTGTGGATGATGGCCTGATTAGCCTTTTGGTGAAGGTTAATCTCTCCTACCAGTCTGAGCTTCCTGTGAAAAACTAACCCTGTCATAAATTTTGGGATCCGTATTAGTTAAGCATGTCATATTAGAATTGGGTGAGTCCATTAAAATATTTTAGATACCTTTCTAACTGAGCACAAACATGGTGCTTGCAAACAAAAATTAGTTAATAGAGTTCTGAATAGCAGTGGGACTGGTGGTCCTGTGTAGGCTGTTAAAATTGCTTTGGAGGAAGCGCTTCCATTACCATAGGGTTGCCCTACTTTTCTGCCAGGTAGGAACAGATGCTTACAGGACAAAACCCTTCTTGTTTCCTCACCTGAGAAATACATGTGTTTGAGGGTAGTAACCTCTTCATCCTTATAGGCTCCTTTGAAGTGCCTAGTGGCAATGAAGCTTTGTAGGATGAGGCTTATCCCAAAGCTGTTAGACTAGTATGTAGATACTGAGATTTAAAGGGCTCTTCTACTGGATGGAGTGTTTGCTCACTTTGATGTATGGTTGATGTATTTAGTGTTAATGACTACTGTGTGAAATCTGAAATCTCTGCCTAGAGGAGCAGCTCCTGCACTGAACTACAAGCAAGTTCTGTATTGCAGTACAGCAGTGTATTAGCTGACTTCATGTGCCCTACTGAGGCGGGGGAAGCTCTTGAGAATCTTTAGGAGAATCCCATTTTTTTCACTAACAACCAAAAATAACATTTGAAGCGTTTCAGAATTCACTGTCTGAGGCAAATTTAGTTCCCTTCCTCAGGGTAACTTTGGGGACAACTGATATTTACAAAGCTTATTAGAAGTAAAACTTTCATTTAGAAAATACTCTCCCAGGAATAAAGTTGAGATTAGCATTTACTTTTTAGATTTAAGGTTTTTGTTAAACTAGTCAGTGCAATATATGTGTTATACTACTTTGGTATAGCTTTAATAAAGTGATTGGTTAATTTATTTGTTCCAGCTTAGTTTATTGCTGTAAGGAAAATCGTAATTAGTTCTAATCATTGTAAGTGTAAGCAGTTGTGGTGTTGCCTTAATTTCTAAAGCTGCAACTGGCCAAGGATGGTGACCTATTGATAAACATCTGAACTTGGAACCTGTGTGAGCAAAAAAGCTGCTGCTGGTGATCCTGCTCAGGCAGTATGTATTTGGGAATAATGTGATAGTTGCTTTTTGGGATATTCAAAAACAAGTACTAAATTCAGCTCCTCAACTAGGATCAAGCTCCAGTAGTGTTTGCTTGACAGCATAGGCTGGTAAAAAGAAATGATAGAAGTGCTAACTTTATTTGAATGTAGACACATGCTGTGCTTATGGGTGCTGTGCTGGGAGACTTTGTGTATGAGGCCCTGCTGTGGACAAGACTAAAGGACAATGACAGTACAGAATAGTGTTAAGCTGAGTTCAGCTTTTATGCTTAGCTTTTAGGCTTTTTATGCTTTAGATAAAGCAGCTTAGCATATGGACAGCTTCCCTTGCTAAAATTTGATGTGGGAATATTAGTTATAACAGTTCTTGACTGCCTTGAAACACTTAATGCCTTATTACTGAGACTTGTCAGGAAACTTTTACTGGCTCAGTGCTGATGCTTCACTGGTGTCACTCTGCTTCTGGTGAGCAGCTTAGGTAGCTTAGTCTTGCCCAACTGTCTGAAAAGACTGTGAAGTTAGAGGCATAATGTTAATTTATTCATCTGAAGAATATCATGTTCCATGCTTATTGAACTTCTCTGCTATTTTTAGCTGCCTGATGGATCAGAGATCCCTCTACCTCCAATTCTCCTGGGGAAGCTAGGCTCAGATCCATGCAAAAAAACAGTGTGTGTGTATGGCCACTTAGATGTTCAGCCAGCAGCTTTAGAAGATGGCTGGGACAGTGAACCCTTCACACTGGTGGAAAGAGATGGTAAGAGCTGTAGGCTTTCAGTGTGGTGTTTCTCAACTGCTGTGAAGCTGTGCTGCTGATAGGAGGGAGGGAAGCAAAGATATAAGTGGGCTTTTGTTGTTAAATATGATTAACAATCCTCCTTTATTTACCGTTTCACCCATGTGTTATTTACTTCCATCTTAGCTGTTAAGGCTTATTTCATTTTCTGAGAGTGTAGGCTCCTCTTGTGTTGTCTTCCCTGTAATTACAGCTGTCTTAACTACAAAGTAACAGTTCATTGGCAGCAAGCTTGCTTGACTCTTCCTGTGCTGCTTGCAGCCTTCAAGGTGACTGTATCATGAGACCAGCGGGTTTTCAGGCCACTACATAGATGAGCATTGTGCACAGCTTCCTTAGACATAGGAGTGGCACAGCAGCCTCCTGCCTGCATGCTGTGCTACTGTAACTGCTGCAACAGCTAGTTGTACAGAGCTAGTGCCTGCAGGAAAGTTCTGACAGAAATGGTGTTGAAAACAGTATGGTTGCTCTTGCTGAAGCATCATATTGCCAGGAGCCACTGAGGGTGCTAAGCTTTAGTCTTCTGTGTCTTGGTTTCTCAGCCTTAAGAGTCCAAGGTGACAGGAATTAAAGGACATTAACTGTTCTTGTTGCATGAGTATCAGGACTGATCACTGCCAAGAAAAAAAAATCTGGTAACTAGCATTCTTGCCTGGGAACTTTGTCATAGGCAGCAGAATAAGTTGGATTATCTCATCTCATAGCTAAACTTGTCTCTGGCTGTGGTTTATCTCTGCAGTTGGTATATTTACCCACTGGCTCCTCATTTTGCAAACTCTGGCCCAGACTGTCACTGCTTATACCCGGTGCCTAGGGGATGTAGCCACAGCTCCAACTAGTAAAAATACATGTCTTCATAGTGTTATACTTCCTGGGACTTCCCTGGTGCCTGTCAGACTTGTCTGTGATCCTTTTTAGGAAGGTACACTCCTTGGAAAAGAAAATCCAGGGACACTCCCTGTCCAAAAAATCCAAGGAAGTGTTTGGCCACTAGCTACTTAAGTCTTGTTGTCAAAACAAAGAATTACTGACTTCAGTTTAATATTGATGAGACTCTTGCTAAATGGTGGTGGTTTGTTTCTATATTCTTACCAATACCATTTGTAGAAAAATGGTGTTGCAGTGCATAGCTGTGAGACATTGAATTGACTTAAAAAGATTCAAGTTCCTTTACAGTGCTGGTCTTTTTTTTTTTTAATTCTTACTGAGGAAGAAGTTAGGTAGAGGATATGCTTAAGTGGGAGAACCGTTGCGCCCTGTACTTACTACATGTGTATTTGAAGCTGTGCTTCAGAACTGGAAATGCAAGTTGGCCTGAACAAGGTTAAAAAGCTCGTTCAAAAGGATATTGTCTGCTGTAGGCATGAGCCTTCATCTGAAACTTCCCCCTGTCTAATTTTCTCCTGTTTCCTCAGGAAAGCTGTATGGGCGAGGATCAACAGATGACAAAGGTCCAGTGCTTGCCTGGCTGAATGTATTGGAGGCTTATCAAAAAACCAACCAGGTACATGCCCAAAATGCATCCTACTTTATGCATAGCTGAATAACAATAAAGGCTACTCAAGCAACAAACCCATGTGAGGTGGGTGTGCTTACTCAGCTGATCACAAAAGTGATGCAACACTCTAAACTTGCTGACTTCCTGGTAGGGATGAGTTGACTTGCTGATAAGTTAGCCTTGCTGATAGCTGGATTGTCCTTTAAACGCATCTGTTATAATGCAGTATGTAAAGAAAGTGCTTATGTGAGCACCTGAAGCAGGAGGAATAACTAATACTTTTATCAAACAGGGATGTCAAATCAGCTTGGCCTTTTGTTAGGTTAGTGTCTCAACACTGAATTCAGAGAGGAGATTAACCTGGTAACATTAAACTAGAGGCTGTCTTGGTTTTGCTCAAGAGCAAGTGACAAGTAGACTTACTCAGATGTTACTATACATTCAAAAAGACTTGCAGTTACTTATGAAGAGAACTGGCAATTTGAGTGCTGCCTAAGCAGAGAATGTGAAAACTGAGTGGATAGGGTAACTGAATCATTCGTTGCAGCATGCAACTTCTCTTGTGGTTAATGTTAGCTCTCCTAACCTGTGACATCTTGCAACCAAAATCTCTGCTTCTGCACAGTGAAGTTTGGAAGATGACATCTGGAGATCTTAGCTGAAACATTTGACAAAATTCAAGCCTTTCAAAAAGGTAGCAAGTGCCCTCAATTTAAGTACAGTCCACACTTTCTGAAACCTGCTTTGGATAAAATAAATAAACTACCAGTGCTTGTTCTACCTTGTATGCAACAGGGATGAAAATAAATGATTGATGGCTGAAGAATTCCAATGTTTTCCACATTCCTAACCTGTTTGTTTTTTGTAGGAGATCCCAGTAAACCTTAAGTTCTGTCTAGAAGGCATGGAAGAATCTGGGTCTGAAGGCCTTGATGAACTGATTTTTGCTCAACGAGATACTTTCTTCAAAGATGTGGATTATATTTGCATTTCTGACAACTACTGGTTAGGCAAGAACAAGCCTTGTATCACCTATGGTTTGAGGGGTATCTGCTACTACTTCATAGAGGCAAGTTCCAAAATACATGGTCACACCAGTGCAACTGAGTTGTATTATCTAGTAGTATAGATGAGTGGTCAACTTCCATGATGGTAGCTTTTATTTAGAGAAGCTGAACTAATTTCTAATGTAATTGGCTGAAGATCTTCCTCTAGCCTGTATGATAGCTATGGGGAAGGAATAGTAAAACAAGCCAATAGTCTTGCTGGAGAATTATCTTATAAAGTAGATAGCTTCATACAGATACTTCCCTGAATGGAAAAGGATGTGTGACTGTTAGTCTCCAAGGCTAGAACAGTTGGGGTTGTATTCTCCAGAGCAATGAAAAGCACTTCGGCTCTAGTAAACTCAAAGTGAATGTTTTGGTTCCAAAACAGACATTCTCAAAACTTATGCAGCAAAAGATGGAATAGCAAGTATTATGTGCAGTTGTCAGTGTCTTCAAGTTAAAATGAACCTGAATCTCTGCATTCATTTCAACCAGGTGGAGTGTAGTGACAAAGACCTTCACTCGGGAGTTTATGGTGGCTCAGTGCATGAGGCAATGACAGATCTTATTGCTCTGATGGGTAAGAAAGCAGGTTTCACTGAATGCAGCTAAAATGCATTTTAAGATCCACTGAAGAGTTTGTTTCCAGTGAGGGGCTCTTAATGGCTGCTTACACAAGTGAAGTCATAACTGAAATGGTGCTTCCCAGGCATGTGTAAAGCAGGAAGATACTTCAAAGATGGAGAAAGATCTTGCCAAGAAATTGGGTATTTATTTTTTAGCTTCCCCTAAAAATTGTAATATCTAACTAAAGCCATTCTTTTCTCAAGACTGACACAAATATTATATTGAACTTGGGAGAACCTGCTGTCCAAATTAGATACAACAGATAGTAATAGAATTAAATGGAGGTGCAGAGGGCTCACTGTGGATAGCTGCAGGAACAAGTCACCCCATGATTAATACTAACCTGTAAGATTGTATAAGTCTCTTCTATGCCTAGTAGGAAAGGCTATTGTAGGTGGGGATTAAGTTTTACACCTTTGTATATAGGAAATTGTCAAAAAACAAACTAAAATTTCTGCTTGATGTGGGATGTGGTGCAAATACTGGCATGGTAGTTCATGTGGTTGGCTGCTGATCTTAAGTGCTTTGTTTTGCAGGCTCCCTTGTAGACAAAAAAGGGAAAATTCTGATCCCAGGTGTTAATGAAGCAGTAGCATCTCTTAATAATGAAGAACTGGCACTTTATGATAAGATTGACTTTGACATGGAAGAATATACAAAAGATATAGGAGTAATGAAACTACTGCATGATACAAAGGTATGATACTGTATTCCCTTTGTACTTGGGTTTAGCTTTCTTTGTCCAGGCTGTGTGTATTTGTTGGTAGCAGTGAGCTTTTTTGGGTGTTCCTGTAGGTACCAAGTAACTCGGTAGGCAGAGAAATTATATAAGCAATATTCTTATGCAAAGCTATGTAGCATGCTGCTTTTAAGGCTAGGTGGGAACTGCTAGTGCAGGAAGAACTTAGGGAAGCTAAGATATTAAACCTACACAAAGGATCTGAACTTCTATATCCACAAAGTTCAGTGTGATAGTAAAAATGAAGTAGTTGAACTGCTGTTCTCAAAGTTACAGTAGTGTGGTGACCTTAAGCTGGTATTGGGTCTTGGTCTTCCTGGACCTGGTAAACACTGTTTTATAGTAATGATCTAAACAAGGACATTTGAATAGACAAGTTCAATAAACTCATGTCTGAACTTCTCAAATCTTTATCCTGGGAGCTTTAAACAAATGCTTTTAACAGCAGGGAATCTTGCAAGTTAGATTTTAATGTTAAAATACCTTAGGTAAACAGGCCTCCTATCATAAAAGCAGAAACAGTAAGTGCTGTAAGATGTTTATATATGCAGGTCTGTCTTTTGTTTTAGCTAGTCTGAAATCTGACAGTATTAGGCACCCCTAAATGACAGTTTTATATGCTTAATCTTGTGTTTACATGACCTGCTTCATGTCATTTGAGAGCATAGAAGTTTCCATTTTTTTCTCCGCCTGTAATGTGGTGGTGAAATAGCTTGTATATGATAAGACATCTTGTACCAATGCCCCTCTAGAGCTGGCAACAGGTTCTTCATATTGTCCTGAATTGGTGTTCAGTTTTAGCCGGAGTGAAATCTTAGTTTGAACCACCTCGATTCAAACAGGTACGCAAAGGTCTTGGTGCTCAGGGAGGATATGGGAGAGAAGGTTGTAATCTCTAGGAGAGGAGCAGTGTACTTGAGCTTTGAGCAGACAGTTCAGTTCTTCCCTGGAGAAGACTGAAGGGTTGGTCAGTACCTGAAACTAAAGGAATTGTTAATGTTAAAGGCAACAGAACATTTTTAATCTCTCAGTTCCTACAGCAAAGGTCAGTTCTAAGATATTGTAGCTGTCTATGCAGGGCATAAGTGTTTGAATTCATAGTACTCAGTATACTAAGCAGTAGTGTCCAAAGGAAGAAACGCAAGTGTGTCTGAAGTGGCCTCTTAATAACATAGGTGCACACTTTAATGAGCCTAGGGCTCATGCCTAATGATTATATACATAGCTGAAATAGAAGAACAGTCTTCATAGTGGCAAAGCTTATGCAGACTTTGATCTAGTGTGTGTGCCTTAGTGAAAGCACCTACCTGCTTGCTTGAGACCGCAGTGCAGTTTCTGCACATAAAGTATCTTGAAGATGCCTATCAAGGCAGGGAAGCCATGGTCAGTAAGTTCCACAGAACCAGGAGAAAGCCTTACTGGAGTTACTGTATCTCTGCTATGGTGCTGAAGGAATCCAGCTGCTGCATCAAAATGTGTCTGATAGAAGTAACAGCCTCTTATAATCAACTTGAAGGAGGTGCATGCCCTCCATAGGAGGGAAGCTCTGTTCCTGAGAATGGCTTTAGAGTGAAGTAACAATTTTGTGAACTTTGTCAAACTTCATATAACATTGTATTTTTTTTTGTTCTGCAGAAAGATATCCTTATGCATAGGTGGAGATACCCTTCCTTGTCTCTCCATGGAATAGAAGGAGCTTTCTCTGGATCTGGAGTAAAGACTGTGATTCCTAGGAAAGTGATTGGCAAGTTCTCGATCAGACTTGTGCCAAACATGATTCCTGAAGAAGTCACAAAGCATGTATGTTGATGGGTTAATGATCATTAAGTCTAGTGCTTCTAAACTTTATTTTTGTGGAGAAAGGCTTACAAAGCAGTTCATTTTATGTTCTTAGCTAGTCTTCCCTGCTTTATACCTCAGCTCAGATATCAAAGGGGATTGTTGTGTATGTTTTTTTATTTTTGTTTTGTTTTTATTCCTTTCCCTGAAGAGCTGAAGCCTTGCTTGAGTTCAGTAACTAATTTGAGGAAAAGGCCTGGGTGCAAATGTTTAGCTAAAGGATGTTCAGATTGCCACAGGAACATAATTCTAAAGTAGACCTTGATATAATGGCTGTTTGTTATACTGCATACTGTGTAGGTGCCTGAAGCTGAGGTTCCAACATCAGAGCAGAGCTACCTAGTAAAATACAAAAACTTGCTGCATACCTGTAGTGACCTGCTAGTCTCTAGCTTTTACCAATGCTCATACAAATGTTAACAGTAGATCTAATTGCTCAAACTCTGTTATAGGTTGAAGACTATGTGAGCAAAAAGTTTGCAGAGCTGCAGAGCCCCAACAAATTCAGAGTATACTTGAGCCATGGTGGAAAACCATGGGTGTCAGACTTCAACCATCCCCACTACATGGCTGGGAGGAGGGCTATGAAGACAGGTCAGTAGATTTTTTTCACTTGGTATGGGAAAGATGAGACCTCTTGTTCTAGCACCTCAGTATTGTGGCAGGGGGTCACATGTAGAATGCTGTCCTTTTCCCTCACTTAGTGAGGCCATGGGTATTATGCAATGAAGCATATAACATGCAACCCTAAGCTGCAGCCCAATGTACTATAGAGGAACGTGATAATTTGATATCAGGCTTGCTTCTACTGTGTTAAACTCCACTGGCATTGTTTTGCTTTTGGATAAAGATGACTTCCTTGCCAAAGCCCTTGAAGCTTAGTTGTCCTCAACTCCCTCTTAAAGTTTTCTTATGGTCTTAGGCTCCTCTCTGTAGAGCTAGACTATATGGAAAAGTAGGGAAAGAAACTTCTGTGTTAAAATGCAGCTGCAGGCTTTCACATGAAATATGATTTGTGGAACTGCTCGGATGGAACTGTACAAATGACAATATTGCACTGGGGGGAAATACTACCTTTGAGGTATCTGGTCCAGCTAATTGGATCTGAGAGCAAGTTCAGGCTATCATCTGGTAGAGAAATGCTTGGGACTTGAGTGCATAAAAACAAATATTTATAAAGTGACTGGAGTATTACTCTGCTTTATTTCAGTTTTTGGAGTTGAACCAGACCTAACAAGGGAGGGAGGAAGCATTCCTGTTACTATTACTTTTCAAGAAGCAACAGGCAAGAATGTCATGCTGCTTCCTGTTGGTGCTGCAGATGATGGTGCCCACTCTCAAAATGAGAAACTAAATAGGTAAGAAATACTTATCCCTGTGCCAAACTGAGGCTGCACTGTGGGTCTTGATAGTTCTTCTGAAAATGGTTAAGAAGAATTGGACTTGTGCTACTTTCCTTCAGGTCTTGAGGTATGGTTATGCCCAATAGCAGGATGGCTGGTGGATAGTTTTGATAGCTGAACTGAAGCTGAGTCTTCATCTCATTTTGGGACTGATACAGCAAAAAGCACAACTGCTAGGAATGTAGCCCAAAATAAGGCAGCACTAATCTAAACATCTTCTCTCCAGGTCCAACTACATCCAGGGGATAAAGATGCTTGGTGCATACCTCTATGAAGTGTCTCAACTGAAGGATTAAGACCATCTGGCTTGTGCTTGAGGTCTGAGTTCCTGTACAACACAACATTATCTGACGATCTTATGGGCCTCCCTCTCCACCTACACTCCATTGCGGGGGAGAGGGAAGAATCTGCTTCTGCTCAAGAAACCAGAAACACTGTATTGCAAAATACTACTTCAGATGCCTACTTCAAACCACAGAAGGAACATTCTTGCTCTTGATTACCAGTAGTGCTAAATTGCACCTTTGTCCCCCTGTGTGTCACTTTGATTCCAGCTGTGGTTTGCACTCATCTGCCTCTTTCTGTGAGGCAAGAAGAGCTGTTTCCTGTAAATTGTTAACCAAGCACATGAATTGTAGAGCTGTCAGCCAAATTAAAGGTGATTATTTCAGAGTCCTGGAAGTACAAGGGGTACCCTGGAATGCTCAAGCTGTACTGGTGCATATGTTTTCCTTACTAAATATATCAGAAGAACTTTAACCCTTCCAATCTCCTACAAGTCTGCAGCTTTCATTACAGCAAATTTTGCTGAAACAAAGTCACTGTGGTAATGACAACTGGCATCTTTTTGTAAAGCTGTCTTTGTACTCCTTAAGGACAATAAATCATGTTCTAGCATTTGGCTCTTGGTCTCTAAATTGGGAAGGAAAGTATAAAACTTCAGGGTAGTCTGGGAGAAAGCCTTTTTATGGTATACAGGCAGATGCACAACATAGATGCATAAACCATACTCCTGGAAAAGACTTCTAGGCTCTGTTTCCAAAGTTATTTGCTGACTTAAAGCTCATGTTTCTCAGTTCTCTTGCACTATAATTCTGAAAATGTTTTTGTTTAGCTTTGAGCTAGGTCATTGCCCTAACACAAAGATAGTGGGAGGGTAGTTTGGAGAGAGGGCAGGAAAAGAGCTTTTCTCCTTCCTCCTGGCTGGCATTCAGCTTCAAGGTTTGTTTTTTAAACACTTAAGTCCATCCTTTTGTGCAAAAACCTTATAAACACCCTTGAACTGGACTTGCCTTTGCCCTGCTGTTTCTCAGCTTCCTGATCAGCCAGGTAGTCAAGTAGTTCAAGTGAAGAGGCTGGGGCTGCCCTCAGGACAAAGGGCATGTGATGCATTGGTGGGGCCAGAAGTTAGCTGGCTCTAACTAATGCTTAGTCTGCAGCCTTATTTGGGGGTAGCTATTAAAGGGAGATAATTCTCACTATGAAACTTCTAAACCTTTCCTGCATTGCTTGATTGCTTTGGTTTGCTTATTGCAGAAGCTGAGGCAGCCTTACAAATCCATTAAACTTGACACTTTTATACCCAAGCTGCAGGTAGACTAAGCCCTGCTGCATGTGCCCAGAGGCATTTCTTAGACCCAAACAGCTTACAGGGGCTCCAGAGTCTTGCCTTCTAGTGATAGTGAAAGGGTTCTGCTATAGCCTAGTCAGCTCCTGTAGGACCAGTAGCAGGACAAGGCTGCTGGGCTCCTATGGTCATGGATCAGCTGGAGGCTGATACCCTGTGCAACTGGTTAGCCCTGTTTGAGTCTGAAATGTGAAATTGCTGGACTATGGACTGCTAGTTTCTCATAGGGAAAGCAGACTTATTTGGACTGTAGCTAAGCTGATAAAGTAGTGATTGATGTTCAGAAACTGAGACATGCACTGGAGCTTATTTCACTTGTATTTTTTCCTGGTCAGAATTCCTGTACTGCAGCCAGTGACATCCACCATACACTTACTGAAGAGTTGTGGTATTGCAGTATAGTTGCAAAGCATGTTCAAAACAGCCACATGGCTTGGAGTTGTAAAAAAGGCTGGAAGGTAGATCCCACTACTCAGCAGCAGGAATATTTTGTCTGTACTAAGTGCTGGAAAGCAGTGAAAAAGTTTAGAATGAGTCTTGGGCCTGAATAAAGTAAAAGGTTAAACAGGTTAAACACTTAAAAGCTGCTGCAGCACTGAAGCCTGTATGCACTCCAGGAAAGTCTCAAATTGTGTATGCACTGCTCCTGGCTATAGCAAAGCTCAAGGTAGCTGCAGCCTTTCCTGCTCCTGCCAAAGGTGATGAAAAGAGCAGTCTACTGGTATAGTCCACTTGCTTGAAAACTCTGCACTGCGGAGATCTAGTTTGTTGCTGCTGTGAACACTCATGGTCATGTAGTTAAGCTTGCTTAAACTTTCGATAGCCGCAGTTTGGAGGGCAGTGGTGTTGAGCAGAGCTGGCAGGTGCCACGCGGAGCAGCTCACGGCACCCCTGCTGGGCTCATGCACAGCTTTGCTTCACGGCATGCTCCATGGCACGGCTTCCTGGAGAGGAGCTGAGCCCATTGTACAAGGTGTGATGTTTCCTATCGACAGCCCTGAGCAGGCGCTTGTTCAGGATTCCCGGGTGAGCTGCCCAAGCACACCTCTGGCTGGGGGAAGTACCAAGAAGTGAGACTGTTCAACTGGTTTTGGTTATCCTAGTTGCTGTGTCATGTAATTTTGCTTCTAAGTTTCTAAGAGCTGGTAATTACAGAAAAATATCCTTGCTGACTTGCAGTTTCTTCCTCGTGGTCCTTGTGTGCACATGTAATTGTTGCTCTGAATGTTAGGCTTGAAACAACTTCAAACATGACCAAAGAACATCTCCAGTTTTGTTGAGCGGAGAAGCAATATCATCTCTCTAAGTAAACGTAGGCCTATGAAAATGAGTGTTGTTGTGTACTTCTGTAACATGGTAAGTATTTGTGAGTCTTGGTTAGACATGAAAGGGTATGTACGTCTACTTAACTTATCTAATGCTTAGGCTTTTACTTCAAGGCATTGTGTTTTTTGTTTGTTTTTTTTTTTTTTTCTCCTGCTTTCCTCCCGATCTAACTTCTCATGTGCTTGGCTATTAAAGGTAAGCTCTGGCTGCTGATCAGTGAGATTTTTTGCAGGCTTCTCATTAGCCAAATTTTGTCACTGTGCTAAATTTCAAAAACTAGAGTGAAAGTATTTAGATCCCCATTGATGCCTTCTCATCTCTAAGATAACTTCATTTTCCTTGTTCAGATCCCCTTCCGGATACCTTCACATTGTCTTGGAGAAGTTTATCTGCATCCTAACCTGTAATTTTCTTTCACTGGAGTAAGTAATTTATAAGTCAGCAGCAGTTTTCTGGAGGGGAAGCTGGGAACCAGTAGAACTAGTTGCAAAGAAGAAATTGCAGTATGTAAACTGACAACAAAATCAAAGCATCTTCTTGCCCTGCTTCCTTGCCTGCCCTACAGGCCTGTTTGTTAGTAGCTAGGCAGGAGCTCTCAGGAGCTCTTGAGGAGCTCTCATTCTTCAATGAATAAACCTGTGCTTTTTCAAGTGTCATTTTCTCTCTCCCTTTTTTTTCCGCTACCAGGAGACAACACTTTGTGTATTAAGTTCCAAGTTTCTGCTACGTGGCAATCCATTTTAGGCTTATCAAGGCACAATGATTCCTAATTTGAAACTGTTTTCACTTTTTAAAACAAATTTTAGTTTAGCATGATGAGTCTTGGTGTACTGACAATTAAATTAAAACTTGTTTCTCTGTAAGACTATGTGATGGACTATCTTAACTTCAAGAACTTCAGCTTGGTGATTTTGACCTTGAGGCAAAGTAAAGCACTGAGATAGATTTAGATAACGAGAGTGGGCTTATGCTTTCTTTCAAAGTATTAGCTTAAAAACATTACAGTTTTTTCAATGTCATCTGAATGCACTTAATTAAAATAGAACAGATTCACCCGTTAAATATGTTCTTACATTACTAGGCGTCAGCCTGAATAAATCACTTTCCTGATTGTGATTAAAGTTGTGCAGAGGATTTAAATCACTCCTTAGAGAACCTGCTTAGGCTACACAGTCTCAATAGTGGAGGATTTTGATTCCAGTCCCAATAGCTTGATTATACTGTTCTTATCACATTAGGTTATGACAAACTCTGAATGGTAATGCATTTTTTTCTGTGACTTTAATATTAATTTTTCTTTTAATTTTGCATATCCCTAGAGATTCTGAGATTCTTGCAGAGTGTTCCAAATGCATGCCAATGAAACGCATGAGCTGATGCTGCTACGCTGGTGAGTGGTGTCCTCCCCGTCTGATCAGACTCATGTTCTTAATCAGGGAGACAGCACACGTGCCTCTTATGTTTCTGCCCTTTAGACTGAAAAACGGGTTTCCAAAGTATATTTGGACAGCTGCTTTTGTCACTGTTCCTGTGCTGTGCTCTCCTTTGGAGAAGCGGCTGTCTTCTAAGCACTGCTGTTGAATCACATGACTTACTGTATTTTCAGGTGCGTGATCAATTCACAAAAAGTAAGAGCTAATTCCCCCAAGATAATTTTGAAAGTAATTATATAGTTGTAGTTTACAGAAACAAACTTGACTTGCATCACAGAAGTGCCAGCTATTTGCAAATTAAATGTGTTTGATGTTAGAAAGATGCTTAAAACCCAAGACTTTGCGTAGAGTCATCTTTTTTTTTGCTAGATGTTACTCATGTGCCTTAATATAAATGAACAATTCATAGGAAGTGTGTAGGATGAGTATCTGAAGGCTTCTTCAAAGGTTATTGTTACATTTATAACATTGAAATATCTTGAGACATCAGGGTGAATCTTAGGTGGACTGTTTTCCTGCTCTTTTGGAGAAAGTAAAGACAATTACATTTCTGAACTGGTGGTGTGTGCACAATCATCGCTAGCTGCTGAATTTTCAGACAGCTGTTAAGATACCTAAAAATTATTTTTCTCATGTTTCTAAATTACTTAAAGGATTGAATGTTTAGGTAATGAATGATGTAGTCAAAACAGGAGATCTGAAAAGAAACACTGACTCGCTCTGGATTGCTTTGTAGGGACTAGAGAATAAATATCATCTTCTCTTGAATTATTTTATGTGCTGGCAGATAGAATTCTGAAATACTGTGATCTAATTTCAAGAAAACCTGTAAAACAATTCTTCCCTAGAGCTGCAGTAACTTGGAAAGCAACACTTTAACTAAGCTAGCTGAAGTGTTGTAGTTGAGCAGCCGCAAAAAACCCTTGGCAAACAAGACTGCTGTGTAATGTATGTTTGTTTTGAAAATGCCTCAATAGTGTGTTGTTTTAGACTGTTCTCCTGTATAAGTAAGAGCTGACATCTTCCTCTCTTCCTTTAGCAACTGTGTTTTGGTCTATCATTAGTTCACTTTTACTGCAGGTTCGTGCTGATAAAGCAAAGTGTTTACTCCCATCAACCTCCAATGTGCCAGCAAATGGTGAAGAATAAATGGAGAAAGGCAAGTAAAAGGTTGTGGGCTGCAGAATAAATGGAGAAAGGCAAGTAAAAGGTTGTGGGCTGCTTGATGTTCCTGCAAGGTTTTTGTAGCACATCAAAAGTGACAAATGTGCTTTACAGAACCAGTGGAGATGCTGTTTTCCAGATGGTACCAGAGGCCCCAAGAGCCAACTGGACAATTAGTTGGTGAGAAACTGAGAACTGAGAAAAAAATGACTGTAACCAATAAATAAATAAATAAATAAATAAAGCATTCCTTGCATCAGACTGAACTTTGTGATGATGAACTGGATGGAGGCATCTTGAAAACCACATGAGGAGCAGGACATGCAAACGGAGGGTCAGCTCTGCGTAGCGAACTGGAGCAAGCCCCATGGGAGTGGAAGAAGGTCATTCTGCAAAACTCTGCAGCACTTGCAGGAGTGACCTGGGAGCAGAGACAAAGAGGTCCTGACCCAGTGCCAGCAAGGGACAGAAGCTCCTGGGCCCTTCTAGGGAGGTGCACAAGGTGATGGGCCCCTGCCTACCTTTGGCTTTGCAACATGTAGCTGCTCGTGAGGAGCTGGTACAGGAGACCTGGGCTGCCTGCCCTTGCTGTTGCCACGCTGAGGCAGAGCCCCTCTCGCTGTGCGGGGGCTCCCTCGCTGACCTGTTAATCAGCCAGCTGCTGAGTGAACCAGAGTGAGCGGTGGGCCCAAATTAATGTGAAATAATAGCCCGATCTGTTGCAGAAGCAAATGGATAAGCTGAGAAGTTGACCAAAGCTCACTAACTTTTGGATCTGGCATTAAAACAACTCTTCCTAGCGGTGTTAGTGGAGGGTTGTCTAAGGGCTTTCGTCTTGGGACTACTAAGCAGTTCAAAGCAGCGTATGCAGTACTCAGTATCTGAATTGTTCATCTCCCTGTGGTCCCTATCAGAGGTGCTGCTTGATTTCAAGCTTACACTGTGATTCCTAGCCATTTGTTAGATCCTATTACCTCGCCAAAAGAAAAATGCTACTCAGGAAACCTTTTTAGTTCTAGAATTTGTTTCTATTGACATGTGCATTTGTACTGGTACCTCCAGATCCAAGTATTTTTGGAATTTGTTGCCTCCCTTGTTCTCTGTTTCTGCTCTTCTGCCTTTTTTTCTTAAGTGTACACAATACTGGAGCTAATCCTGCCCAGCAGTCACTATGGAAGTCCCTATGAATATGACCGTGTTCTTCCTTTAAAATATGATATGTATATATCGATTGGGTTGAGTTTATTTTTTTATTAAGACACCAATTCTTTCAATGGTGAAGTGGGAATGGCTACTAGGTAGTGTCCTCAACTCTTTTCAGCTTTACTCTGAAATTACCGCTGCAATCGTTTCCAGTTCTGGAAGCTGACAGAACAACTTAACATTGAGTAGAGGAAAAAAGGGTAACATCTTTTGTTCCTCAAATTCCTGTCCATCAATTTCTCTCTTTTTCTCTTTTTTTTTGTCTATATGAGTAGACAGAAATCAATTTAAAAAAAAAGAAAAAAAAAAGGCCCTTCAGAGGACCATCTACTTCTCTAAGTCTATCAGGATGTACTTTTTCAATTGTAGGAGTGTCAGGAGTTAAAAAAAAGAAAGAAAGAAGTTAAGAAATGGTATCAGGAGTATCTCTCTAGGAATTCTACTGCATCTGTTGCATTCTTGGAGGATTGAAGTCCAAAGCTGTAAGAATACAACATCCATCCAAAATGCAGTAGAGATGGCATGTTGTAATTTTCAAGAATGAACTGTCAAGTGGTGAGAATTAATAAAGAGTATTTTTACACAGCTTTGAAATTTGTATTTCAGAAATACCCTGCAGTGCATACAAGAAACAGTGCTGTTCATGATTGTTTTAAGGCAGTTTTAATTCTGATAGGGTGGATTCAAAAAGACAGATCAAGAAGGGGGAAATTTATTATCTGCATGCAGAGTCCCAGTACTAGTGGATCCCAAAAACCAATAGTTTGGCAACAGGATTTCAAAATACAGATGTGAATAGAGAGTTTTGGCTGCAGACTGACTGGAAAAAAGTGGAGGCTAGGGAGAGAGCAGTGGTGGATTGGATATGGGCAGGCTTCAGAAACAGCATACACAGGCTTCATGCAAAAGGTACATAGAAACCTGTATCTAGAATGAGGCATCTGGCATCGATTAGCTTCAAGGCTTTCATCTGCTGACATGGCTTTGCAGTGGTTTGGAAATTATTTTTAATGAGATTGGTCTGTTTATGAACTTTTGTGGCTTTATAGAGCTGCATATATTTTTTGGAAGCTCTACCCATGTCTTGGGGCTTCTCGGCAGTCATGGATAAGTTTCAATACATTAGGAGACCAGCCTGGAAGTCCTTACTAAGTTGAAAGTAGTTTTACTAGGGAAAGGATTTCTGAAGAAAGGGAGAATGAATTGCTGGTTTTTATCTGCAGATGATTTCATGAACTACTGATCAGTTTAGTGTAGAAATGCCCTAAAAAGTAACAAACACCTCCGAGCCATTTTTCTCTTGGAAGAAGCTATGGAAAACAGGAGCACCGGACAGACCGAGTGTGAAAAATGGAAAGCCATGCTGTGTAATGTTGCCCCCTCCCTCTGTGAAAGCGTTCCCACGTGGTATCACAAGCAATGGGATAACCATATTGAAGATGATGCATTCCATTTTCTTAACGTGCTGGGGTTCCACATCTGTCTTTGGGCAAACAGAAGCCAGATGTACGGGGATGCAGCAGTCACCGTGAAGCTGTGCTCGTCGCTGGCCGGTTGGCGACGTCGCTCCCGAACACGACGTGTTCAGCACCCTGGACCTCCTCAGTGGGAGCCCCAAGGGCCTCANGATAACCAGTATGGAGTATTGATATTGAAGATGATGCATTCCATTTTCTTAACGTGCTGGGGTTCCACATCTGTCTTTGGGCAAACAGAAGCCAGATGCACGGGGATGCAGCAGTCACCGTGAAGCTGTGCTCGTCGCTGGCCGGTTGGCGACGTCGCTCCCGAACACGACATGGGTTCAGCTCCCTGGACTCCTCAGGGGGAGCCACGAGGGCCTCAGCGATATGTATTCCTCCAGCTTCCCTAATAGTTTGATTTAAATGGAAGAAAGTTTTAAAGATGCGATCGCTCCCACTGACAGGCCAGGAGTCTTTAAGGATGTAGAAAAGTTCCAAAAATCATTATCCTTAGCACTAAAATTAAATAGAAGGGATCTGCAATGAAAGTATTTTTTCCCCAGAGCACAGAAAGTCTGTGATAGAACAGTCTTTTCATCCGTTTCTATCCATACAAATATGTCTATACAGAATATATGCAGAAATGCATATTAATCCGTTCATAAATTTAGATATGTGCCACATATTTGTCATTCATTCAGTTTGAATGATTGCAATCTGTCATCAAGAGTAATTCAAAAAATTCTCCTACATTGCATATTAATCTGTTTCTTAGCCATGGAATGTAAAAATTTGGGATGATGGAACAAGTGATCTGTAAACCTGAAAACTTATTTTGGACCTAAATTAAAAGATATGGTGATTTCATACTTAAATAACTGTTCAAAACTTCTTGCTTTATAACAGAAGCAGGGCAATACATCTTAATTTCACATACTTTGATTAAGAATTTAATGCAAAACAATGGATTGGAGTTAACTTGTTCTGAGCATTTTTACTTATGTTGATCATAAGTTGATGAGCCAGAATCCTCGCTGCTTTCCACCTACTAAATTATTTTGCATCTCAAAACTAACAAATCTATCAAAATGGATATAAAAGCCTCTTTCTTGTAATCTGAGATCGGGAGAACCGGTTATTTCAGGTAAGACTGAAGCGTGTTGACACGGAATGCATGAATTTGGAAGCTCAGCCTGTTCATTTTTCAGATCTATCAGTGCTCAGAGTATCAATGTTCAATGTATCAGGTTTTCGAGACTCCTGGGACAGGAGGAAAAAGGGTGCTTTGCATTTTATTATTATCAAAGGAATACACTAAATGCCAACAAGTTAAAAATACTGCCAACCCAGTATTTCATTATTTAAAGTGACATATGTCACCTGGATAAATATCCATTTATCTTTCGGTTTAAAGAGAAAAACTCTCTACATGTTTTTCATGGTGCTCAGAATTTGAGAGCTTGATCCCAGTAAGCCGGTTATCGGGTTTAAGGCCCAATTACTAGTCATGAGGATGAAAGAAATCTCCAATAAAATGACACCATGCTGAGATAATTCAAAAGGAATCAGTCACACATTGCTTCAGGATGATGCTCTTTTTTCTGTGCTAAAAATGTGGCTCTTTGAAAACTGAGTGTTTATGTGGGAAAGAAAAAGCCCTTTATTCTCTTTTCCCCTCTTTCCTCTGGAATTCACCTGAAGTCTCAGCTGCGGGCACTGCCTTATCTTTCTAATCTCCTGGCAGGGCATTTCCTCCCTTCCCAGCTAAGAGGAGGCAGTCGGGGTAATTAAAAGGTGGGTTTGTGTGTGGAGGGATGCTGCACACCTCTGAGAAGTCTGGGGCTCCTCCATATTCACCTGAGATCTCCCCGAGGAGACTCAGTGCACAGCATGGGCCTAGAGCCTCCTTAGTCCTTTGCACTCCAGACCGTGGCCTAAGAAGTAAGCCCAGAAATCAGGGACTGTTTCAATGAGCTGCTCACTTTGATTTAAGAGACCGAAGAGATATGGGATGACCTAAACATACTGTCTGGTGCCAGGCAGCGTAGGACCTGTGAGACCCGAGGAGGCGAAGCAGCAGCTCGGGCTGCAGGACGCGATGGCTGCCTGTGCCTTTCGCTTGAGCAGCAGTAGCACCCAACGAAGAGTTAAGATTCTTCATATGTGGGATTCCTTGTAATATATGATCCATTACCTGCCTTCTGATTCATCTAATTACTGCTTCCGAAATGGAGATGCGTTCCTCCTCTAGCAATCCTTTTAAATAGTAACTTTTAGTTTAGCCCAGTAGTGAATGATCATACAAGTGAAAGCAGGCCTAGCACAAGCAGAAGACATTACGAGATACTAAGACTGATATCATAAAATATGTTTGTATCGCTCTAAATGTGGCAGGGAAACTGAGTGTATTTTATTAATGTCATTCCCTTCAGTCTCTGTTTTCTTGCGCTAAGTGGTAGGTGCTGGATGCAGAAGGTGTAGCGCGCGCTGCTGCTCGGGTTCTTGCTGCAGACCCCATCTCCTGGAGCTGTCCTCAGGCTCGGGCCTGGGTATCGCTGCTCTCTGGCTATCACTGAGTTATCCAGGGGGTAAAATCTCACCTGTGTGAGGAGTATTAATTACTCTTAAGGCAATGCTGCACTACTCGGCTCAAGAAAGCTCTCTGCTGGTTATCAAGATTGGAATACCTCGTCATCACTTTAGCATGATTAATATCTGGGAATATTTTTACCTAATCATTAAAGAAAATGAATTCACAATCTCGCTCTTGGAAAAAGAGTTTTCTATCTCAGTCTTCAGGAGGGTGTAGTTTAAAACGCAGTGTACCAGGGGCTTGTGCAGTCTCCTGTGGACCTTTCTGCTTAACCTGTGGATGTGCGAAGGGCTGTGCAGAACCAGCTTGCCGCACCAGTCACCAGGTGGGTGAGGAGAGATCTGCCGATCATGTTGACTCTTTGGGGCTCTCCTCCAGGAGGGTGCGGAGCATCACCCTGCATGAGTGGGGCAGCCTGTAACCGCCACCGCCACGGAGCATGAGGGGCCCTTTTGCTCAGGTGAGGGTGTCTCTGAGCTCATCTCCTGGCACAAACGCACCCATGGGCACTACCGCCAGCCAGGGGCATCTCTGCCTGTGCCGCTCTCCTCTCGCACGGTCGGACCAGGCTGAACAGCAGGCACTGCTGCACAACTCCTGGCACCAGATTTTGACATTGTCCAGACTCTCTCAGACAGCGATGGCCGAGAAGCTCCCTCCAAACTGCAGAGCGGAGCGGGAAGGAGGGAGGCCTGGAAGGGGCAGCTGCAGCCGCACCAGGAGCAGGAGCAGAAATCTTGTAGGTGACGGTCACCTGGGGCGGTCGTGTGAAGTGTCCGTGTTTGTGCTCCCAAGAGATGATGATGGTTTTTAAGCTTTATGACAGTGGTCTACTGAGAAGTCCCAGTAGGCCACAACAAAAGCCTCCTATAACTGTGATTACAGTAGTTCAGTATCACTCCCCTTCCGAAATGCGCCCTGGGGGGGAAGCACAGCCATCCGGAGCAGGAGGTAACCGCTTAGTGACAGAGAGAACTGAAAACAGTTGCGTCATTTGCCTACCAGTGAAGTACTGCTGACAGCATATTTGCTCACTTAGACTTTTACAAGCACATTAAGTAACAGCAGCATTAATTAAGGCAACAATTAAGGCACGTTAAGTTCTGTGATAGGGCCACTGAAATAAAGTTACACTTACTTTATCCACGCTTCATAAACAAGTGATGCTGCTGCCCTAATGTAGCAACAGAAATGCCAAGCAGGAGACAATCTCTGCTCTTGGGAACTTACATTTCAAAAGCTAAGAGTGGCAAAGACATTGCTCCTTTTATCTTCTTCAATTTCTTCTCCTTTTTTTTCCCCCCATAGTTAATCTGTCTCCTTCTGCTTAAGGACTTGTCATATGCCAGAAAGGAGCTGTCTGCCTCAGCACTTGGCCAGACTAGTCCAGCTGAGTTCTTTAATCTTTCCTCATAAGTTAGGCTTCCTTGCAGTTAATAAGCTACTGTCAGGAGACTGTTTTTTATTAAGGAGATAAAGCTGCCTGCATTTAAAAAGGCTTCTAAGCAATGTTTGCAGTGTTTATGATACTCTATAAATATAATAATGATCATGAAGCCATAAAACTCTAAGACGATGGACTCTAAACCTTGCTCCAAGTTTTGGGCTGTAAACTAAGGAGCAATTAGCAATGAAATAATAAGCTATAAAGTAATCATCACTTTTTTCATTTCACAATGTTATAGTTTCTCAGTAGTAAAAAGTGAAAAAATCTGCAAGTGGTTAAATTACTATAAACTCAGTAGACCTGTTTCAAATCTCACTCCTACTATTGTAATTCAGGAATGACTCCAATGCAAATCAGATTTAAAGTAGGATAAAAGAAGGTAGTATTTTTGTATAAGAAATCATGTATTGAAAAACTGCAAATAATCATTTTTCCCTAACCTTTTGTATTTCATTTGCAAATGAGGTTTTATATATTAATTAGATGAACAATAACTACTTGAAAGAAGAAAAGGTATTTTTAAGGCTCTAAGACAGGACTTTGGATTCCTGTTAGATCTGGTACTTGTTAGTACAGAATGTTTACTGAATCTCACCACATGGATAATAGTGGCAGGATACTTTTCTTTAGGTTTTCAGTTCAAAAAACAAATGCAAGTCCCCTCTTTTCTGTAAGTCCTCTAAAAAAGTTATAAAAGTTACACCTATCAACACCTATCACAATTTCAGTGCTTCCTGATGGTAAGATTGCTGCTTGAAACAGGTACTTCTACAGAATGGCCAAAGAGAAAAGAAGGAGGAAATAGATGAGGAAATTTCTTATGGCTTGATGTTGTTACTTGGGTAGCTTGCTTGGACTATGACATGGTAGAGAAGCAGGCTTAAAAATCTACCTCAAAAGTTAATCTTTAGTTTATAAGTAACCCTTCATAACTATAGAACATATCAGTGAACAGAGATAAAATGTCCCTGTTCTAAAGGCAGAAAAACAGCCTTTTCCAGTTCAGAGTCTCATCACCAATCATAAAGGCAGCTGAAAAACAAGGGCATAGAAAGGTAAGGGTTTTCTTTTTTAATATCATTTGTAATATAGCAAAGCACAACTAATAAACAGTCCCTTTGTTGTTGTTGTTACTGTTAAAGGGTCAGCTTGAGCACGAAGTGCAGGGCCATTCACTCTCGCTCTCCGAAATGCCCTTAGCTCCCATTGCAGCACTTCGTAAGAGCTGACTGCAGAAAATCCTCACTCAAGATCACATCCGTCAGCAAACGCCAGATTTCACTGAACACTTTCCACCGCACGCTTTCGTTGCTGTTGCATCTTACTGCATTTGACGCCGCGTCTTGAATCACTCCAAGTAGGGTCAGGCTCTTTGCTCAGACACTGGTGCCCCCGCGCGTGTCTGGTCCTCCCCAGCTCCCCGCTGTCATCGCAGGGCAGGGGCTGCCCGTGGCCAGGGCTTTGCACGGGAAAGCTGCCATGGGAAGAGTCACGATTTGTCTCCTGGGGCCTCCCCTACCACCAGGCAGCTGGGAGGAGGCTGAGGCTGGACGNGCCATGGGAAGAGTCACGATTTGTCTCCCGGGAGGAGGCTGAGGCTGGACAGGCTGCTGCCACCGAAGGCAGGGCCCTTGGCAGTGAATATGGGGTTATTAAGCTAGTTAAACAGTAACCTAGCTATCTTGTTTATCTTCCTTGACTGTAATTCCTTAGAGGGAGTATTCTTTTCAGGCCCAACATCTGTTTGATTAATGAGCTTCTACTACGATAGACATTTTTTTCTTCTCATGTCAAATGTTCTTCATGCTGTTTGCAGTTTTGTAACCTGCTGACTTGATTTTTCCATGGGTCAGTTACAAAATACTCGTTTTTTTTTTTTTTTTTTTTTTCCAACACACCCAAGTACACACTTCATATTGTCTTTCTATGTGTATTTTTTTCTGTTTTCAGGAGAGTTTATTTGCTTTCATACTATCCATTTTAGGTTTAGGTCATCCATTTTAAGAATAAGAACCATAACCCCTTATGTTTCTTCCTATCTCGGCCTCATCTCAGACAAAATTAGAGGTCAAACACTGCAAGCAAAGCTCCCTTTCTCTCCATGCCTATTTTCTTCTAATGCCAGGATTTTCACCCCCATATGGACCCAGCCGCTTCGAGGGCGACGTTCACCCTTGGGAGCAGCTCGGGGCTCCCGGAGGCTTCCAGGGGTGCAGAGCCCAGTGGGATTGGCCCCGCGCGAGGCTGCAGCGCTCTCGTGTGGGAGCTGCGTGGGAACAGAGCACACACGGATCCTGCAGGAGCTCTGCCCTGCTGCTTCCCAGGGCTCCATGAGGAAACGCGGCCTTGCAGGCAGGAAAGGCCCGAGACAGGCCGGCCTCGCCAGCGGGGAGCGGGCAGCGGCGCGTGGTCCGGAGCCTCCCCACCGTTTCTGAGTTTAGTGGATATTACACCAAAGACTCATCGTAGCTACACGAATATCTCTTTTAATCAGCCCTGAAGAGCCCTAACTTTTCTTTTAGCAGCACTTGACAAGATAGGAGGGAAGTGAGACAAAATGTTCCCTATCCTAAGGAATGAAGGAAGAGAAACTGCCTGACTGTCATGTGTTACTTCTAAAAATAGTCATATTACATTTTTCCATAAGCATCAACTGCTCTTTAAAATGACACTAAATCATATATCCTTGAAACTGAATACTGAGGAATATTTTCTTTCTTTCTCAGGCTTTATCTTACTTTGAAATTTGCACCTTCCACCGTCCTGCAACCCTGAGCTATTTTAGCCTTGCCTCTCTCCACTCTTTTATTGAACGGACTCCCTTTTTCTCCCAAGCTTTCCCAGGAGCTCGCCAAGTGCTTTCTAGCGGCACAGGCCGTACTTGAGCGGTGCGTTATCTTGCACTCCCGTCCGCTCCTTCCCTCCCTTCCTCCCCAAAGCGCAGTCCAGCGAAGCTGCTCTCTAATTCCTTGGGAGAATTATTAGTATTGGGGGTGCTCTGCTGCTCTGGAGGACCACGTGAGTATCTCCTCGCATTCGTTTTCTGAACTTTGCTACGGTTCATGGTTGTTTCTCTTATGAAAGCATTTATTTTCATGACCTCCATAAGCTTCTATTAAAGTTTGCCTCTCTTTGGAAATTTTTATAGAATATAGTTTATTTCTAGGGAATTTTTCCTTGTTTGAATGCCAGTCTTCTGCAATATGTTACTTTTTTTCTTAAGCAGTTAGAAAGCTAATAAAGTGTGGCTTGCAGACCTCCTGTCTGCAGCTTTCCTGGCCACTTACATGTAAGGAGGAAGACCACCCTCACTGTAGTCCCCAAGTTTGAAAAAGCCTTTCTGAGATTCTGTCCTTACAGTATCAAAAGCATTGCTTTTCTTCAGCTCTTCCTAACCTGCCAGTGATGCTTGCTCTTTTTAGAATGATTCAGCAAAACAGCATATAGAAGCAGAGAGGGAATATCATGTGATGAAGAAATGGGTACTTATTCGTTGTACAAACTCCATTATATTGACAATCATATTCTGGATTGTGCTGCTTCCTTGTGGAAAGGTGGCAGAGCCAAGAGGGATTTTTTGCAAGTAGTGGACCCCAGAGATGCCTGGTTTGTATTTGGTGGGGTTAACTCAGGAGACAGGGGTTTCTGCAAATATTTTCCCCATCAAGGTTTGGAAATGACAGAGAGTATGATAAAAACACAAAGTAAGTTTCATAATAAATAATAATAATAAATAAATACATTCTCTCTAGACGAACTTCTGATTCAAGTCCTCAAGTGCTGGTATCTGTCAGCAATGCCCATGGTACAACCAGCACAAATGCAAACCTCTCTCATGTGGGACCAGCAGTTGGCTGAAGTGCTGCCAGGGCAGTCAGAGCTGTCTACACCTCAAAAGTGAGGGGCAACAAAAGGAAAAGCAAATATGGGCTCCATGCTTGGCTTTTTCCTGCAGCTCTTCTCCCTGTATGAGCGGTCTCTGGGGCAAGGTTGACTCAAACACCCTTTCATCATCTGTCTGAGCACCTGCAGGCGCTGGGCATCTCAACTCTATCACTAACACATCTCATCAGGGACCAAAGCTGGCATCGTGCAGGCCTGTGATTCCTCGTCTAGCCTGCTCTTTGCTCTGCTAACATTGCTCTGCAGCCCTGCTGATGGGTATGTGGTGGAGCTTTGGCATGTGCGCCCTGCGAAAGACACACAGGGGCCAAATATCTGCAGCTGTTTGCACAACCATGGCTAAAAGTAATAGCCAAAGTGGGGATTTGAGGTAAGGGATGCTTGTTTCAAAAGATGTATGGATAAGCCAGGCCTGCTGAGGTTCTAAAATGAGAAACCTTGTCCTCCATCAATTCTTCGTGGCCAGCCCCAGAAGTGTTCACAGTGTTCTGGATCCTTCTCGTGCTCAACCCAAGACTCCCTGCGGCAGGTTCCCCTTGCCTCAGGGCGAGTTGCTGCTGCGGTGCCGGTGAAGGGAACACGGAGGCTTAGCTCCACCTGTTGGAGGCTACTTCTGTGCAGGGAAAACCATTAGAGAAGAACGTGAAACCTCTTAGATCATCACTTGAGGGTTATTTTGCCTAGCAAGTCTTAGCACTTAAGCAACATTAAACCCCTTCTCCTGGCACAGCGTGGATTTTCCTTATCCCAACGAACAAGTGATCTCCATAGCTGTGCTTTGCAATACCATGATACTTTACCGCAGCCTTGCCACTGGGCCATTTCCAGCATCAGGAGGCGGCAGGAGCTGCTGGCTGCTGCATCTGGTGCCAGAGGCTTTCCCGGAGGCGCTCCGCTCCGGAGCGACCTGCGCTCAGCGCCGCGCGGGGCCACCTCGCTCCCGGGAAGGGCTGGAGCTTGGTNGTCTTAGCACTTAAGCAACATTAAACCCCTTCTCCTGGCACAGCGTGGATTTTCCTTATCCCAACGAACAAGTGATCTCCATAGCAGTGCTTTGCAATACCATGATACTTTACCGACTGGGCCATTTCCAGCATCAGGAGGCGGCAGGAGCTGCTGGCTGCTGCATCTGGTGCCAGAGGCTTTCCCGGAGGAGCTCCGCTCCGGAGCGACCTGCGCTCAGCGCCGCGCGGGGCCGCCTCGCTCCCGGGAAGGGCTGGAAGGCAGGGCCCGAGCTTGGTCCTGCCACGGCCTCCAGCTCAGATGCTCTGAATCACCATAATAAGCCTTAACTTTAAGATTTGATACTTAACAAATTGCTAAAACAGATGTCATAAGCAGATGTTTCAGAAAGTATTTGCAAAGCTGTTCTGTGCAATTTGTCTCTACAGCCCAATGGAGCTGTAGATTTTTGTTGAAGGCTACGCTTTGACAAAGGGGGAAACAGTTTCCTGTTTAAAAACAGGTCCTGCAAGCTTTTCTGTCCACAGTGAAACCACCAGAGACATTCGGGCTTGGCACCATCTGGGTGAGAAATGCTCTGGCTCTAGTTTGATTTTTCAAAGATCAAGCCTGTCATCTCTTCGGAGTAGCTAAGGTCTGGGAGATCAATCATCCGAAAGCTCCAGCTGGGTTAAAAGGGTATTGTTATCCTTTTCAGAAAACATCTTTCCTTGTGTTTTTTTGGTTCCCTGCTCTGAACAGCAGCCCAGCAAAGGCGGCTGTGAGCCCCACGCTGCCCTGCACCTCCCGACGCTGCGGGGCCTCAGCTCACGGGTGGCACCAGGGCGATAATCACAATTCTTATTACCACCATCCAGCTCTTCCCTGCCTTTTCCTCCCCTTGTTCATCACATTTGGCATTTCCACCTTTCGCCTCTGTCAAGCAAACGGAATTGAAACTTACCGTAACTATAGGCTTATGTAGGCTACACCTTAGTAATGCTTCAAAATTAATGGAAGAAGTAGGGAAGTGAACAGAGGCACAGCTGCATGTTTTGTGTCACCAGTCTAGGATATTTTCTAGCAGCAGCATAGAGTTTTGGCCTTGGAAGCCACCCCGTCCCCAGCGCAGCGTGGCCGCTCTTCTTGGTTCAGCTCCCCCCGGCGAAGGATTGCGCAACTTGCACATGCTCGGGAAACACGCAGCCGCCTCGGGAGAACGGAAGAAAACCCTGGAAAGGAAGCAAAACGCATTTGGAAATGTTACATTTTTAAAATCTTCATTCATCTAGTCAAAAATAAGATATCAGAGAGGTTTGTAAGTACCAAATGACTTCTGCACTTATCAAATGTTTTGGTTTTGTGACTGTTCGTATTCAGCTGCAAAAACTATTTATTGTCCTCTCTAGTGTGGGGAATGTTATCCATTACCCATGTGAAACATGGAATGTGTGTTACTGAATCAGGTTTTCTCCTTTCTTCTGGGAATGAAGAAAAAGATGAGTAATGTGAGCAGCTGGTGGGTGTTGGTGTTTGCAAGTCTTCCCTTGTGGCTGTCTGGCTAGAACATATGACTTGAAGTTTGTGCATTGAAAACTGTGAAGCAGTGGTGTTTCTTCAGAATATGCATCCCTGCATTTACTCACAAAACAGAAAAAGCAAAGCTGTTTATTCTTTGTTTTGCTGTATTTTTCACACTGTTCTTTCTTCTCTAAACTCAATTATAAATTTTTTGCAGTCTCTATTATGATAAAATGTTTCAGATACGCATTCTTCTGTCTTGAAGAACTTAAATGAGATTTCAGTAGGCTATCGCTTGTCAACACTCTATGGCTTCCTGCGCTGAAGAAAGCGTCTATTGAAGGATGTCCTTAACATGCTGGATTTCATCCTTAACTTTCAGATATTGCCTTGTGCTGCTCTTCAAGGCAGGGATGTCCTCCTGCTCCTCCTCACCTTCAGCATTGGAGAATAAGATCTTCCAGCACATTGACCTGCATCAGAATGTCTTTGTTGCGGTAGGAACTACCTAGCGGTGAAGCGGCTGGAGCGCAGAGGTGGTGCTGGAGGGGCCTGTGCTCGCACGCCGGGTCGGGGTTTGGCACCAAGGGAAGGAGCACGGCTCCAGGGTCGGTGTCCAGGGGCGAGCAGCGCCACGCAGCGAGGCTGCCAGGGACCCTCTGGTGGGGAAGGGGGGGCAGGAATCCCCGGGTGGGCTCACGCTTGGGCTTCACCGAGCCAAAGCCTTAGCTGGGCCAGAGAAAGAGACTGGTTCGATGGCCTCTCACTTGCTTTGCAGCACAACTGCTTTTTTGGTGTAGCTTTGCTCTCAAAGAGCCAAATCTTGTGCTGTTTCTGATTTTTTTTTTTTTTTGTCGTTTTCCTGGGAAAGGGCAGAAACAGGAATTGGCATAATTAGTCCTGTAAATATTGCTTATGCCTTAAAGTTGTGAGCACTTCTGCATTCTTATGAGGACTGCCTAGATAATTTAGACCTAAGGGCATTTCTGCAATGCAAAATTTGGTTGTGATCCAGTCTAACCCCTTGGAGATCGGATTTTAGATCTGCTGGTGACAGTGGGTGCCCTGTCTGCTTAAACAGTAGAACCACAGGAAGCCATCTCGGCAATTCTCCTGTGTCCTGAAGCCTTTCTCCCGGGAACCGAGGGGTTCTGACAGATGCAATGTCACGAGCTAGGAGGGCAGCAAGAAGTGCAGCTCCTGCTGTGGTCTGGAGAGGTTGTGGGGGGAAGCCCTGCAGAGGGGAGGATGGATGAAGGAGTCGGGAGCTGATGCTTTTGCTGTGGGCCGAGTCTGAAGCGGACATTTCAGATGCAAATAAGTGACGAGGGGTCCTGACAACCCTTTAACAGAGTAAAGGTACAGAGTCTCTGTCATTGCTTTGACAGACTGGAAAGGAAAACGCCTTCAAGAGTGATACTACTTGTGTTCAAAGGCGAAACAGCAGAGTCCTGCTTTTTTGACCTGTTGATTTATTTAGCTGTATCTCTTGTCTTCCTATCCAGAACCTTGAGGAATGGGTGGCAGTGGAAAGCGATTCTGCTCAACCAGATCTCAGGAGAGAAGTAATAAGAATGGTGGCGTTAGCAGCCGACAGACTTAGAGCACTGGGAGCCACTGTTACCTCAGTAAACCTGGGGTCGCATCAGGTGCCCCTTTCATTCTTGTATTTAAATTATTGGATTTTCTTGTCCCATGTTATACTTATTACATTCACTGCTATATATATGCACATATATGCTATGAATTACTCATATTCTTCATAGCTGGGCATGAGTTTTTCAATAGTCCTGCCAAACTCAGTTCTTCCCCAGGCTGTACATAAATAACCTTATGAGACTGTACAGACAATTCAAATGCAAGTGCACACCAGGGACTGTTCAGCACTTTTAACTAGGTGAAAGAAGTATGCTAAAATGTAAGGCTAAATTTTTATCAGCATGTGTTTTTATGCTCCTATTAATAATGGAGCATTCATTGGTGAGCATAGGCTTTTCACCAGTCTCCAAATAAGGGAGACAACTTCTACAAGGAAAATGTTATTAGACAAAAAGGACTAGATATCCTGAATATCATCTCTTTGGAAGCTTCTGTTGCACACTGCAAGCCTTGCTTTGTTTGTTTCTTTGTTTTGATGATGATTCTTGGAAAATGGCAGGCAAGAGTTAATCCCTGAGGAGTCTTTGTCTCTCGTTTACCCTTCTTATCACAGAGGATCTTTCTTTCCTGCCCTGTGCTGTTAGGTTTCTGAGCTAACAAGAATTTAAAAGTTCATTAATTCTCCGGGTGTTTTCTCTTCCTCTGGGGCTTCTGGGAAGGTCAATGACAGTCCTAGCACCAAGGTATTGCAGAACAGCAAAACCTTAATAATCTAAGGCTATGTGATTCATTGGTTGTAAAAAATACCTTTAAAATTAAAACATCAGCATGCATTTGGTATACAGCTATGATTGCCAAAATATGTAGCAACAGTCAATGTTAGTAACAACAGAGACTAAATTAACTGTTTTTGGAGCAGACCCCAGAGATGCCTTGCTCTGCTTAACAAAGAACTGTTGTTTTGCAATTTTGTTTTTTCTTTTGGGTCTGGGTTTTTCTGAGGAAGAAGCTGCTGTGCTTTAATATTGCAACATAATAATATTATTGGCAAATACAATGTAGTACACACATTCTTCTAATTCTTGCTTCTCTCATTTCTGTGAGACATCTTTTTATTTTTGTTTCTCTCACTTCTGTGAGACCTGCAGCCCTAACCCCATCCAGCCCTTGATTAATGCTGAGATCTGTTTCACATACCTGTGCCTTACAGGATTAGTTTGAAGTTTTAACCTGCTTTCAAAATAACATGAAATAGCTGCTGCTGCCTTCTGCCAGCAAAACTTCATTTCATTTCTTTATTTGAGGTTGTTACAGTCCTCCTGGTATCTGTCTGTTGCAAAACCAACCTGCCAGCTAGTTTCTGCATGACTTTGGCTATTTCAGTGTTGGGATATGTACTTCTGTCACACAGCTTTTGTACAGCTTTGTCTTCTCTACCATCAAGATTTGTTTCTGAGCGAAGTTCAGTGAAGAGTGCATTTGTGAAAGCAGCGCTTTAGAAGAGCTCCATAAAGTCCCTATAGAAGTTGACTGAATGGGGAGGGGATCTTAATTTCTCTGTGTAGTTTGGAGTTGCAGTCAAAGTCAAATTCAGTGATCTGATCAAATCAGAGTACATCAAATCTGAGTAATATATAAGTATCTTCATTGCTGAAACTTTCTGTTCTTCTTATAACACTTGCAAGTTTCTGCAGTTTTGTTTTTGCTTTTTTTTTTGTTATTAACATTTTATGTAGCTGCCCGATGGCCAGACCCTACTGCTGCCACCTGTCATTCTTGCAGAACTGGGCAAGGATCCACAAAAACCCACTGTATGTTTCTATGGTCATGTGGATGTGCAGCCTGCCAAAAAAGAAGATGGCTGGAAAACTGACCCTTACACACTGACTGAGATCAATGGTGGGTACCTGATCATAGGTTTGGCATCATTGTGTGAATGCATCACTGAGATAGCTGCTGGAGAGAGTCCAGCGCAGGGCCACGATTATGATCAGGGGCCTGGAACATCTGCCCTATGAGGAGAGGCTGAGGGAGCTGGGCTTGTTCAGCCTGGAGAAGAGAAGGATGAGAGGGGACCTGATCTGTGTCTATAAGTGCCTCAAGGGAGGCAATGAGGAGGATGGGGCTGGCCTCTTTTCACTGGTGGTCACTGACAGAACAAGAGGAAATGGCCATAAATTGAAGCATAAAAAGTTCCACGGGAACTTAAGGAAGAACTTCTTGACGGTGAGGGTGACAGAGCACTGGAACAGGCTGCCCAGAGAGGTTGTGGAGTCTCCTTCTCTGGAGATCTTCAAGACCCGCTTGGATGCAGCCCTGTGCCACGTGCTCTAGGTGGCCCTGCGTGTGCAGGGGGGTTGGACTAGATGACCTCTAGAGGTCCCTTCCAACCTTAGGCATTCTATGATTCTATGATTTGGAGAGGGAAGAGGTTGTATATCTTATATGTTTAATTGAAGCATGATGACTTCTCTCATGGAAACCTCTGGGACAAATCCTGTGGACTTGGGTCTAGATGACTATGTTCCAAGTAGTGAAATCTCAGAGTTACTGCTTAATATACGGTGTGGAAGAGCCACATGCAGTTAGTGTTGCTTTATAGACTGTTAAACAGAGAATGCACTTCTGCTCTAACACTCCTGTTGGGTTGTTGAATTGACCATGACCCTCCCTCCCGGAGTTTGTTCTTGCTACATAATCCTGTACTCCCTCTGCCCTCCTCACTGCAGAGCAGGAGCATTCACAGGGGAGGAAGGAGAGGTCCCACTTGATGTAATAATCCCTCTGCTGCAACCAGCTGGGCACAAAAAGCACCATTCACTGAAGGAAGAAAAAGGAGAGATGGAAGGTCAGTGGCTGAGGAAGGCTGAGAACTCAGAAATCCTGATTGCCAATTCTCCGCTACAGCAATTAAGTCCCTCTTTTCCATTTGTGGGGATCCTTTCCAAACAAACACATTGCAGCAACTCCACTGCCTCCAGCAGGGACTTCTACAGACCCACAGGCAGAAGCTGCACGTTGTGTTGAGACATGCCGCGGTGCCAGGCATGTCTGGTGTGAGCTAACAGCTTCCAAGAGCCAGGGAGAAACTCACATTGGTGCCATAACGTACTAGGCTGCTGGGAGCACCCCTCACCTCACTGAAAACAAGGCAACAAAAATCTCGTGATATTGACCCTTCTCTTGACACACCACTGTGCCGTCTCTGGTGGTAGAGATTTGTGATGATTGCACTGGAGCGGCAAGAGAAGTTTCAAAGGTTACCTAAGAGATTTTTCTTTTCTTTTTAAGGAAATCTCTATGGGCGTGGAGCAACAGATAATAAAGGACCTGTCTTAGCCTGGATAAATGCAGTGGAAACGTTCAGAGCTTTGAAATTAGTAGGTATTGGAGAGAAATATTTTTATTATTACAGTATCTCTCTGGAGGAATAAACCTCCCCTCCTGTGCATTAGAGGATATGTTTCTGTTCCAATAGATTATGTACATTTTGAAATACTAGCTTATTTCTAATCCTACACCTCGGACACTGGTCCTACTCCAGGAACTGTCTGTTCTGAGCATTTATATTTCAAATAGGTTGTGTGCAATATAAATATGGTGTCACTGTCATTGCCTTGCAGAGTAAAACAGGCAGGGAGAAGGCAACCTTTCAATATATATTGCATACACTAAAAGCCCTTGAGAACTAGTCTCTTGAGCTTGTTTAAAATTGTAAAACTACGTAAATAAGGGACTGGTCATGAAGACTTATCTCTGCTGTTAGATTCTGCTGATCTTTAGTCCTGGCTACCTACACGTCATCTTCAGTTTGTGTGTAGGCATAAAGAAATTAAGTATCTAAAAATGCTCATATGTATGCAGTATTCTTTCAACAATGTATTAGATTTATCGAAGAAAATACTTGGCATAGATGCATTAACCATGAAGTATACACCTCCTTAGAGACTGGCAGGTCTCTAAGAATAAGTTTTTGCCTGAACTACCACAATGACCAGCACTGTTGTCTTTAAGACAGTCTGCATATTTAACAATTTAGAGATAGCTTTAGTTAGCCAGTCCATGCTTAAAACCTAGTTAGCTACATTCCTTAAGGCAAATTTCTGCAATGCATTTTGTTAGATTGCTGAAAAATACTTTTGTGCCTCTGTTAAGACATTATGCACATAGACTGTGCTTTAAGTCTTAGTTTTAAACCCCTTTCATAACCTTATGGAAAATTGATGCTTTTCTTGTATCAGTAATACTGACCTGAACTCAGTATATCCCTAAGTGGCAGTAATGAACTTGCAAACAAGTTATTTGCCCACTTACTAGCTATTGTAAATGGATCAGGTCACAGCTTTCTGTGTCTTGTCAATTTATTCCAAGTTATTCTGTCATTTTAACAAGCAAGAAGGAAAAAAGAAAAAAAAGACTTATAATTTCCCTTAAAACAGCACAGACCATCAGACAATATTCACAAGCAGTTTGTTTCTAAATTTTTTATGGACATTTGATGAACTATTGGGAAACTTATCCATAACATGTTTCGCCAATTCTAGACATTTATTCCTGGTTTTAATCTGATAACTGAAACAAACAGAAAACATCTTGAAACTTGTAATGAGAAAATGAATTAGAATAGAAGTTGAGCTCAAATTTATTCCTTCTATGGGACATGTCAACATTTCTAACCCTCACTAGTCCCTAATGAAGGTTCTCTTAATTCCCATTGGAAATGCAACCTTATTAGCTAGCAGGAATACAGATTCGTGAGTGCTAACCCGACAATTATAATAAAATCACGAGAAGCACTTTTGCCATAATCTGGCCAACCCTGGCTTTAGATAACATTTTGTGAAAATAGCAGTAATAGTCCTTTTCCAGTGGTTTCTATACGAGTACTACCGGTGGAAATTCGAAAGTGGCAATATGGAAGTGGAAATACAAAAACCTGCTGAGCTGTCTCACTAAATGGCATTTTTCTCAGTAATGTTAAATATTTTAGCTGCTTTGGAAAGTCTAACTGGTGACATCAGTTTCATTTTCTCAGAAAATTTTCAGAGAGTCCAGCATGTTTTCTGGAAACCTGAAGTGGAAAAAAAAAAAAAAAAAAAAAAAAAAAAGATGTTTCCTTTTGCATTCTTCTTCAGAAATAAAAGGGAGGAAAAAAAAACACATAAGAAAAATAAGTATTACTGGATTACTCTTTGTGTGTATGTTGATGCTATTCTATTGGGGAAAAAATATATATCAACCATTTATCTTATTTCCTTCTTTTCCTGTCCTAATACATACTGGAAACACTTTTGCTATTGCATTTTAAATGGTTCTTTTTATTTTTTGAAAATGCTTGTTCCTCACCCGGACTTCATTAATAATTCATCTAGGCTATGCCCGTAAACTTCAAGTTTGTTATTGAAGGTATGGAAGAAGCAGGGTCTCTGGGGCTTGAGAAGCTGCTTGAGGAAGAGAAGCAGTGCTTTTTTGCTGACGTGGATTGCTTTGTGATTTCGGACAACCTTTGGCTCAGCAAGAGGAAGCCTGCCCTCACGTACGGCACGCGGGGAAACGCCTGCTTCTTTGTGGAGGTAAAGGGGGCAGCTTGGTTTGGGCTGGGCCCCCAGGTGCGGAGTGATGTGGATCTGCAATGACGCTGATCTCTCTTTCCTATCCTGCTGCTCTCCTGCCGCTGTTCGACTCTGCTCTCATTGTCCCCTGCTCACATCAACTTTGTCCTCTTGCAGTGTTGTTCCTATGCCTACACACACATGTGTGCAAACACCCTGACTCTCTCCAAAACAATTTCTTTGCTACGCTGCCCCTTTGCAGCAGCTTAGTGCATAGGACCCGCCTAAGGGGACTCAGTTTAGTTGGATCACTGGGTTTAAAAAACACACTTTTTTTTTTTGTAACCGCTATAGTATGTTTAGCAGCCAACAGAAGCCATTGTGAAATAAAGAGCAGGAATTCCTCAGTTGGAAAGTTCCTGGGAAAGCATAGAAGAATTCAGGGAGCAGGATAAAGAACCAGACAACTAGAGAAAACCCTGCATTAACCTTTATGTCTGAAAATAAACAAAATTTGTTGTTAACCAAAGGAACTTCATCAGCCTTGGATCAGTTCTTCTAAGTCTTGGTTAAGAAAAATATTGCTATTAAAACATCAAAAATGATCTCTGCCTGCTACCAGACAGTTGACTGTAATGAGCTTTAGAGAAGAATAAACAATTTTGTTGAAGGAAAATAGTTTACAATAAACCTGAGTATGAAAATGTGTCTGGGAAAAGAAACCATTAAACAAATGAAATGCCTTTCTGCATTCTAATGCTCTGTGATTTCAGAGACCACTAAATTCTTATTTGTTGCAATTTGGAATTAAGGTTGGAATACATTTTCTTATGACTAAACAAATAAGATTGTCTTGCCTTTTTTATAAAGACTTTGTGTTAAATAAATAGAATAAAGAATTTGAAGGATTTATTCCATAATGTTAGAAACAGTAATATAGAAGTGTGCTGCTTGTGATGTGTTTAATTTTACTGAAGCTGAAGAGGGAATGGAGAGAGATACTTGATTTCAAAGGCCTATAGCCATCTGAATTTCTCTCTCTAATGGTTTACAACCAAGTTGTATCTTTTGTTTCCAGAAGTGGGAAGTGGGCCATTGCTAAATGTATGTTTTCCATTTTATAAACAGAAACACAAAATAGTTTTCCATTTATTTGTGGCCACATTCAAAAAGCGAGAAGTACTTGCTCCGATGAGAAACAAGTTGCAGTAAGGAAGGGAATATTGGTATGTAACTGAGGAATTTCGATACAGGTCGAAAGCGGTGACAAGGACCTTCACTCTGGGACCTTTGGGGGCATCATCCACGAGCCCATGACGGATCTGGTGGCTCTGCTGGGTAATGACGAGCACCGCGGTACGAGGGGTAGCGGGGCAATGGGAGCCCCTTGGCGCAGGCAGGGCTGGCCGTGCTCGGATGAGCAGCGTGAAGGCAAGTGTGAATGCAAGGATGATTGGGGCCTGGAACACCTGCCCTGCGAGGAGAGGCTGTGGGAGCTGGGCCTGTTCAGCCTGGAGAAGAGAAGGCTGAGAGGGGACCTGATCAGTGCATAGAAATACCTCAAGGGAGGGAGTGAAGAGGCCTCTTTTCAGTGGTGGCCAGCAATAGGACTAGAGGAAACGGCCACAAACTGAAGCACCAAAAGATCCACAGGGACTTAAGGAAAATTTTCCTAGCAATGAGGGTGACAGAGCCCTGGAACAGACTGTCCAAAGAGGTTGTGGAGTCTCCTTCTCTGGAGATCTTCAAAACCCTCTTGGACGCAGTCCTGTGCCACACGCTCTAGGTGTCCCTGCTGGAGCAGGGGGTTGGACTAGATGATCTCTAGAGGCCCCTTCCAACCTCAGCCATTCTGTGATTCTGTGAACTGAGCAGGATCCCAGGCGCCCCAGTGTCCGCTCTGCTGTGGTGATGGTCACTGAGGAAGGAGATGTTCCCAGCAGCGCTCCGGCCTCATCTGCCTGTTTTCATTCACACACTTGTTTATGGCCTGATGTTAATCGAACGGTTCATGGCTAATGGCAACTTGAAGTCTAGCAAGTACGTACCCAGTTAGTGAAACCCGATTTTCTTGAAGCTAATTTGTATCTTAATAAGACGATATTTTTATGTCAGCGGCCAGTGCAGTGAAAGCAGATGCTGCAAACAGCACCTACGCAGATTCCTTAATAAATTACAAAACACCCTAAGTTAAAAGCCACAACATGATGGCTGGAAACAATTAGGGAATCAGTCACTCCGGAGAGTTGACTTAGGGAGACAGGAAAACATGTGTAAAAGAAATAAACATTAGAAACAGATCCTACATTTACTGATACCTTTATCTTATTTTGTAGACAGCCTTGTGGATCCCACAGGTCATATTCGGATCCCTGGAATCTATGACAGTGTTGCTGCCCTGACAGAGGAGGAGAGGAAACTGTATGAATCAATTGACTTTGATATAGAGGAACAGAAAAATAATAGCGGGGTGAAAAAATTCCTCTATGACAACAAGGTAAAATAGCATCTGTATAAATCGTCAGCAGAAAGAATGTAAATGACCTGTTCATAGCATTTATGGATGAAGTCAAAATGAAAGATATTTTCAATCAATGGCAATTTCCAGAAAATAAAGGAGCACAGAGCATTAAAATTTCAATAAAATTAAATAAACCTACTGAAAATGAAAGCTTTTGGGGAAGGTGATCCAAAATGATTAAGCAATGAAAAGGAGTAATGTAAAACAGTTTGGCTACCCCCTCTCTTGATGGGCAGAATCCAAACTGCAACCCACCAGGCAAGCTCAATAAGCATTAAATCTCTCAGAGCAGATGGTAAAAAGGAAGTTGTATTTGTATCTGAAAAGTGGGAGGCAGCTTTAGTTTGATGCGTTTTGGGCTTTTTATTTGTTTAATTCAGACTTTGATGTCTGCTGAGTATGGCAAAAAGCTCCTAAAACTTTGCCAGCATTTACAAATTACATCCTAAATTAAAAAATAAAACACATAAAAACAACACAAAAGTAGGTAAGGGCAGGCTTAGCACAAAAGTGGCAGCCTGGAAGACAAGAGGGGATTCTCATTCATTTTTTATCACTAACGTAATTATACCAGTATAATATAAGATGGATGCAATTATTCCCATGGAAAAAGCTCTGAATTAGCTGAAGTAATTATCAGTAATATACAAGTATAGCATAAACATACTAAAGTTTGGTGCTGTGACTGTACCAGGATGAAGCAATGCAACTTTTATGTGCACTTGAGGATCTATTTTCATAAAACTGGAATACAGAGAAAGAAGCAGTTCTGCTTTGCAATCACAATTTATATAAAAAGAGCTGCTAGATATGGTAGCATTTCCTTTTTTTTCTTTTCTTCTTTAGAATAAATATTTTTTCCTTCTTATCTTTTACAGAAAAAGAGATCAACTTGGTTATTAATTATAGTCATTTTACCTGTTGTATTATTTAGATGAGATGCTCATTAGTTAAAAAAAAATCTTCCCTTTTCTACTTGGAGAACTTATGAGTTCTGCCTGGTACTTCTGAAAGGGTCTGGCTAAATTGCTCACAGGTTTTTCTTGCAAGTAGGTCAGAAGTTCTGGGATCGTTAGTTGCTCAAGTCAGAAGTTGTTCTAAACCCAAGAAGCATCAGGCTTATTCTTTTTTTTCAACTCAAATTAGTCCATTAATCTAAAGTACACCTACTAAAAATGTTTAAACATATCTTGCAGGGACTGTGTAGAAATTATCATGATTTATTATTATCTAAAATGAAAAATGTCAATCATTAACAAAAATATAAATAATACAGGTAATTGTTCAGTAGAAATTGCATAGGAGAAGAGACCCCTAATACGTTTTTTAGAAATGCAACATAGATTCTGGTTTTTAGCCTGTTTTACATTTACACCAAAAATGTTTTACTTCCAAGATGTTTCTTAAGAATAATAGTTTGCTTTTTCTATTGTCCATCAATAATTGGTCTCCTTCTCTGGAGATCTTCAAAACCTGCCTGGATGTGACCCTCTGCCACGTGCTCTAGGTGTCCCTGCTGGAGCAGGGGGGTTGGACCAGATGATCTCTAGAGGTTCCTTCCAACCTCAACCATTCTGTGATTTTGTGAAATATTTCTTGAGGTAAACAAATGTTCATAATGTTGATTGAAAAGTAGTGTTTTTTTTTTTTTTTAATGAAAATATGCTAGCAAGGTTTAAAACACAAACATTTAAAATACAGAGGCCTCCAAATAAAATTTTAGGAAGGAAAAATCTTGTTTGTTCACTTCAATTCTGTAAATTGTGAATGGTTCTAGCGTCATCCCTTGTATTTTGGATATTACTTTTTTGAAGGAAGAGATACTTCTACACCTGTGGCGTTATCCTTCTCTCTCTATTCATGGGATTGAAGGAGCTTTTCATGAACCAGGATTTAAAACAGTCATTCCGGCAAAAGTCATAGGCAAATTTTCAATCCGTCCAGTCCCTCACATGGACCTTTCAGCTGTTAAACAACAGGTAAGAGGCCTACCTTGTTTTTTGTTTTGTTTTGGTTTTGGCTCATTCTACGTAAATGAAATCCCTCTCAATACCTCAAATATTGACAACCAAAGCAGCAAACTGTTTCCAGCGTTTGGCATTTTATGATACTAGAAAATGCAGGTGTAAGTTTATGAGCTGAAACAAGAGAAATATTTCTTACAGGTACATTTTTTCCTTGTAGGTGGTGGAGTACTTGGAGGATGTATTTTCCAAGAGGAACAGCCCAAATAAACTGAAAGTGTCTATGCCTTTGGGTGCAAAGCCCTGGATTGCTGATATTAATGATCCAGTATATATAGCAGCAAGAAAGGCAGTAAGAACAGGTAGGTCTTCTTTTCATTTTAGTGTCATCTCTGCAAGTTTAAGAAGGAATCATGCTGAGCCTCAAAACAAGTTAGATTTCCTGATTCAGTAGTATAGTTGTTGACCCTTAGAAATATGGCATTGATTTCTGTGGGACCCCTCAGCCAGTCAGGCCTCTATGTGTTTTGTGTTTTACTGAGCTGGGGAGTACTTAGGAGGAGCAGCCAGAAGATCTGACTTGTTTTTGTGTGTGCTGATTCAAAGTCAGAGGTCTGCAGAGCGCAATAGATTCATGAAATCACTTGGCTAAGCACTCAGAAATAATCCGTGAGGAAGTTCTCTGTTTGAGCATGTTGCAGATATTTGATAGCATATTAGCAGAAGAAAGGACCCTTATTTCACATAATAAGGTCAAATCTTTTCATGCATTTTAGTTTTTAGAGAAGATCCAGACTTTATTCGGGACGGCTCAACGATTCCTATTGCCAGAATGTTTCAGACGGTAACGCAGAAAAGTGTGATAATGCTTCCAATTGGAGCAGCCGATGATGGGGAGCACTCCCAGAATGAGAAAATAAGCAGGTTTCTTTTTATTTCTTCATTTGTGCTATAAGAGAAGGTGGGGAGAACTGAAGTGCCTGGGTGACCACACACAAGCATTGCCAGGTGGGATGCTTTACCCCTCCCGCGGCCTGTCCCAGCCTGCCACCTCAAGGAAACTTGTTACTGTGCCATGCAGTAAACAGAATTCCAAATTTATCAAATATTGTTTATAATTTTTCATAAATTGACTAGTTAGTGTTTAAATCCATGACACTGGCAATTTCCATTTTTAAATCTGCCTCTTGTTTCAAAGATAATGATGTAGAAGGGCACTTTTCCCTTGCCACATCCATTTTGAAATATTCCAGACAGACGTGCTCAGTTAAGCAATTAAGAAAGGATTTGGGTGTTTTTCATTTTAATATATTTAAAGATATATTTATATTATAGGCACCAAAACTAGTGTAATTATACCAAAATCAGCTTAGACTTGTCACTCCTCATTACTCTTCCAGGTGCCACGGCAATACACTAGTCATAGCGCTGTTGGTGTGCTGTGCTGAGCTCCATGCTAACTCTAGGGACAGGAGAATCCTGGCTTCCCCTTGCCCCTTTCCCCCTCCCTAGGGCAGCCCCAGCCCTTGCAGTTGGAGGCAGCCGTAATCAGGAGATACAGCACTAACAAAAAAGCCTTCTCCAAGTGTCCCTCTGAGGAAAGCTGGTTGCAGGGAAGACGGAATTGCAGCGAATCGTTTTCTCGGGAAGCCATTCCTCCTTGCCTTCCTGCTGTTCCTGTAATGCAAATGAGTGAAACCAAGGCACACAGTCCTGTGCCACGTGCTCTAGGTGACCCTATGTGTGCAGGGGGCTTGGACTAGATGATCTCCAAAGATCCCTTCCAACCTTAATGATTCTGTGGGTATCTTGCAGACCGGAGGGGCAAATGAAGTCACCTCCACGGCCATTTACTTTGTCTGTCACTTGTACTCATGACTCAAGAAAATAAAAAAACTGTCATCACAGCAGGCGTGAACAGGGAGCTAGAACACAACAATTCTTTTCTCAACCCCAGAGAGGTGCTTTGCCTTTTACCTCTCTCCTGTGCTACAGTAAGCCATATTACAAGATAGAATGGAGAAGCTAACAGTGATAGTTGTCACTGATAAATCAGTCATTTTTATAATTCTGAGGATCTTCTGCGGGTTCTTCGGGTGACCAATCTTGCAAATTCTTCTGAAGATGCTGAAAACTTTACAGGACCATGTCATTAACTTGAAGAGAACAGAACATTAACAGAACAGAAACAGTCTAATAGTATTTCTTTCTCTTTTCTCCCTTCTTCACAGATACAACTACATTGAAGGAACCAAAGTGTTTGCAGCTTTTTTCCTGGAGATATCAAAGCTGCATGATCAGTTACAAGAAACTTCCAAGACAAAGAGTGACAACTGAAAGACCATCACAGGTGCATTTTTAGTCTTAAGCCATATAACTTCCTGATCTAGAAGAAAGAAACATATAAATCCTGCAGAACTTCATGCCTGAATTGCAGAAAAATTAAACGTCATGCTATTGCTCAGCATGCTGCTAAATGATATGCATTTGTTAGTCAATCAAGTGCCCTTATTTCTGACACTATAAAATACAGATAGTTCATTCTTATGGAGCACTCTATGCAATTTTCTGATCTTTAAAATTCACTTGAATGAGTTGAATTTTTATATTTATTTTGTTAAAATTGCTTTTTTTTCTGTTCTGTAATATGGTCAGGTTCATGCTGCCTACTTCATATTCCAGTTCTTGAATATGAGCAACTTGCAATACTGTTTCTGCCTCTGAACAATCTTCTCCATGAAACTATTTGAAGAAAAGACATGCTGTTATGTTAATCTCCCCCCTGTCCTTCACAGAGGGCTGTAAATAGGCAATGCAATAGGATTAGTTTGCTGAAATTGATGCAGACCTTCCCTCTTTCTGGAATAATCACTCTGATGCCAATAGAATTGCCGCAGCAAGCAAGGATTTGCAGGCCTGTGTTCTGTCTTCCTCCTCATTTAATCTGACTCTCCTCTTACGGTGCTGTTTGGCATAGTATGAAGAATTACTGTATTACACTTATTTCCTTAATGCAACTTCCTTCTTGTACCACAGAAAAAAAAATACTGTGAATTACCTGTTCTGACCAAAACCCGTCATCAAAAGGTGTTTTTCCCACCAAGTATTAGTTGCTAATTACTTTTAAATAATCAAAGACAAATTATGTATTTTGACATTCATATTTTTGTTCTAGTTCCTAACCAGTTAATCCAAGTATCTAACACAAATGACACATAAAAATTCAAATGTATATTTCTTATTTCAAATTGTGATTTGTATTATAATCTGTAGTTAATTCTCACACAGTTAAAATGGCTGAACCGGATTTATAGAAAAGAATTTGCCAGTACTAGCCCTACCGTTAACGCAGAGATGACATAAATTAAGCTATGGGAATTAGCTGGCCTCTCCCTCTACTGGTGATTAAGGGTAGTGAATGGAATTTCATATCAGAGAATCTGTGCAAACAGCGAGTGGAAATATACATATATATATATATATATCAGGATAAAAGCACAGGCTGAATTAAAAAAATAAAGAAAAAAAAGGCAATTTGGGGAAGCTGGATATAGAGCTGGCTGGGGTTTTAAGAGGCGTTAGAATGATAATAATCAGGAATGCTGAGTTGCAAATCAAAGTTTAACAAATACCCGTTTTTCTCGGGTTGGGGAGCACAGTCCAGCTGCCAAGCATGCCATGAGTGCATTGCCCAGGCGCTTGCAGGCAGCGCTCCAGGGGAACAGGAGCCCCAGCTCCGTCTCCCTCACGTGTGCTGGTTTTGCAGGCTGTGTAACGAAAGCGTAATGCCTGGTACCGGAGCGAGGTGAGAGCTGCACATGCAGACGGGGAGCCAGTCTCCAGAGCAGCCTCCAGCCTGTGCCCAAGCACCCTGGGAACACAGCCCACTGCCAGCTCTCGTTTAAAGCACTTAGGGGGCGTCACGTCAAGGAATCCTGCAGGAGAGGATTCCCCAGCGCTGGCACAGGGCTGGCAGCACATTAGGCCACACTTAAAGACCATCAGGCTATAAAGATAAGTGGCTGATTGATGCCTAAGTATTTACAGAGCCACAATTAGCATCAAAAGTTATTCACAATTCTCTCTGCTTTGCAGAGTCTTAAAGTTTGGGGCTCCTTAGTGAGTGACTTCAGCTGCCACCGAAAGACAGGGCCGCTCACTGATGAGCAGCTTTTTGCAGAGGAGGAGAGCAAAAAGCTCGGTGAGACAGTGGGCAGGTACATTTGGGCTCTGAGAGGTCTGAAGGCCATACTTCCAGGAATATAACTGTTTTAGAAAAAGCCACATCCACGCTGTTGACGGTTAAACCACATTAAGAAGTCCAGCTATTGGATGGGTTTTATGCTACATACAGTATTTTTGTGCTATTCCTTGGAATAACAAACAAAATGGAGTCAACCAAGGCAGCATTTTCATATGCACAGGACTATCAGAGTAGTGAAGTGCAACAAAGTTCAGATCCAAAATGACCACTGACCATCAAGCGAAAAATGTGTGAAGCAGTGAGACCCCCATTATGCAGACCATCCTCTCGCCTCCCTCAACCCCAGAGGAGGGCAATAGCAGAAAACTTCAATTTCAGACTGTCAAGGCCATGCAGCAAAGTGCTGAGGAAGCTGTTCCCTCTCACACCAGGATTTCCAGAACTCCTCTTAGAGCCAGGTAGTGCATCCAGCTGCCATCCTGGGTCTCTTGCTGTACAACATCTCATGAGCCCCTGGGGAAAAAAAATGGTGTTCATTTTCCTGAGGGCTGTACTGTTATATTCCATTTCTAGCAATGTTATTCCTCTTTGTTATTCCTCTTTAGTTATTTGTTGCCACAGAATATTAAACATAGTTCTAAAATAATAAAAATAATCATCTTGGAAGTTAAATTCAAGTTTTTCTTGTTCTAGGTCTGTTCTAGGTCTAGTCTTGTTCTAGGTCTGCCATATGCCATATTGCTGATGTTCTCATACCCTAAGCAATTAAACTAAAGAATATAAATCATATATACACAGATACACATATGTATACACATACTCCATTACATGATGCCATCCTGACATCTATTCCAGAAAACCTCTGAAGAAATTGAAACACTTCAGTTTTCACCTAGCTTGACATTAAGCTCACTGATTTTAAGTGCAGAATTTTTTGCATTTTTGGTACTAGACATATACATCTTCATGAAGAAACTGAATAGCTTAGAAGCAGGTTAGAGCCAAATTTGCCAGAAAAAAATCATTTCCAAGGTAAGGTTTATGTGACATTAAAATTCATATTGAATTTTGCCTAATTAGTGCTATACTCTTCAAACAAAATGGCAAGTTGCTGGTTTCTAATGAGGAAAGTGAAAGAACCCCTGACTGAAATGGGTTCTCAAACACACTCCAGGAGCAGCAAAGGAGCTCCTGCAAATCTTTCCAACACATTCTGCACCACTCGTGGAATGAGTTGTACTTGATGGAGGAGGATAAAGATGGTTTCTACTGACTTTATTTACTTTCAGACTGTTTTAAAAATTGCAAGTACTATTTGAAAATGTGTCTATCATTCCTACCAGGCTCTTTATGTGAAACTTGTCATGTTATGCTTCAACTCTTCAAGGCAGCAACTACTGCACAACTTCTTTGTGGGCATAAATTAAATAGATGTTTAATAATGCTTGCAAAAATTTAAGAAGGTACAGAATCCGGATACTTTTGCTGACAAACTTTACCCGTAGGGTGAAGAAACACCAACAAAACCTTGCTTAAGCTTCAAAATACACTCCACAAAAGGCGCAGGGGGTTAGCAAGCAGTTGTGTCCTTTTAAAAATTAAGTATTTGAGAACTTCAGTGGATAACTATGAAATGTTTTCCATAAACCCAACAGTTTATGCACTTGCTGGTTTCAGTGGATGTGTAACTCCTGGTTTGGATGTAAATGCCAGGTGGATGAGATACTGAGTAACTGAAGATGGAAAACAACGATTAAATCCGTATTTCATGTAGTGTGGCTTTCTCTGAAAGCTCATTTCTGATCTAAAATCACATTAAATCTTGAAGTTAATGTATTGATGTATAATGTAACAGACTTGATATTTCTATTTGAGATATTTGTCTTTCACAAACTTGCTCTGTGGGTTTGAGAGAGATGAATTATACAGTGGCAGAACTGTAAATACTTGAAAGCTGGACATCTTTACATGTAACTGATAATACAGTGTAATAAATGACTTTCTATCATTTTACTGCAATGAAATACCTTTTCCATAAAAAATGCAGTGCAACAAAAAACAAATCCTTTAAGATTTGGTATTGTCAGTCACCAGACAGATTTATATATAGCAGTACTTAAAAGCAAACAAACAAACAACAACAACAACAAAAAAACATATTCCGCGGGCATGTGTGAATAATACTGATGTTGCCACCTGTCTAGAAATCCTTTGAGGGTCACTGTGGAACAACATGAAGGGACAGCCAACTACAGGCTTTCTCTCCTGTAATGCAATTAAAATAATGTAGTTAGTTACATATTTGTAAGAAGAATCTGTTAGAAGAATTAAAGATCATGCTAGCTATCTCTGTCTGTGGAGCTGAAGGAGATTTTTTTTCTGATTTTGGAAATCATGGTTTCCAATTTCTCTCTAAGACAGATTGGAAAATTTTCAAAATTATGCACTCTTGACATGGTACCTTCTCACGTGAAGAGAAAAAAAAAGCAAAACATAAAAGAACAACAAAAATAGGTGTAGTGGTGGATCCTTCATATTAACTTCAGGTAAGCTTATATTATTATTCTTACATTTAGAAAGTCAGAAATTAGTAATACGTTCCAGAAAGGAGTCATCTCTGTGTGTGTGTGTTTGACCAGAGAGTGAGGTACATATGCAGGATGACCATTACAAGAGGGTTTATGTGCAGCAGCCTCCTTAGCTCCTCATGGCACTGGGTGAGTGATTTAAGCACCTGGCAGCATGGTGTGATTCTCACCCCAAAAGCAAAGATGTCTAGACTTGGATATAAGACCTCTCTGGGTGCTAGGACCTTCCTGCCTGGAACTGGAGAGACAGAAACCTCCTCTCACCCCAGGAAAGTGTTAAATGTCCTGGTCTGGACCATTTCCTCCTTTCCAGGACCTCAAGAGACAGCAACAAGACCCAGGGAAGAGCAGAAGGACCCTACACCCAAGTATAATTATTGGTCTGAATCATCACAGGAGGGGTGGGGAATTTAGCTGGTAAGGGCACAAAAAGCTACAAGCTACTGCAAGCACATCCTTTCTCGAGCCTTTGGTTGATTGTGGGTCCTGAATTTTGCAGCTCCCTGCTCTGTAACTCCATCTGCCGAACTCAATGGCCACCAGGCTTCATGGTTTTGCTGTGCTTGTGGTTGTGGTCTTCCCTCCTCATCTGAACTGCAGGCTCTCCATCAACTGTTGGCCCTACCATGGTCTGGTAGATTATCTTAGTACAGCAATTTTCTAAACAGCACAGGCTTAAATGGTAACAGATGTGGTCTGAGGACCAAACACCTGGAGGTCTCATGCGAGTGAAGCTCAGGGTTTGGCAGCAAGGAGAGCAATGCCCACAGCAGTGCACATGGGCTCTCCCACTTTGTTTGCACAGATCTTGTACTGTGCAGGCAAAGGTTTTTAATTGCCTGTGCTGCTCAGCTTGCAGTTATCTAACATAATCACATAGTAATACTTACTTTGTGACACTGACTAGCAAACATATTGATGTGGCCAGCAAATTTACCACTGTTTTATGTAGTTAAATGCATACAGGTGTTGGTGTATGTATGTATGTATGTATATATGGCTTATACATATGCCATATGGTGTGTGGTAACTTATCCTTAAGGGACATGCAGGTACCAGTGGATTCAATGTTACCGGATTCAGCAGTCTTCTGAGAAGTGATCTGCAGGATCAGCACTTTAAGTCTGAAGGAGAATACACACTGATAATACGTGCAGTCCAAGCGTAGTAACATTTATCATAATTTTGCTAAGAAAACAACCTTGAAAAGTCTATATAAATTTTGCTTTTCAAATAGAAAAGTATTTTTTTAAACACAATCACATCTCCTGTTACAAATATAACGGCAGGAGAGATAAATGTTAAGTTTTTAGAAATTCAGCTTCATCTCTTGCAGTGTACACACTGTTCCTTGTATTTGAAAAGAGGCCGACATGGTCCATGGAGGTGGAACAATTCCAATGGTTTCATCTCTCCAAGAGCTGACTAGGAACATGTTCACGTTACTCAGAACGGGAGGTTCTAATGATGCTTCTTTTGGGGGCCACAGGAAAGGATTAGCAGATACCGCCACTCTCTTAGCAGTTTGCAGATCTAAACATTTGTCCTGCAGTGAAGAGAGGAAAGTTTGAACTTTCTGGAACTCTTTTTTTCAAACTCTTCTAACTGTAACATGCAAATTTGATAAACTGCTATGAAATTGTTTTTTTTTTTTAATTGAGAAAAATCTTTTTTTTTCTTCTCTTAAGGTTGCTTAACAATCTCCCTTTTCAATCTTATAGGAAACTTCAAAAAAAATTAAATGGCTCCCTTCCAAGCATAAACAGGAGGGATTAATCATGCCTGTGTGCCTTCTCTTCATTTTACGTTGCAGTAATGCTAATGGAAAGAGGTGGGGAAAACATGGTTTCCATCACATTTTTTACTCATTTGTATAAGATTCTCTGCATTAGCACAGGAGAGTTTAACAAAAGATATGAAGTAGTGACAGGTGAGTGTTTTGTCTAAGTGAAAATAGGAAACTACTTGCCCTTCAAAAGACTTATTGGACACAACTGGGATGAGACCCTACTAAATATGGAGTGAATAAGCAGGCGCAACCTTTAATGAAATACTGAGTGTGGCTCCCACAAGTGGTGTCACCTTCCAGTGTTCCAGCCCAAAGGTACCGTCACCAACTGACATGGCTGCATTTCCTCCACTTCCGAGTGTCCTTCAGAGGGCCTGTGACATCACCCACACCATCGTTGTCAGGTTGGGTTGTTATTGGCTTGTTTTTTCAAACATCTGTGGAAAAAAACTCCTATAATTTAGACTGGTGGGTACGATTATTATGACAGACTTTATCCTGCTAAATGACTGTGATCTTTTAGTAATCATAGAGCTCTGTGTTTTCTCTGCATAATTAAACACAAACTATTAGGGCTCTGTCTACCTCTTCCAACTAAACTACAGAGCTAACTAAAAACCTGGTATTACTCTTTACACAAGCAATATTTCTGGTGAAATCAGTATTTTGATGTGGAATGAATACAGTGATTGTGGAATCGTTCCTAATGTCATATTTTAAAGCTCATTTACATACATTTTAATCAGCATAAATATTTCAGAATTAAAATTATGTACATATCTAATACAGAATATTAAATATTGGTATGTCTTTTAAACAAAAGTTTAAAATGACAAAAATAACTTTTTGTTACATATAATTTTATTAATATCGATTCTGCTTTAATTAATGCTTTTACAATACCAATGGCTCCCTCTTCAGTTTTCCTTTTTTGATTAAAAACTGTGGCTTCTGTCTTGTCATTTTCTACAGTTAAAAATAGTTGTTTATAATACTTCAGCACTCACTCTGCCTTTTCCCTCCGTACTTCCTCACTCATGAAGCAGGTGATATGGGAGCTACTAGATCAGATATACTGTACCAGATAATACAAATACTTAAATACAGATGTCATTTGAGGCCCAGATCTCTAAAAAATACTTACGAAAATAAAAGCAACTTGTAAATCACAGAGAAACTGAGTGTAAGAGGCATCAAACGGTTGTCTTACATTATTTTCCATGTTAAAAGGACCCATTTTTAATTACATTGTTCTTAAAATTGCCAGTGAAAGCGTTTCCGTAGCCTGCCTTGAAAAGCTATTAAAAATGTTTAAATGTGCTTAAACTAAGACATCCTTACTAAAAATTAAGGAGCTTTCATTGGTGTAGATTTGCTATTTGGAATGCAGCAGAGATATGCCCTGTAACCCCTACTTACTAGACAGAAGGACCCTTCTCTTGCATACGCTTGGAGTTGCCCTTCATTTAAAGACACACAGATGTTTTTGGCATCAGCTGCTTATTTCAACTTCTCCCAGACCCCAGCCATGCTCAGTTCTCCATTTACACGGAGACGAGTTGCTCGGGTTGTTCATCCTCACACCGCTCTCACCTGCTTTTACAACCCACTCTAGGGAAACAGCAACACCTTGCCAAAAAGGAACTCATGGGTCAGTGAATTATGTGGTGGCTGTAGGAGGCAGCAACTCTGCAGGTCTCAGCAACAAGCTCGGCAATGCCTTTTATTCACTGTGTGTCTCCAGATATATGTAATACTGAGGTCTCTCCTCTGAGCTTTGAAAGATGTGATGTTTAATTAAGACACTATGAGCAGGTATAAAAAAGGCGCTACCAGAACACAAGCAGTAAACGTGCGTTTTCAAAACCGCAAAGCATGGGGGCTGCGCTCCAGTACCGGTGCCCGGGACGGCTCTGCCGCGAAGAACAACCTCTCCCTGTAGCTTCACGCTCACAACACGCCCGAGCCCAGGTGAACACCAGGCGCTCTGGGGGCGGCGGGGGCCCGCCAAGATGGCGGCGGCGGCGCGGGGGCGCGCGCGGCCGTTGGGCGCG
>VWPW01006206.1:285000-322847 GCA_013389825.1 Crypturellus undulatus | reverse complement strand
CAGGCGCCGCCCGGCCGGGCCGGGCCGGGCCGGGCCGTGCGCGGTTCCGCAACAGCGTCGCCTTTTGCGAATTCGCTATTTTTAATATTATTTTTTATTTTTACCCCGAAGTCGCTTTAGTGTAAGCGTGGGTGGAAGCCCGTGCTGTTGGGAGTGTGCGCTGTGCGAGGAAGCAGCGCTTCCGAGTAACAGGTACACGTGTGGCCTTTTTGCTGCTTAAATCATCCAACAAACCGGTCTCTTGAGTCCTGATTGCTCAGTAATGCGGCCTTACGGTTTTCAACCCCTCCCCTGTGGCTTTCAGAGCCCAGCAGAGTGGCATGAGAAGAGCAAATGGTCAAGAATCCCTCTGTGACTCCATAACAAACCTCAAAACTGGTGCGTGTCCTCACCAGAAACTTCTGTGGGTAATGACCCAAGTGACTGGTGGCCTTTCAGGGAAGAGATGGTAACTCGGTTAATGTGACTCGTGGTGAGCTTCTCGGTGCACCTTCGCACAACTGCTGGGGCCTCTGAACCACAAAGTTCGTTTACACTCATTTACACATTGCTCATTACTCATTACACATTGCTTACATAATAAGCAAGGAAAGGGAAAAAGCAGTTAAGTTGTGATCTGCACAGTGTAGTCACTGGTGATATCAAATTTCACATGCTCACTGTTTTTAGACTTTTTTTCCTCCCCTACTTTTGAGTAGTTGCCTTGATGTAAACCTGTAAGACCTAGAGCTTTTCATGCATTTGTCATACTAAGCATGATGGTAGCAGCTAGGGAGTAATAAATGATGGCATCCCCACACTACAAAGTGTTGATAGCAAGTATGAGTTGCAGGTGGTGCAAAACAATAATAGACGTAGCATGAGGTTTAAGTAGTGGATGTAACTTGCCAGATTCTTACCTTAATAATTTCAAGATGTGGCCTGTAAAGATGAATTTTTTTTTTTTTCCAGTCCTGTATCAGAACTGGAGTACCTCTATTTTTGCATAAGCCTGGAGCTTTGCATGCTGGGGTCTATATTTTCCTCAGGTCTCACTCTGCATGAAAGAAGAAGACAATTAGGGGCTTTGGTTTGCTGTCCCCTGGGCTGTACACAGCAAGGGATGCTCATCACAGAGGTAACAGTACAGTCACTTCACCCTTCATAAATAATTTCCACATGGACATATAATCAGATTGTAGCTTTTATGTATAATATACAGAGCCCGGCAGTAATTGTATAATCCATACATTTAAAATAAATGTCAAATGCACCATTGTGACAGCACATTGATGGAGTGTGACGACCCGAGTTAAAGCACAGACAGTCCTTTACTACCAGTTTTCTGTGTCGGAAACTTTCTAAAATATGTTTGTGGCCTCCTTTCATAGGGAAAAAAATACTATTTGGAGAAAGAATATGCACAAAATAGATTTCATTCTAAATATTTCCTTAAAAGCTTCCATAATGAAGAGCAGCAGTTTTGTATTTGCAAGCACTACTGTAAAAAGAGAAGAAAAAAAGAGTGTTTTTGTGCGCAAGACAAAGTTTATGGACAAATCAATACATGGAAAAAAAGACCAAACTGAGGGCCAGTCAGATCCTACATTTAATTTTCCTAACATGATTTATGATTTTTTTTTGAGGGTAAAAAAGCTTGCATTGGATGAATCATCACTCACATAAAGAAAGGTTAAGTTGTCAGGCGTATCTGCTTGTTGCCGCGAATGCCGTGTTGCTGGGGTGCGCATGGTAGTTGGCCAGTGCTCACCTGCGAGGCCCATCGTGGAGCAGGGGGTGCCTCGCTGGAATGTGCATGTCGCCCTGCGAGGCGCACAGGGCCGCGTGTAGCACTGCTTGGGCAGCCACTGCACTTGCGGGGCCGTCCCGGTCACCCTGCACAGAAGGGCCCTGCAGCTCCCGCAGCACTTCGGAGCAGCACAGCTTGGCAGGAGCGCTGGCTTGGCAGCGCTGCAGAGGGAGCCAAGCCAAGGACAGCAGTTCTTGGGACCACGAAAACGAAGAGTCCGTACCCGTGTGTGATGCTCAGGCTACTGGGAGACACAGTGTTGAGCCTGGTGTCTTTGGGAGAGCAAGTTAGGAGCAGGACTTCAAAGGGTGTTGCTTAGCAAACCCCTTCAAGTCTGGTTTGGGTGAGATCTGTGAGATCATGTAAGATCTTTCTTACACCACTGAATACCTTTCTGAAAGTCTAGCGACCTTCGCTCTTTTGTTTTCCAAACCTGTCACTTTTTGTGCCTGTGTGAAGATGATAATTTCAAGTACTTATTAACCTATGTGTGTGAAACCAGTGAAGAAAGAAATGTGTGAAGACGTTTTTATCTGCTCTAGTTTATTGCTGGAGAAATTCCAGAGGCTTCCTTTGCTTTGTGGGAAGATGTTGAGTATTTAAAATAAAGGAGCTATACCAATCTTGCTACTTTGAAGCTACTGTTTCTAGTGACGGTGTTTGCAGCTGGTGCAGTTCCTGCATCTGCCAGAGAAGTTCTATAGATAATGAAAAGTATATAGCTCATTCTGTCCCTTTATGTTAAATGTATGGCAAGGGGCTCTTAATTTCATGTAATTGTAGTTCTTTAGCACATCAAGACTAGGTTGCATCTACATCTTTAGACTAAAATGAAGCCTGGTTACCTTCTTTCCTCAACAGAAAGATTACTGGAAGATTACCAGTTAATGCAAGTGAATTCACGCACCGGTTGCAGAGAAATAACCCTATTGCCACTTAGAAAAGGCAAGGGTGATGTTCCAAAAGTGAAATGCGTATATGCATGAGTTACGAGTGCCTTCCAGTCCTGCATTAATAGTTGTTGATGCTTTTTTTTGCTGTTTGTTCTACACAAAGCTGACCTTTTCTTTGTGTAGTCTGGCCTACTGAACTACTGTCTGTAACTGTATGGGTTATATTTATCCTGTAGGAGGCTGCAAATGGCTTTTGTTTGCTTGTTTAGAGGCATACATTTTAATTGCCTCTGTCTTCCTAAGTCTAAAAATCCAAGTTTGTATGTGTGGCATATGCAGTGGCCAAGGAGGAGGCACTCCGAGTACTGAGGGTGGGCAGCATTCAACTCTCTAAGTTGGATGTAAACACTTCTGGGTGTTTTCCAGCTTGGTATTTCTTTGTTAGCATTATAGTCAAGAGGAAAGTTTAGCCACTGTCTATGATTGTTATTGCAAAAGAACATCTCAAAATATAGGTGCAAAAAATTAAAAAATACGTTTATAATGGATAATGAATTTTGTTACACCTTGTAAGTGCAGTGAATTTTAACAAAGTCATCAATTTTTATAGAAATCTTTTTTTTCATATGACATTTTTATTTTGGGATCTATATAGCAATGTGGTATAAAATATTTTTGTGTAAGTAATAAATGAAAAGCATTGAAGCCTTTAGAAGAATTCTAATTAAAGAAACTATTCTTATTTTGATTGCTTAAAAAGCTGTAATATCTCCTTTTGTCTTTTGCAGTGTGTGTTCTCTTTTAAGATGGACTTTTACACCTGAGCTTGCTCTGGAAGCTTTCATGGCCCGCCCCGCTCTCCTTTCTGTGTGGGTTAGTGCTTTGGTTGGTTTCTTTGCTTTTTGGTGAGTCAGGGACAAGCCTACATTTGCTGTGTGAGATGCAGTCCAGGCTTGATTTTAAGTATTTTAAGAAATGTTTGTTGGAAGGAAGCGTGCCTGCTTTGCCAGTAAAGATGGTCTGTAGCATGCTGGCATCGGCCGTGCGTTTGAAGGGGAGAGTGCGAGCAGGGACGGCTGGGCTGCCTTGGCTCACGGGAGGCAGCCTCAGTTCTGCTGCTGTGCGTTCCCTGGAGCCTTTGCTCCTCTTGGGCTCGTTTGGTGCTTCTAGGAATTGTTTTTGTCAAATACAGTGTGTATTTGCATCAGCTGAGCGACGCCTGCAGCAAGCCCAGAGCTTGCTAAGAGGTGCCGGGTTCACTGTACGTGGGCCGCACCTGCACGCAGATCCCGTGCCTTGCACTAAGCAAGGGCTTCCTTTTGCATGCCTGGGTTCCAATGAATGCTGCAATAGCACATCAGATTCAAGATGAGTTATCCCCAGTGCTTGGGAAAAGGATTCCAAAATAATGAAATTGATTAAAGAAAATATTATGCCTTCTCTCATAGCTTTTTGTGCCTTCTGTAGCGATACATTGGCATGGGATTTGGGACTCTGGAGGTACAGAAAGCACAGGAAAAAATGGGGCTTGTGTTTTCCGTTACATTTCTGTTCCTTATTTCCTGTTTTAGATTTCTATGATCTGTGATTCTGTGAAAAAATCCATAAAATGAAAGATGTTTCTTTTCGTGCTGCCCATCTGAGGCAAATCTTGCCCAATTGGCCTTATTCCTTAAAGGGGATTTATCTTATCTTCTGTAAGATAAATTATTGAGTAGGAAAAAAATCCAAAAGCATCCATAAGCTGCATCTTGTTTGTTTGTTTTGGCAGTAACAGAATAAAGTACAATGAATACTAGAAATTACTAGTTTAGTATGTGTGTCCTTTACTGGGCACAGTCTGATTGTTACAAGTCAGAGAGATTATTATTATTTTTTTTTTTTTGGATTGAATCCAGTGCTAGCATAATATCTAAGTTCAAAGATGCAGTGCATAAAAATGTTTTATGGATGTTGTCTTCAAAATCTGCCAACTTCTTCTCTATTGTTTTCAGCATTACTGGTGCAACAATGGGATGATTTGCATTGCATTTGTGCTCTTTCTCCTTGTTGTTCAAATTTTCATTTTAAATTATTTACAAGTCTGAGGCTTGAAGATGAGAGCCTAATGAATGCTTTTAAAAATAAACCTTCTGTTTAAACGTGTTATGCTTTGTGTTTTGAATTTATAACGCAAGACTTAATGAATAGTTTCCTAGTTACTCTCATCTTAGAATTTATGAGCTGTCCTATTTACCAGTTTTATCTATACAATAGAAAGATAATTCTTGTTTACCTTAAATGAACTGTTCTTGTTAACAAGCTTAAACTACCAATTAGGGCTAATATAGGAATAAATGCAATGTCAAACCTTTTAGCAGTTCTCAATCCAAAGGTGCGCTATTTACTTTTGGGGCTGTTTTCCCGATGGATTCCTTGTGGGAATCTGGACTGCTGTGTTTTGCTATCTCAAGAACATACAAAGTTAATAGAATTTATTTTGGAAAAAGATGGCCTTCTTCACAGGAAGCAATTTCCTATATTGGTGGTATTCCTATGTGGATGCCCAGCTAGTGCTGGTCCATATTGCAAGGCTTTTCCCTAGTTGACTTTGTTCAAATAACATAGTGGGACTAGGAATGTTTGCTTTGTTTGGAATGTACATTAATGTAATTTAATCAAGAAGGAAAGAAAACCTGGAACCAGAACTTGATTTTATTTACCTGAATATAAATTGGAATATCTCCATCCAGCTTAAAAGTTTTTTTTTTTTTTTTCAATTTGTGTCAAAATGACTAAAAGGAGAATCTGACATGGGGCTTCGTCTCATAATTTCTGCTTATGAAAAGGAGAAATAAAACCAGATTTTTCTGAGAGGTCCAAATGTAACCCCTCAAAGTAGTGCCTAATTTTAGAGCAGAGGTTTGAAAATAGTGTTACTTGTTTTTACTAGGAATTTATTCGTGGAGACTATACAAAATGCATCCTTTTTAAGTCACTCGTGATTAGACTTCAATTTCCAAAGCGACAGACTTGGGAATTTAATTGAGAGCCATCCCCAAACTAGGTAGCTGGAAAACTGCGGGCAAGTGCTTTATTTCCCTAGTCCGCGTGCACACCATGCAGCTGGGTGCGTTGCCCGCTTCCCTCTCTGCTTCTGTCACGTGCTGCTGGTGCTGTTGCAGTGTGTTTTGGGGTACAGTGTGGAATAATCTTCCTGTCAGAGACAGAGAACCTTTATACTTTGTATGCAAAGGATGCATCACTGAGTTGGTTTCTTTTAGGGGGAAGAAGAGGCACATAGGTAGAAGTATTACTGCAGACCAGCAAACACAGATGGGAAAGGAGGCAAACTTTCAGGCACACATGCCTTTATCCAAGTCTGTTTCTGATAGCAAGAAACTTAAATTATACTTGAAATGCCAAAAAAAAAAAAAGAAAGAAAATCTTCTGTATTTATATTAAGTGTTTCTGGTAGTATGGAAATGGAAGGAGTGTGACTCATTTTGGGGTCAAATAATACTTCACTTATTCATTTGTTGCAAGTAGTCATAGCTTAGTAGATATCTAATTACAGAATTTTGGATGAAATCTAACCTGACACGTCTGAAAGAGAGAGAGAGGGTGATATATTCACAGAAATAAAACTGCAGATGGATTTTTTTTTAATATAAAACAAGATGTTCTTGGAGTGTTGGAATTGTCTAAACCATCAGAATTGCCAAGCATAAATAATTACATAATTTCACACTTTCCTGTGGAGTCAGACCCTGATTAAGAAGTTGACAGCCCAAGAGAGTCTGCTCTTTGACAGTGATGTCTGTATTTCCTAAATTTGTATAAACTGAATCTTGGAAAACAGACTGAGGTTTAAACAATTTACTTTGAATGAGAACCCTCAGTGACAAATGAAGTATATTCTTTTCTTAGGGTTTGAAAACTTTAAATGCTTAGATTTTCAGCTTTTCCCCTTTCAGGTAGCGCATATTTTGCTGATTCCAGGTCTTCTTACTGTTTTGGTTCTCTCTGTCTGTCAGTATGTTTGATGTTCATATTTCTTTTTTTATTCCTTCTTCCTTGCTGTGCTTTTCTTCTTCTTTTTCTTAAACAAATAGATGATATGGTAATATGAGCTCTAATAGGAAAAAGGCGTTGTTTAACTCAGTTGGGGTACCACTAATCCAGTCACCAAATGTAACCATAACACAGCATGCATTTTAATTATTAAATATAATGGAAACTCTGCATTTTAAATCTAGAGCTATAAACCACTTGTTTGAAAATGCACAGTTCAGCACTATGATTTTTAGCATATATTGAATTAGAGGGCAATATTCTTTGATCAGTTATTGTTAGTTGAAGATCATTAGCACTTAGTGCTTGGGTTAATTTTGAGAATACAAATAGGAGTCACTGTGGATCAAAGTGAAGTTCAGTCCAGTTTATTTTTAATCATTTAGAAGGCTGGTTGGATAAAGCAGTGCAGAAATTATATAGATAATATAGAAATTCCAATCCTTCTGAATAAGGATAACTTAAAGGAAAATTTTCCAGACTAATCCTCAAATTTATTTACTTAATAATTTAATTTTATAATCCTCTCAAATGCTTTCTAATTAAATGCCACCTTTTTGAGGATTTTCTTTTATACATATATTTTTTAAAGCTCCACAAAGTGATCCTAAGGCACTTTTGGTGTCTGTTTACTGAATTGCACCTTAAGGGCAGGGCAGTTGTTTGTGTCTGCTCGTGTCAGATCAATACTTGTTTTTTTACTTTATTTTTATGTATTTTTTTGCCTTTTCTCCTAGACAAATGAGATTAGTTACTTAATATTCTAAGGGACTATGTAAGGTGATTGTTTTCATTCTTTTTTTTCTTTTTTTTTCTGTTGCAGCTCCTTCTGAGTTCTTTTTCCTCTCTCGTATTTACTGTTCGTAAGAGACAAGTGTCTCATTTAGCACTCCAGACTCCGCTTTGTGACCCAGACATTTAAAGCTTGGCATTGAAATGCGCAGTAGCGCTAGTGGATTTAGACTTAAGTCATTTGGGGCTAATGAATTTTGGAAATGGAGTCCTGACTTCTGTTCCAGAGTAGCACCCTAACTGCTAAAACATTTTCATTATCTAGCTCATCCTTCATTTTTCTTTTATCTTTTTCCTTTTGTGAATCTGTCATAAGTGCCATAAATTGGTAACTGATTTTATGGTTACAGCTCTTACTGTCAAGTCTGATTGTTTTAAGGATACCCTTGTCATTGAACATGAACACCAGCTTTCTCAGTCTTTCTCTTGCTACTTGGTGTTCATCTATTATCACCAGCTGAATTAGGATATCAAACCAGGTTTTAGCCATGTCCATTAGGCCCTTAAAATGTGTACTTTGTAGGGTTTTTTTCTTTTTTGCTCATGTACCTTCTTATGAGTGTGTGGCAGGAGGCTTTGTAGCTAATAGCTTTCTATTACTTTTTTTTTTTATTTCTCTTTACATATCCCGAAAATATCTTTCCTCTGTGTTAGTATGCCTTGAATTTAGTTCATAAAGTGTCTTCACTTCCTAGCTATTAGTGAAATTTACCTAATTATCCTTGCCTATTTAATCTTTCAATTTTTTTTTTCCTTTAATGTGGAAAGACAGGCTGAACCCGTCCTTCCAATGCCAGAGTTTTTCATCTCTTTCTTTGCTCGAGTTCCCAGCTATAGGAATTGGAAGAAATCAACCTGGATTCACAATTTTTAGTTCTTTGCAGTTTTCTTTTTGGCAGAGGAAAAACTAGACGTTACTTGTGTCTACATGAATTACCATATGACAGAATTTGCCACTTTTTCTTAGAAGCACCATGAATTCCATGCTGGGTAAAATCATCATTTCCACAGTAATCAAGGAAGGGGCAGGAGCCCACTTGGTGAGTGGTAATAATGGAGTTCGTACCTGCTTCTGCCTCTCTACACATTTTTCTCCTATGTGTAGGGATTGCAGGCATTGATGGATCCGTACTGGTCTTTTCCTTTTTAAGCCTTTGGCCTTAATGATGTTTGTATCATTTATGTGTTGCATTAAAAAATACATGTAAAATCGTGTAGATACAAAGTATGCATTCAACCTAGAACAAGATTAAACATATAAAGTTTTATCAAGAGAGCATTGTGTCAAGTTGTCTGAAGCCTTTCCTACAAAACGCTGCCTTTGGAGCTCTAAACTGAAGGGATGGGTGGCAGCTCCTCGCATTAGCCCCACAGAGCACAGGCAGAGAATTGCCAAGGCAGAGCCCCTTCTGATGAACGAAATTTAAATTATGGGCTCTGACAAGGCCTAACTGAATGAGCGGGGCAGCCTTACCAGCGGCAGCAGTGGCCATCTCTGAGCTTGAAGCCTCTGGCAGCCTCTCCCATGGCCGTGGCCGCGGCCGGCCACGGAGCGCGGCTGCGTCGGTGCCTCCGCGCTTCGGCAATACCCGGCTCCACGGGAGACCCAGGCCGGAGCTTTGCTCCCCGACGCCGCTTTCTAGTCCTTGCAGACCTTAAAACAGGGAGTCTTGGAAATGCAGGTATGGGGCGCTCCTGTGCTTTTTGCTGTGGTCAAAGAGAAAGCCCAATATAACTTACTGATAGGTAGAAACAGCCTGTGTTGAAGGCCAGCTATTAAGGTTGTCATTGTTTGTCTTTTTGTTGCCTTGTTTTATGGTTTGTCTTGGAACCTGCCTCCCAGTGAATTATCTTTTTATTCGCTTTAATTATTGTTTTTCAAGCTATATTAAAGGTGTTTTAATACCTTTTAATCCATTAGCACTCCATCAAATCGGAATGCTGCTTTTTTTGGCTGCCTTTTGGTCAGGGATGGCAGTTGGGATGGCGGTTGGGATAGCGACTGGATGTGCCCGCCTCCTCACACCTCTGTGCAGCACCGGGCGGCTGCTCCCTGCATGGAGGTGCCCCTGTCCTGGGCTCCCTGGGCCGTATCCAGTGGTCATGGCTGCTCCTTGGGAGCGTCGCCGTGGGAAGGTCACGGGCCGGGTCACAGGCACGGAGCCTGCGGTCCTCGTGTGCCGGTGCCCATGCCCAGCATTGACGCCATTTTGCGTGAGCCCTCCTCCATCTTGCCTCCTGTTCCTCTCTTGCCTTCCTCCTGGAGCAGATTGATTTATTTGTTTGGTAATTCCTAAAAGGAAAAGTATACCAACTCTCAAGTATGAAGTGAACTTCTACAGCTGAGTTATAGATCCCCCAACCTAAGGGCTTTATAATGGAAATGCTTCTGGGCGGTGGGAGTGGGGGAAAGAAAGGGGTGTTGTAATACATACGTAACCTTTTTTTCCCTCCTCTTTAATGAATAGACCGTTTAAACTAAATTAAGTAAGGGATATAAATTCTGTTGTTTCAGTTTTTAATATTTCATGGCTGATTTTATAGATAAAAATTACATTTAACAATAAATATGAAGAAGAATTTATACAGCCTGTTCTAGTTTGATATGGAACAGCAAATCCCATTTCTCTGTAGCTGTAAAGAAAATTCATTATAATGTCTTTGGTTGTAAGAGATGTCTTCATTGTGATTAGTTACACTGATAATAAAACAACCTTTTTACAAATGGCACAAGATACATGGGATCTCATGTGTCTGCCTTTAATAGCATTGAATTTGTGCGTTTCCTACCTTTATCCTGGAGTCTTTTTTTTTTTTTTTTTAATTGGACACTTTTAAAATCTGCAAGTTATTAAGCAGAGCCTAATATAGCTTAATTTTTCTTTTCAAATGTTCTAGAAAAGGCATTATTAATGTAGCTAATCATTCTTGAGTTCTCTAAATAAAAAAGCTAATTTTAATTGCATGAATGTGTTTTAATGCCATTTTGTTCACTTGTGAATAGCAGATTGTGGAGATAAAATTTCGTTATCTGACTTTATTTCGTGGATTATTTTTAAGCATTAAAGAAATTTCTTGAAATTCTTGCAAATGGCCTGTTCCCGGTGACTTCAGCTGCGTGCAATCATTTTTGGGTATTGCTTCTGTTATTTAAAACACAGATATTTGCACTAGGATGCCTGCTTAGCAGTTAAAGAGTCCAAGTGTAGGCTTTTTGGGGGAGGAGTTCATTGCTATTAGAGGAGTGTTTTTTCTCTGTTATTCTTTTGTAGGTGCCTCTAAGAACATTCTGATCTCCTAAGCAGACTAGTGCAGAATGAGAACTGTTGCATATTTATGCTGTCGTGATTTGTGCTGTTACAAAGATTTTAACAAGTAATTTATTTTTGTTGAAAATATGATGGAAATAATATCAGATACTGGGCTCTGGAAAAGTGGTGCCTATGCTACAATAGTAGTAAGCTTAATGTTTGGCTTCACTTTAAAACATGTCTGAACAAAGCATCTGTAAGCTTTAGTTTTAGATTCTCTCTTTTTTCATTGTTTGTTACAGCTAAAAAAAAAAAAAGAAGTCCTGTAGCACTTAAAAGCACTTTTTTTTTCCAGAATGAATACCAGGAAGCCGACTGTTGATGACAGAAACACAGGACTAAATGCTCTTCTTATCACTCGAGAGAAAAGCAGGCTTTCCCTATTTCTCTGATTTGGGAGGCATCCTGTTCAGCCTGCGGGCTGCTGTCTCTGCTCATACTGCTCGTATCAGAGCAATCTGCTCGCTTTGTAACTGGGCTAGGGTAGCTCCACTGCTAGTAGCAGCAAGCCAAGATGCTGCCCCATCCAGAATGAGGAAAAGCCTGACTCTGCACGCTGCCTATGTTCCCTCGTTATAAGCTGTGATACAGGTAGCCTGTAAAGGGGGAGCTTGGGGCCATTGAGGTCCTTGCGGGGTTTGGCCTGAGTGACAGCCTCCTTAGCAGTGTGTCAGTTTTTTCCTAGGGAAATGTTGCACAGCCATAGCTTTTTATTCTCCTTCAGGCTACATATACTTGGTATTGTTGCATAATGTTTTCTTTGTTCATTAGAACATTGATCTCAGGAAAGTTTGTAGGATTGATTTTTAACTCAGGGCTTTTCAGGGAATTAATAGTATTTTTAGCAATAATGCTCTGCTAACACATTCCCAGGAGAGAGAGAGTAATGTATAGAGGAAATTTAAAGGCAGTATATACAAGTTCCCTGACCCAGCTCCTGAGGACTCCTTGCAGGGGTAGGATATACCTGAGAATATCAAGAAGAGTTTACAGTAAATATGCAGGTGACAGAAAACTTAACACACAAGATGCAGCTTGTAGATAGAGCGACATGAAGCTTTTGCAGATCCTGAAGAAATGGCCTGGTCCACAGTGCAGCTGCTTTTGACAGTGTCCCACACAGCTGCACAATTCCGTGAGGAGAAATGAAAATCCGAACTTCCATCCGAGTCCTGGGGCACATGTGCAAGTGCAGCAGGGATCCTTCCTAAACCACGCATACCTCTAAGTGCACTGCTCATTTTGGAGGACAACGAAACTTGGGTACTGATCCAAGTGTGCGTCGAGCTTGTTAGGCTTGTTGGAACAAGCAGCTGTGGGGGGAAGTGGATGCTGTGGGTGAGCAGTGGCATTTGAAAACGTGTGGGGTTTGTTCCGAAAGCATCAGTATTGCATGTAGAAGTATATAAGTTCTCATTTCTGTGGGCATGCTTACCGAAGAAACATGTAAAACTTGTGTGTGGACTGCTCTTCTCCGATGAAATACAGTGAACTGTGACTTCCCTATATGGGAAGCGGCCACCAGGTGTCATCAGAATGCTTTGATTGTTATTAATTTTCCATTTCCTTTAGAAGTGTGGGGATGCTTTGCATTTTTCCTGGAAACTTTGTTGAGCTACAAATAACCCTAACTGCTTATGCTACCTGTTCATTGAAAAACTCACACAGCGGTTTCTAGCTGCAATGCTTTAATAGGCTACTGATAGGAGGAAAACAGGAAGCACAATAAAGCAGAGAAATGTGACATGTAAACACAAATTATTAAATGCGTTCTTTGCTCTAGTCATTTAAAAGATGGGGATAAAGGCAGTAACCTAAATCATGTAGGCCAGCTTTATATTAGTAGAATGTCATTGCAAAAGAGCAAGCAAGGCAATTAAGGTGTGTAGTCAGAAAATACTAATATTTAAAATATGTTAGATTTCCTTTCTTTCTACCTGGTTCCATTCTTTAGGCCCTTTCTGCACTTTTGGTGTCCTAACATTACACGGAATTTGTTTGGGGTTTTATTTATTTATTGCTATTTAATTTAGCTGTGAATACATTGGCATATTTACAGTAGTTAGGATAATTTAATGTGGGTTTGGTTAGGTTCTTCTATATTCACTGAGCTATTGCTCAGGAAATAGCTGGATAACAAATAGCTGGAAAATTCTTGATAGTTTCTTTATTTTTTTAATTTCTTTAGCTACATAAGAAATTAACAGAACATTTCAAGCCAAAAAAATGATTTCCTCCTTAGCAGTTTTTTTTTATAATTCATACTCCCTTTCTGCATCTTGGTTCAAGTTATCCAGAAAAATGCTTCTCAGCATGGAGAAGGGACATTTGTTTGTGGTGGCTTTTCTACCCGCGTTAGCAGCACTACCGCTCCCTGGGTCTGTTCCAGCAACGATGTGAGACAGGTGTAACCCTGGCTGTGACGAAGGAGACCTCTGGTTGCTTTCCATGTGAAATGGTAGTGTAAAGCAAGGATGTGCCAACAAAGCTAGTAACAAAAACATCTCTTCTTGCCTCGTAGGTTTCATTTTGTGCAGAAGTTCATGGAAACCAGTAAATCTTGTTGAGTACTAGATTCTAGAACAGCCTTCTAGGAGAGTAGTATTTTTCTTAACTTTTTTTGAGTGTCAGCATGCAAGTGTGTTTGTACTTCCTTTGCCACACTTCACAGTCCTATGGAGGTAAAAGTGTTACACAGCCTGTGGTAGGAAAGAGATTCAAATTACATTTCCTTTTTAGCTCCTCTCCAAGTCTAACATTGAAACTGGTCAGTATCGCATCTCACAGAATCACAGGATGGTTGAGGTTGGAAGGAACCTCCAGAGATCACTCTCCCAGTCTAATCCCCCCTGCTCAAGCAGGGACACTTGGAGCACATAGCACAGAGTGGCATCTTTGGAAGATCTCCAGAGAAGGAGACTCCACAACCTCTCTGGGCAGCCTGTGCCAGGGCTCTGTCACCTACACAGGAAAGAAGTTCTTCCTCACATGGAGATGGAACTTCCTGGGTTTCAACTTGCACCCATTACCCCTTGTCCTGTCACCAGAGAAGAGTTTGGCCCCATCGTCCCTTCATTCTCCCCTTGTAAAACCATGTTATTCTGAGAATTCCCACAGATCAAGTGCATCCTTAGCAGTTGCAGAAATCCTTGGAGTTTTCTTTGTGGAACTGATGAACTATCTAATGTGTTTGGAGTTACACGGTGCTTTTTGTCCATAAAAATCAGTGTTATGGAAATACCTTTCCTGAAATTTCAAAACCTTCTTTTGCTTATTTTCATCGCTATTGTTTTATCTATGTCTCACTCTGATAATAGTCAAAATTCTTCAATTTTTAAAATTCAAAATAGGAATCCTTTTGAATTTGAGAACATGAAAATTGGAGTGTTATTCAGCACTTTTTAAAATGTACCACTGCATTTCTCTCATTCTCTGTCTTGGACTAGCATATTGATTCTAACAGCACTTGAACTGAGTGTAGAATCTCTTTTCAAAGTCAAACTGATCAGTGGTGTCTGCAACATTTGGCTGATCTTGAAGCAAATGGATATTTAACTACGAAACCTGGCCTTTTGCTCTTCATTTTTTTGATATCCTGAAGAATATGTTCTCTATGGCAGGGATTCATCCTTTATTTTGTTATTTTGGCCTTTTTTTTTTTTTTGTCCTTCCCTGGAAGTACTTTCAATGGTTTGGAAGCAGAAGCAAGAAGGATGTGAGCAATACTGTGGGGTCCATTTCCCTGTGTTAGCAATACAACCCTTCCTGATTCCTATGACAAAATGGGTTTAATGAGTGCAAATTGCCTGAGTTTGTCAACTTGTCATCGCTCAAGTGATGACTGTTAGCATGTATTTTATTTTGTTACTGTAATTATTGCAGATCTGTTGGTGTCGTAGCTGCTTTCAAAGTCTGAAAGCTGATAGCTTATTTGGAAGTTTCCTCTGGAGTTCCTGGTGCCCAAACACGATGAACATCTTGGAGAAAGAATATGATCACAGCCACATAGCGTGATATTCCAACATTCTTACACTGCAAGGAACAATACATGTTTGTAATCAATAGCACCAAATGCTGCTAGAAATAAAGCTGATTGTGGTTCTTTCTGAACCAAGAATCTTGCTGTCTTCTGTATTCCATCTATCAAGAGAGCATTAAAGGAAGCCAGCTAACTTTGTAGGGCTGCAGGAAAAGACCTGCAATGTGATTTAGGAAGGATGTCCTGCCCTTGAATATGAGTAGTTGCTTATTTGGCACAAAGGTCTTACCTTGAGATGAGTTGTTCACATTCAGTTTTGTGCAGGCTATTTAAGGAGCTCATTAAAATGATCTTGCTTCATTGTGTCTATGATTTCATTGAAAGAATTGATTTGTTTGAACAGAGGAATTTCTAAGGCAAAAAAAAGTCTGTTTTTCATATGTCAAATCTCTTACAAACACTATAGATTGGATTTTGAATATTTGGAGATGATAATATGCTATCTGAGAAGTACTTTGGAAATTATAATGCCAGGATTAACATAAAGAAAAATATGGTAGAAGAATTTAAAATCTGTAAATGTATTTTCTGTGGGTTTTCTATATGCAACCATACCCCTTTCCTTGGAAGAGCTGGCATATGTTCAGCAAGAAAAGTAAATAAATATCTTCTGAGTGTTAAGTTAAGAAACTTTGCAGTTCATTACAGGTTTATGGATCATTAATGAATTGCTTACTCTTCTGATCTTAAATTAAAATTACTACTTTCTAAATTTCATTGGAGGATTAGGGAATGCAAGTCTTAAACTGTAAATCTCAATTGCACATCTGTTAGCATAGAGGAATTCTATACTATTATTTGGACTATCAGAAGAAAAAATAGAGAAAACACTCAAGCAGATGATATAGTATATGGTGCAGTTCCGTCCCCAAATGACTGCTGCTTTTGTATAGAAGGTATTCCTTTGGGTGCAATAAAAACATTGGAGGAAGATTAAACATTAAAACAGCGGCCATGATTTTGACCATTTCCAAATCCTGATGCATAAAGAGGAGAAGTGTTAGTGTAATGCTCAATAACTATGCAAATATCCAACTATCCTAAAGAAGTATTTCTAGATGTATTTTTACAAAGATGTATTTTTACACTTTTCAAAGCAGAATTATCGGTCCATATGTCTCATCAACATAGAAATGTGTACATTAAAATCCTCATCTTATATATGAGGAAACACATACATTTTCATGTTACACTCAAGTAATAGAGCTAAAGATTCTTAGCCGAAGATTCTCAGCCGAAGCTGATACTGCCAATAGAGCTGCTGAGCTTAGTGTTTTCTGCATAGAAATACTCAGGCCACAGCAAGCTGCTTTCCGTCCCCCTCGCCCCCAAACTATTAACAACAATTTTTTACAAATAACCTCAAAAAGCCTGAATTAAGGTGTGGATGTTTCCAAGCAAAAGAATTTGTTAACCTAAAGCTAATATGTCAGATTAATTTTTTGTTATATCCTTTAAAGAACTGTTCAGCTAGTCTTGATTTATATGAACATTAACAAAAGATTTATGTTCCAAGAAGTCAACATGCTTTTGAGTTACAACAGTTTCATTTCAAACATCAAACATGGTGTGAAGAGATAGCCTTCTGGCAGAACTAAGTTTGAAGGGACGGAAGTGCTGAAGTTTTGGCTACTGTCTGCTTTGCTTGGCCTTGGTTACTCGTGCTTGGCGACCTGCTGGCTAGGTAGCACCCCTTGATTTCATTGCTGCAGTCCTAGAGCCTATACCAATCCGTCCTGATACATTTATGCAATACCTGAAGCGGTTGTGTGTTGTTGCTCTTCACTTTTTTGTTACTTCTCAGAACTAAACTGGGGTCTTTATAAGGTGGAGGTAGATGGAAAAGCCTCGGAGCTTGCACCTCACATGTTTTTTAGACATACTTATTACTTTAAGAAGTATCTTCCCCACTTAGACTATTAGGTGATTTTACCAGCATTACAGTGGTGGTACAGCTGTGGAACAGCAAACATTTTAGTAATTGTTGTCAAAAGTCACACTTTTAATAGGACTTATCTTTAGACATGTGCTTAAGCTTTTATAGCTGTAAAGGGGGTCTTCTTGCATCCAAAACACACTTCTGATTGATAAAACTGAATTCCAGATGCAGAGTCTCTGCTACTGGTACAATCCGTATTTCATCCAAAATTGATTTTGCAAGAAGAAATACACTTCAGGTTATGCATTGTATTTGAAATGTGCTCATTACATCTGTAGGACCTCAGAATGCTCTTGATGCATCAGTCAGATGAAGGGCCACCCTGCGGCTGGCAATGATGAGCGCAGCAGCTCTCGTGGGAATGGAGGATGTGGCTTGTGCGACTGCCCACATTTATGATCAGCTGGTTCCCCTGCCATCTCCCAAGCATCCTGTGGCAAGTGTGAGAAGGTAGAAGTACCTCACTCTCAGGAGAGAAGCTTGCAGTCAGGGGGGAAGCCTAGGGAGCACAAGCAAAGCGTAGCTGAGGTGGCCTCTCTTGCATGCAGGAGGGTTTTGATGTGCTGGATGCATCCTTCAAATGCTCATAGTCACAGTTCAGGCAGGGTGGGTATGTCATGCAACAAATCCATGCAGGAAACTAAGAAGAGGTCTGCCCACCCCATCTGGCTATGAGGTACTACTGTCCCACCAGGAAAGCGGAGGTATGTGCTGCGAAAATCATATTTTAGAGATACAACTGCTGCTGAGCAAAGATCAAAGTGGAGACATGGTTCAGTCTTGTGATTGGATCTCAGCTGAAATCTGGAAAACTGACGAATTGCTGTGACTGTGAGAGTGAAGATGATAGCCAATAATACCTACCCCAGAAGATGCACAACTACCCTGAAGGCAACTTTAAGAGGCAAAGGCAAATTTAAGGAAAATTAATTCCTTAAGTAATTGAAGGATGCTTTTGGAGAGAGGCAAAGGCTACCATGACATAGTTGTTTCTTTTTATACAGAATTCTTTCTAGGATAGGGTGTTCTTGCTAATGGGAGCTTCTCTTGGTGCTCTTGGGTGCCATTTGTGCGTAACTGGGACAGAGAGCAGCCTGCCTTGGGGAGTGTGTGCAGGGGAAGGTTGTTTTGGGGAGCACTCAGCTATGAAGTAGAAACAAAATGTCCAAAAGCAAATCGTTAACTCTAGCTAGGTCTAACTCACGAAGTGCAGTTGAGGACTTCCTGCCCTGATCATGCTTGTTGTGGGAATAGCTGGGAGCCCGCTGTTCCTTCGGACATCCCTGCCTATGCGTGAGGTCGGGGGTGTCCCCTGCCCGTGTGGGGCAGGCGGTTTATCAGGAAACGAAGGTGGACACGCGTGTCCCCACCTACTGTCAACGGGGTGGATTGTGGAGTAAGGTAAGAAGGCTGGAACATGAGATTACTTAGAACATTCGTAGTAGCTATGTAGCTGTCTTTAATCTCATTCTGCATTTAGGGAAATTATTGCCTATGGGCAATAATGGGCCTATGGAAGTTTGTTTTGCCTTTTGATTTTTTTGTCTGGCGATCTAGACTGGGTTGAAAAGATGAAAGAAGGAAAATATTTTTTTCTTAAGTGTTTGAGTAGTTCAGTAAGCGATGCAAAACAGTTGAATGGAAGGTTGAATGCCAGAATGGGATGTGCAAAGTGATCTGAATGTGTCAGGCAAGCCTTGCACGCTGGGCTTTGCAGTGGAGCGCGGGGAAAGATGAACTTGCATGGAGAGTCTGAGGAACAAGGCTGAGCCCGTGGATCCTGCGTGTTTCCTGCGGCTGCGCGTGGCCATAGGGAGTGAGCAGCCCCCCCAGCTGCTGTAGCACAAGAGGGCGGTTGTGGGGCTGCTGCCTCCCCTGTGGCCTCCCGGGTCTGGTTCCGGAGTGGTTTGCGGTTCCTGCCGGAGGCCAGTCTAGGTGTGGCAGCGCTTTAAGGTTTAGGCCAAGTTATGGCATGATTTTGAATGGGCATGAAAGGTGTCGGAAGAGAGTGTGGGGGGAAGCTGGCAGTGCCCTGCTCATTAATAAAGCCACAACGTGCACATTTTTGTCAATGGGAAGCCACTAATTATGCAGAGACACCTTTTGATAGTGGAAATTTCCAGTGTGGGCTATTAGTTCACTGCTGGACAGGGTCTCTGATAAATCAAATAGTCTGAGGGGATAAAGAGGCTGGGGAATTGCTTTGTTCCTGCCAGTCGTGTTGTACAGGAAAGGAAAAAGTGCTTTTCTCTAGGATGTGCAGGAGAAGAGAGGTCTTGGCGGTGGCCTGGGACCTGCTAATGCAGAGCTGCAAGGCAGGCAAAGGGCCTAGGGCTGCTGCACGGAGACGGACAGTGAGGATGGGCTCATGGCACTCAACACTGGCATAATTCCTTCGTATTTCCTAAGCAGGATATATTAATAACCCTTTACAGCAATTAAACAGCATCACTTCATTTGGTCTTTTCTTCTTCCTTGCACGTATGCAGCTGCTGTGCACTCAACTGCTTGTAGGCTTTACATAAATTGTTGTTAAGCAAAAAAAGTCGGTTGTTTTGTACTTCTATAGGTACTAAGTGCAACTGATCTGGGTATATTTTCCAGTTCAGTACCTTGTTGAACTACTTTAGCCTCGAAACTAAGCATGAGTGGTGGTGCTTTGAGTGTTTTTAATTCTTGTTTGTCAGCATGTTCTTAACTAGCTTTTGGTACCCTGTATTGTCCATATCATACTCAGCATGAACATTGCAATTGCTTAATCCTGTCAGGAACTACTTACAGTTGTGGTCATGGCCTCATTCAGTGGCTAACTGAACAAAAAACTGGGAACTTGAATCTGCAGCAAATTGATGTTTAAATCATAGTGTAAAGCACATAGATAAGCAATTTATATTTACTCATTTGTTAAAATTCAATGCATCTTCAATTCTCAATAGCTTCATTTCAAAATGAAAAGGTAATAAATGTCAAGGTTTGATTTCCACTTTCCCCCTTTCTCCCTCTCTTCCCCCCCAAACTGTGTTTATGGATCAGTTCTGCAGGGGTGATATCTCTTCAGGACCTTTAGGAGGAAGGTCACACCAGGCAGATGAGAAAAAATTTCTTGGTAGCAGTTTGTGCTGAGTTTCAAGAGGCTTTTTCTCTCTGGACTCTTGTTTCATATCTTTGCTGTTTGTTTTTTCTTTTGGAAGTGATGTTCTAGAGGATATAGATATATATCTAAGTGATAAGGAATAATCTGAAGGATAAGGATAAGGAATGATCTGAATATTCTTCCCTAACAAGCCCCTTTTTCTCTAGACTTTTTTTTCCTTCTACTCTGTGGCATGTCTAAGCAGAGGAGGGAAAGTTACTTCTTTCTATGTTTGCATATTGTGCTGGTTTTATTTTGTTTGTTATTTTAGCCATGGTCATTTCCTCCTTAGAGCTTTTGACTTAAGGACCCTGAGGTTTCTAATTCAAGAAAAGCTGGGCATCCCGTGGCAGGTCCCCTGAAAGCTGTTACGTTTAGAGTATCCTAAAAATACTTGCCAAAACAAAGGTCAGACTTGTCTGCTGAAATTAAAGATGATAAAATATTAAGCATGTAAGGCCATATCTGGAGTATTGTGTCCCGTTCTGGGCCCCCCAGTACAAGAGGGATGTGGAGCTGCTGGAGAGAGTCCAGCGCAGGGCGACTAGGATGATCAGGGGCCTGGAACATCTGCCCTCTGAGGAGAGGCTGAGGGAGCTGGGCCTGTTCAGCCTGGAGAAGAGGAAGCTGAGAGGGGACCTGATCAGTGTCTATAAGTGCCTCAAGGGAGGCAGTGAGGAGGATGGGGCTGGCCCCTTTTCAGTGGTGGCCACTGACAGAACAAGAGGAAATGGCCACAAACTTAAACATCAAAAGTTCCACAGGAACTTAAGGAAATTTTTTTTGACAGTGAGGGTGACAGAGCACTGGAACAGGCTGCCCAGAGAGGTTGTGGAGTCTCCTTCTCTGGAGATCTTCAAGACCCACTTGGATGCAGCCCTTTGCCGTGTGCTCTAGGTGGCCCTGCATGTGCAGGGGGTTGGACTAGATGATCTCTACAGGTCCCTTCCAACCTTAGGCATTCTATGATTCTATGTGCACTTGTAAGTCTCATTGCTCAGCAGTGCTCACTGCTAAATTACAAAATCTTTTCTTGGAGAGTTGAACACTTACTTGATTACAAAAAAAGCTTCTGAAACCAGTGCTCACTTCTGTGGTGCTCATCACAGAGAACTCTGTTAACCCTGAGCTTAGAATTTGATCTGATTTTCAGGTACTGCAACCTGAGACACCATACTGAAAATGCAGCCTTGTCTCTTTCATTGTGCCTGTCTCTCTGCTGTGATTTTAATTTGAGTAAAAAAAATCATTTTTATTTTAACTTGAGCCTTGTAACTTTGGAGTGCGTATAAAAACTAATAATAGCTCTTTTATTTTATAGGTACTAAGCCAAATGATCTGCAATTGATAATATCCTTGTTAAGAATGGATGGGGAAGATAATCAGAAGAGAGATGATGTTGATGATAGTTCACAGACCACATTAGCAAAAGACTCCCTCAGAAATGCGCCAGGAGAAAATACTGAATGTGCCCCTTCATCTCAGCAGGAAACAAGGCCCGTAGCAGGGGAAGCGTCCATGGACCTCGAAAGGAGAAGAGAAGAGAAAGACACAAGTAAAAGGGCATTGTCAGAATCTTCAAACTCTGACGTTGCTGAAGCAGATAGACCTGAAAATGTCTCCAGAAAAAGAAAGCTGAGTTCCTCAGAACACATGAACGATAGTGAAAGGAAATTACAGAAGGGCCTACTTGGAGAAGCAGTAAGCATAGTAGATGGAGCTGTAAAGAAGGAAGGAGTCACCAGCTGTCTTGGTGATGACATATTTAATTCAAATGTGATGTGCCCGCACTGTGATTTCAAATGTGCTGATGGTGCCGTATTGAAGATTCACTGGGAAAATAAACATTCACAAGAGGTTCCAGCTGCTGTTCCTGAAAATATGCCTTCCTCAGAAGAAATCAGTGTTAGCTATTCGGTTGGAAACATAGGCAATGATCTTAAAAGCAAAACATGTAATCAGCTTTTCCTCTCCTGCTCTGATACAGCAAAACACATAACAGAAAGCCACTCCAGACAATCCAAAGAGCAAACATGCCCTCGCTGTAGTTGCACCGCGGAACACAGCTCAGCATTACACACGCACACTAAACAAGATTGTGAGCAATCCAAGGTATTTTGTTGTGATCTCTGTGGTTTTCAGAGTGTTGAGGAAAATCTCCTAACCTCTCACTTGCTTGGCAAGACGCACCTTCGACGCCAAAACCTTGCTGCGCGGGGAGGGTTTGTACAGATGCTGACCAAAAAATCCTTTAATAAACAACAATCTACTGCAGGCAGAGAGAGGACTGTGAGAATGAAACCCGGGACCAGTAAATTAAGGACAAGGCCTGCTGATAAAAAAGGACTAAGCAATGTTTGCAGTGCTCTGAAAGGCTCGAAAGGAAGCTTGTCTAAACAAAATGATGGTACTGACCTTGTTGAAGTGGTACCGTCTGTGAATGCTTCTACTGAAAAGCCATCTACTATGACAAAGGAAGTGTTACTTCCTTCTGGTGTTGAAGAAAATCATGAAGTCCCTACTGGAAAGCTAGAAATGCCAGGACCCTCAAAAGGCATTTTGCCTAAATTGGAACACTCTCCAGCAGCCAAAAAGCTAGTTAGCAGTTTAAACTTGACAAGGAGATTTGATAAACTAGAACATAAAAGAAACATTGTATTGCTGAGGACTTCATTTGGGCGAAGTAGTTCTTTTAGATTAAAAAGGCAAGTTAGAAGAAGATATAATTTGTTGGGGAGTACTAAGAAAGGCAAGTATGATCCTCAGAGAGTACACGTGAAGCATGTCTCCAGCACACAGCTTAAAGCTGGGGATTCAAGACCTACTTGGCATACAGAATTAGAAACGCGTGATAAAAATCAATATGAATCTACTTCAGAAATTCAAGATCTTACTCTAGATAGGACAAATACACTTTCTTCCAGCACTATGGACACAAAAAATTCTCAAATTAAACTTATTGATGATCATAGTGTTCCTCATACTTGCAGTTACTGTGGTACTGTTTTCCAGAACAGAGAAAGTTTGGAATCTCATGTTGTAAAGCTTCATACAAAAAAGGTGCAGTTTCATTGTCAGACATGTAGTTATTCCTCTCTAGTCAAGGAGGACATGCAGCAACACTGTCAGGACAGTAAACACCAGGTGCGAGGCTGCAGCTTTAGTTGTCAGCTTTGTTCATTTACTTGCTTGAATGTGATAAACCTTCAAAGCCATATGAGTGAAGATCATGGTATGTCCCATAGTTGTCCGAGTTGCCTTCTCTTTTTTGTAACAGAAGAAGAGCTGGTAAATCATCAAAAACACGAGCAACATGATCAGCCAGCTACTCCATTGAGCAACAGTGATGGGACCTTGGAAGCGGTAGCTTACTCTGCCTTAGAATCAAACAACAGTCAAAAACTTGCTCAGAATATGGAAGTGTCAATGGAAGAAAAAACCCCAGACTCCTTCCTAGTGAATCATAGGAATGAATTGAAGCATTCTGTTCTGAATAAAACACAGTTTCAGTGCAAGAAGTGTTTTTATAAGACAAGATCTTCCACGGTTCTTACGAGGCACATAAAGCTCCGACATGCACAGGAATATCACTTCCTTTGCAAAGCATGTAATCTTTATTCGCTGAGTAAAGAAGGAATGGAGAAGCATATCAAAAGAAGCAAGCACCTTGAAAATGCCAGGAAAAATAACATTGGGTTACGTTTTGAGGAATGTATTGAAAGGGTCTGTGTTGGTGTTGGTGGTATGAGAATGGTGATGGAGCCTTCCATTTCTGGGAGTGTGAATGCTGACTTAGATAAAGAAATTATGCACGTCTCATCCTCTACTGGGGAAAACATATCAGGAAATAAGGAACTGGTACCAGCTGATGAAAGAATTGGTGGCAATGAATTGGTTTTAGCTAATGCACCAAGGAGAGGGAGACCCAAAGGCACTATTTCTAGAACATGCACCCACTGTGGTCTTCTGGCCTCCAGCGTTACAAATTTAACTGTTCACATCAGACGAAAGCACAGTCATCAATATAGCTATTTGTGTAAGCTTTGCAATTACTATACCGTGACCAAAGGAGATATGGAACGTCACTGTGCCACCAAAAAGCATAGAAGTCGTGTTGAAATAGAAGGACATGGAAAACAGAACTCTGAGATCATTGTTAGCCCTGAAGGATGTAATTTTGAATCCGGAAGCAAGAAAGTTAATAGCCCTATGCCTGTTTTGCATGAGCATGTTGACGATGATAGCCGGTCATCAGATGTGGAAAATTCTGTTGTAAAAAGTCAGGAAGATGACCAAGGAAACTCTGAGGTAAAAGTTGAAAATGCCCATCGGCTGCCAGATCTGGAACATACTCAAAATTCCTTAAATATAAAACAACATATATTTTTGGAAGCAGCTGGGCATACCCAAGATGGTGACCCGTGCTTGCAGAGAGGAGCAGTGGGTGCAAGTGACAACAAGTGCATACACTGCGACTTCGTTGCTCATTCTTCTTCCTCTTTAGAGCTGCACGTGAAACGAAAGCATACGAAGCAATTCGAATACTACTGTATGGCCTGTGACTACTATGCTGTCACTCGCCGAGAGATGATTCGGCATGCAGCAACAGAGAAACATAAAATTAGAAGAGAAACTTACGTTTATCCTGCTGGGGAGGAAGCAGACACGGCGAATATCGCTAAAGAAGCCACTGCTTTGTCTCAAGAGGAGTGTCATTGTGATCCAACAGAATTAGAAACTGGTTTAGATGAAATAAAATGTGCCAAAGATTCAGCAGAGAAGGGTCATATGAGTAAAAGCTTAACTGAGGGTTCTGTCTTAGATGAAAATGCATCTCCAGAAATACCTCAAGAAGGCAGTTCCCAGAATACGATAGAAGCTGAACTCGAAGAGGAACCTAAAAATGGAGGCAAAAATCATTTTTGTGAAGCATTCCAACATGCTCCTCAGAAAGACCAAGTAGTTACCCTCGATAAGGAGGTATCAGTTAAAGAAGCAGGTGCACAGCTGGATCTTCAGGAGAGCGGCCCTGCTCGGGAGCTGCCCCACTCAGGCAACCATTGCACTGCAGAAAATCAGAAGGAATCAGGTGACAGAAATGTGAATGCAGCAAAAGGTGAGGAAAGCCTGGAAGCAAGCAGAGAAAACCCTGGGGCAGAATGTAGAAACACAGACGTTCTTGAAGAAATACACCTAAAAGAAAATAATCCCCTTGGGCTGACTCTTATGGAAACAAGTAGTGGAGTAGAGCAATCAAATTTTGCTGAAAGCGTTGGGGAAACGGTACAAAATATACATAGATTAGAGGGCGACAGAAGTTTTGAACAGGAGCCTACTGGGGAGGAGGAGGAGGAAGCCCTTATGGAAGCACAACATGAAGCAGAAGTAACTATAAATAACAATGTTTGGGAGGCAGATGGCTCGGCAGCTGAGGGCATGCAAGAAAGTAGTAATGAGGCTTTGGGAACAGTTATCAGTGCAGATGATAAAGGAAAGATGCTGCTGAATTTTGGCAAGTTTGATTCTTCTATAGTAAGATTAAAAGGCCATCAGGACGGGGAGCCTGCTGACCAGCCTGACGAAGGGCAGCCGCCGGGCAGAGGGAAAGCTGCCGAGCTCCCCGCGAGAGCAGACACGTCACCGAGCAGCGCGAAGAAGAAGAAATCCGAAGGAATTGCCCCTGGGGAATCAACACGTATTCGCTGTGATGACTGTGGTTTCCTAGCAGATGGTTTGAGCGGACTAAATGTTCACATAGCCATGAAACATCCTTCAAAAGAAAAACATTTTCACTGTTTGCTCTGCGGAAAGTCATTTTACACGGAGAGCAACCTGCACCAGCACTTGGCCAGTGCTGGGCACCTGCGAAACGAGCAGGCGAGCGTGGAGGAGCTGCCCGAAGGAGGCGCCACTTTCAAATGCGTGAAGTGCACGGAGCCCTTTGACTCGGAGCAGAACCTCTTCCTGCACATCAAAGAGCAGCATGAGGAGCTGCTGCGGGAGGTTAATAAGTACATTGTGGAAGACACGGAGCAAATAAACAGAGAGAGGGAAGAGAATCAAGGCAATGTCTGCAAGTACTGCGGGAAGTTGTGTAGGAGTAGCAATTCCATGGCCTTCCTAGCTCACATCCGCACCCATACAGGTATGGGAATGCTCGCCTTGCAATCACTGTCAGAGTGGGTGGTACTGCTGGTCGTCTTCACCTTGTTAGTCTCATAGCCATTCCCTATGAAATAGGAAATTTCATGCAGCCTGACGAACCACTGATGAAATGCAAAGTCACCCAAATACCAAGTATGTGAAGGAATATGAAGGTACATTGATGAAATGGCAGAAGATGCAAGAGCCTTGTAGGCACAGCTGTCCTTCTGCTCTTTGCCCCAGTAAAGAGATTTCCTTCCCTTTATCCAGCCTTTTGTTCTTAAATTCCTGTAATGAAGCAGTGCTGGTTTGAGAGAACAAGTTAGCTGCTGTCTGCAACTTTCTCCTCATTCTCTAGTAACTAAGTAGTTTATTTCCGTTTGGTTCAGTTACACTTTTAACATTGCATAATGCTTCTAGATAGACATTTGCTATTATATCACTCCTTAAGAAATACAAATTATAAGCATCCAGACTTTTCATAGAAATAAGCTTCGGAATTTGGAATAGGTCAGTCTTTTTGGCAGTTAGTGTGTAGTGTCGATGTCATGCACATGGATGTAGCATCTGATTTTGTTTCTGTGCTAATTATGCTTTCAATTCCCTTTTATGTTTAATTTTAAGTGGAAAATTTAAAAACATTTTTTTTGTAGAAAAATGCTTAAGCTGCAGTTCTAAATTTATGTAAAAATTCACTGCGATGTTTCTATAAACCTGCCATACATTCTTTATTTTAAATAGACAGCTTTTCTAAATCACTGAGCTCTGCTTAGACAAGTGGTGTCTCCATGGTTGAATTTATGAGTGGATTTGAATAATAAATTCACATTTCAATGAACATATTTTCATTAAAACTGTAAGGTTTATTTTACTGTACTTTTAAATAATGGCTTATTATGGAAGCTATAGTTTAAATTCATGCAGTATTTGAAACTTAGTGCATGGTTACAAGGAAGAGAACAAAAAGGTAAGAAAAAGAAACATAAAAGAAATGGTAATTCCTGGCATAATCCTAAAATAGTTTTTTGAGTTTTTATAAAAAGACAAGGACATGACTGGACAACAAAGTTTAAAATTAATTGTGAGGAACACAGACATTGTATTTCAAATCTTTCAAAGTATTTTACTGTAACCACAGTATTCATGTATACCAATAATTCACATACTTTATACTTTCATCCTGGCTTCTTGCCTGTCAATAATGTATTTATCTACACAGTTTCAGCTAATATCTAATGTTAAATGCACGTGTTAAGTCTTTGGAGGTACATTCATGTTCACATGGTCAGAACAGCTATGTAAGCCCTTAATATGCCCTCTTATGGCAGATAAAACTGAATAAAACTAAGGGGAGGATGCTAATGGAGCTCGCTTTAGAATTCTTTATGCAACTGTCTGGTCAAGACATGTTGCTTATAATTGATGTGTCCATTACTTGAATTCTCTTGTAATTATAGTCAATAAGTCTTGTAAATGTGTTAAAGCTCACTAAAAGCATACAAATTCAAGAACAGAGTAAGGCTAATAATTTAAAATAATCAATGTAGGCATTTCAGCACTTAATTTCCCTTGTGTGTTGATAGCTGATCATTCTTAATCCATTAAGATTTATTTAGTCGTTTACAATGCAAAATAGGTTTGCACTGGTCACTTGTGCCATTTGAAAATGTCCACCAGGTTAAGTGCAGAATGTAGTCCATTAGTCTTCCTTGACTATATGTATTAATTGCATTTAAAATCAAGTTAATGTGGATGTGAAAGTGAGGTAACTATCAATATATGACAAAGCAACCCTACTTACATACCTTACATCATTGATTGTAACATTTAGTAAAAGTTAGTGTACTTTTTTAACATCTTGTGTGTAGGTCTTACCATGGAGTATATTTGTATTGTGCTTTGGAGTGGCCCTAAATATGCAAAGCGGGAACCGAATACCTTTAATTTTGCAAGTCACTTTTGATGGCGCTGTTGGAGGGGATGGAGAAGGGTTGCAGAACAGGCATTAGTCTGTGCTCTTTCTCATGGCACCTTTAAATGTTTTGCTTTTCTGATGCTCTGCTTATTCACATAAAAAAAGTAACGCGAGATTTTTGTTAGCAGAGAATGGAAAGAAGGTTCTCTTCTGGTCCCTGTTTTCATATTTTTGCGATTTTCTTATGCATTTTTTATATTTTTTTATTCTAATCTGCATGACAAGGGATGCAGTTGAAAAAGAAAGAGATGATTTTTGGTTATTGGGAATGGTGGTGGAGTCACAGCAGTCATAACACTGATGGTTTGCACTGATTTCCAACAGTGGCCAGGCAGAGCAATATTTCCAGATTTCCAGCCTGTTTTATCTTCCAAAATAACACCAGGTTGGTTACAGGAAGAGAACCACAGTTTATTTTCCCATAAACATATTTTTCACATAGATACCTGTATATATGTCTATAACTATCTATGACTTGCTGGGTTTTATATTAATTTGAGTAATTGGTGATGGCAATTTGTGGGGGAAGGGAGGTATTAGTCCTGGGAAGAAGCAACTAATGATTGCCAGTAAGGGAAACGGACTGTTTCAAAATGCCTTTAAGTAATCTAGAAGATTTTCATGTTGCAAATGAAAAGGAAGCTTTGCTAGAGAGGAGATAACAAGCAAGTCCATCACATATTGACAAGTGAAAATGAAGAGGTGTAAAGAAAAATAAAAGGAATAGTAGAGGTGGAAGACTTTTTAGTTTGCAGTTGATGCAGGTCCCATAAACTTAATTAACAATCAACATCTGAGGAAAAATCACCTGCAACCGTATCAACCCTGTTTAGTTTCTCATCAGTTTTCTCAATTAATGGAAGTTTCATCCAATATGAGCATAGTATCATGATATCTAACTCCCCATATGCTAAGCCTGGGTGGAAATGGGGCAGTGATGTTTCACCAGGTGCAACAGATGATGTTGGTTCTGCTTGGTGTAAAACTGAGGCAGTAATTCAATTTTTTTTTTTTTTTTTTTTTTACTTTCAGTCTTGGTGCAATGCAAGATTAGAATTATTCACTCACCTGTGCAAAAAAAAAGAAGCCTGATTTTGTCCTGTCCCTCCTAAACTCTAAAATTTAGTCTAATTTCTGTTTTTTTTTCAGTTGTTTGTTAAGATCCTTTTTGTTATTGCTGCCATCACAAATATACACCCTGTTTCCATGCCATAACTCTTGGGTGAGCTAATTTTGTTTGAAAGATGAAAAAGGGTTTTTTTGTTTATTTTTTTTTAGTTAACGAAGAGCCAAGTACGAAGCCCATAGTATCACACTTTACAGAGTTTATGAGAACCATTCAAATTTGTGAAAGTATGACTAATAAATGGAAAATTGCTTCAATATTGTTTTAAATAACTTTTTGATAAATGCAGATTTTTGCCGTGTTAGCTGAACTTTCAGTGCAACACCTTGATCTGAAATAGAAAATCTTGGTTTGTTCCATCAAAGAACAAACAGGAACAAATGTGGCATCAGCAAGCTAAAAGTGAGACTATTTCAGGTGATAAGTAGTGGCTGTGCTCTGCCGGCACTTGAGTTTTTGTGGAGTTTAAATGGAGATATTCAGCCCTGAATATAAGGTGGGGGTGGGGAGGGAAGTGAAGGCCTCAGTGATTTTCATGTGAGAGCAGTGAACAGAATAATACATTTATGTATTGTCAGCGGCGGGCAGCCACGACTGGCCTGAACTACAGTTTTTCCACAAAGGAGTCATGTAAATGGAAAGCAGGAAAGGTTTGTATGGAGGCCCTGCGGGACACCTGCAGGAGCAGAATGAGGAACAAATTTACAATTTAATCAGTAGGAGAGAAACTAACAGTACATAGGGTTGAATCCACATGGTGCTTGAATGCCGGGATGTAAAACAGGAGTATAACACAATAGATTAAAAAAAAAATCGTCTCTGAATCTGACCTTGGTATTGTTAATTGTGTAATTAGTCTTGAAGATCACAAGTTAAAACATCAACTTTAATACTCTTTTATTTAATGCAAAGAGCGGTTCTGTTTTATTTGCATGGGTCTCTGTAGTATGCAGTGTTGATTTGAAATGTCACCAAATTAATGATTAATATAGTTTTATCAGGATCATTTAAATAAACTGGGACTTTTTCAGTGTGATTGATAGGATGTGATTGCTGTTAGCTGCAGTCTCAACCCGCTTTTGACATTTAAACATATAAAGCTGACTAGATATAACCATTCAGGTGCTAAATATATTTTACATCTACTTCCAACAGTAGAAATGGAAGTATTAAGAGATCTGGCTTCATTGTCATTGAACTGTGAAATATTCAACCTTGTCTGCCCGTGCTTAGTACTGTTGACTTTTTTATTTCGGTTAGAAGATTAAAATTAAATGCTTCATTTTTCGTCAGCTTTTGGGAATTAAATTGAAATTTAAGACTCTAAAATTTTTTACTAAGATCCTCAACTTCACCAATGGATTCTTGGAGGATATTCGGTTTTCAAGGACACAGCACGAAGGTTCATTGATCAAGTATGATATACTGTTAACATTTTTCTTATCAGAGCTCTTTATGTATATTTATTAAAGTTCACATATTTCATACTATGCTTAACTGTATTGGAAGAAGTGCTTCACAAAACATATACTAAACATAATACAGAGAATCTGTGAACATATTGTACTTATTTTTAACTGCAATTCCATGATTTTGATTTATTGGTTCAAGGATTTACTGGTCGGAAAACTGGGAAGTGCTGCAGCATACTTTAAAATAACGTTGCTGCGTAATAACCTAGGTACAGACATATGTCAAATTTAACTATTACAGTAAAAATACATTTTTTCCATCTTCAGTAGAGGGCCACCATTGAATATGACAAATTGTTTGTCTTTTGCTAAGCTGATGTGATACAAGAAATAGGTTGGTAAAACTTCCTTGGAGAAATAATTTTAGAATTCTTTGGTCTGCACTAGGCATTTAATATTAAAGTTTGTTCTTGAAATAAATAATAGCCAAAATGTCAATACTTCTGGTTTGCAGAATAATCATAAATTCTTGACCATAAAACAGTCATAAAGACATAATATTTTATCCCCTGTATATTCATACATTGCATGTCATTACAATAGCTAGGTGATGAATCATTTTCTGTGTGTGACAGAACAATTCTGAAATACCAATGCTAATGTGAAACCTATTCAAAGTCAGAAGACTTGTAAAATTACTTTACTTTAAACATACTGGCTTAAAAAACAAGTACGTCTTGCAATTTTCACCAGCATCAAGCCACTTTAAGACCATTACCTGAATTTCAGTGGTTGGAGGAAGGAAAAAAAAATGCAGAGCAACTTCTGTGATCTCATCGAGAGGCTGTATTCCTAGCATATTGTCTTCTCATTTTAATGCTCTTTCTAAAAAGTAAATTCTTATTAAAAATGAGGCAAGTAGCTTTGGTGATCTTGAACTTGAGGAAACTCTAATGAGTAATGTATATGGGCTGTCTGTGTCCCCAGAGTTATAAATTTATGTACGAGTTACTTTTTTGTTAGGCAAAAATCTCAAACAGGTTAAATGGGGGATAGGCTTTTTTAAAGGTTATATTTTTCCCAGGAATTCTTATTTCTTTAACCGTGGGTAATATATTATTCTAATTCAACTCATATCTTATGCTAAATTTTACTTAGGATCAAAGCCATTCAAGTGCAAGATATGCCACTTTGCAACAGCTCAGCTCGGAGATGCCAGAAACCATGTCAAGAGGCACCTTGGGATGAGGGAATACAAGTGTCATGTCTGTGGGTGAGTAAATTGAAAGAGTTTCCACCATGGTTAACCAGAAGAAGAGTGCAGGATATGCATTGTTTCAGAATTGAAAACTGTGATGTGAGCAAGAGTGGCTAAAATTATGCATGCATATCCTCCTTTCCATTGTTATGGTAAATTCCTTAAATACAGTTATGACATTCTTTTCCCACTTCTAATCCTGCACTGAAGATGAGCAATTTTATGGGCTACAAGGTCAATTTGAACCTGTAATCTGTAAATTGACTAAATTATAGGATGTTCATTCACATTGCCAGGGAGAACTGTAAATTCCATTTAAAGCCATAAAAAATATATAATATAGACTTTACTGTGTTTTTTTTTTTCCTTTGCTATACTGTTATAATTTTAGTACTATTAACAGATTTCTGGACTCCATTAGGGTTCTCATTTATTACAAAAACAAAACACAAGACTGATTTTCAAACAAATGGATCTAAAATATTGCAGGCTTAAGACTTCAAAATAAATTGAAGCCTTTTACGTACGTTTGCATTCTTGTTTGTTACCAAAACCAAAAAAATCTTGTTTTTCTTTTTTACTTAATAGTTATTTCCTCAGAAGGATCGTTCATAATGTTTAATTGTCCTTCAAATGTGTTGCGTTTAATAGGAAGCATTGAGACTACTTAATGCAAAACTAATTAATTTAGCAGAAATGTTTAAAAGGTTTTAAAATGCCATGGCATATATGGTACATCATAGGACATTCAAAGTTGGATTTTAATACCCTAGTTCTGATTAAAAATATATTTTAATGTTATTATGCTAGAGAAATTAACTAATATATGCATCATATAAAAAGACTCCACTCAAACCTATGTAACCTGCTGTAACGGTCTTATAGCTAATGCGTAGAACAGCACAAGTTCAATTAGATAATGCAGTGCACACATGAGTGGTGTGGGGTGATGGTAGGGATATTATTCAGTGGGAGGTTTTTTTAGCATGCACTTGCTATACTGATCTACCGGAGGACAAAGTGGGTTACACATTTTAAAGGACAAGGGAATCTTCAGCTGAAAGATGCAGTCGAGCAATTTTCACTGATTCATCTCTCTGTTTTCCAAATAATTTTGTATGCAGCCTCATGAGATACTTTGGATGCTTTTACTCACTTAAGAAAATTAATTGCTGACTGTTTGAAAAATGAATTAAAAATATATGAATCTAATTCTTAAGTCCATGGAAGATCAGTAGTAGAATGGCTTCTGCTACTCTTTATTTTACAGCATAATTCAAGTCTAAAATGAACATTATGTATAGTAGCCTTTAGCCTTTTTTTTCTTTTAATCATATTCTTTACTGTATCTGACCTACTACAGAGGGTTTAGTATGGAAGACAGTTAACAACTGCAGATCCACAAGACTGTTTAGAAAAGGCTAAGCTGGGATCTGTAGAACCTGTCAACAAACTTGACAATGGTTCTTTATTCAGGTTCTTTTTAATTTAGACGGAAAAAAATCATCGTTTAATTCTCTAATCATAAGAGAAAGAGTAAAAAGAATTCAAAATAGTTAACACGGTATCTTTTATAAAAAGAGAGTTAACATGATTAGGATTTGGCACAGTTTCTCATTTTTCAAAACCTCATTCCTTCACTTAAGAATTGACATTTTCTTAGAATCTGTTTCAGAAAACACATGACTGGATTGTAGTATGAGTGTACTACAATAGAGAGCAAAACATATATGTACAATTGGAACTGCGAACTTGCACGTTAGTGGCTTAAGTAAGCTGATTATATTGAATGTTGCTGACGTTATGCTGTAGCCAAACAGGTATGCATTTTCTATTTTTGTGCAGTATTGTATTGCTAAATGAAGCTGTGCTATTCAGATACAGAATGTGATATAGAAGACAATACCTTCTACTCTGGTTTACATACAAGTTTAGTCTTTCTGCAGTTTAAGTAGTCACTATAGTTCTCTTAATATGCACCAAATATGTATTTTAAGAATTATATCTCAGCACTGATTTAACTGGATTTAACTAATTTTTATGCTGTAGCTAACAGTCCTCGAGAATTGAACTGGATTTGAGAAAAAGGAATGAGCAGCACAGGTTGAAATGGAATCCAAATAATGAACATGCCATCCTTAAATATGGAAAAAGAGAGAGAAAAAAAAGTCTAATAGTCTGTGCTGTATTTCTGCTGTTTTAATTGAAACGATAAGGTAGTGGGTAGGTTAAAAAATAAAGTAACAACATAAAAATATTGCTAGGATTGGCTATCGGATTAGTGGCACTATGGAGCATTGGTACATTAACACCACTGACAATGTCAATTCATTATCATTGATGGCTAAATAATCTTAGAAATGCTCAGTGGACCTATTAGTTCCTGAACATAAGCAGCTCATGCTGCATTTCTTCATTAGCTTTAATTGCTATAAATTTTACCTTTTTAAAAATCATGCTTTAAAAGGTGAAGTGATCTTTCAGGAACATTAACTCTGTAATTTTGTCACAAACAGAAGGTCCTGCACTATGTTTTCTTTTCTGCAGTAGTTAATATTCTATCCTCTGACTTATAGATTCATAGTAATAAGCCCTCTGCTAGTTGTGAGGATAAATTATGTTTCAAAAGCTTTTGAGTCTGCTAGGGTACTTTTTAAAGGTGAAATGTCAGTGGAACATTGTGCATTGTGGTTTTAGTCTGCAAATACTCCTTTTTTTTAATAGATTATCCAACATTTTTTGTTTAAGAAAGTCCTACCCATGCTGCTATGTTGGAGGAAGGGTTTGCAGTGTCTAAAATTTTGCAAATACTCCTCATAGTTACGTGATACAAAGTAAACAGTATGTAATTCACTTAGTTGTTGGAAAAGGCAGCAATTTAGCTGTGTTGTCTTATTTTATTAATTGAAGTTCAGGGTTTGTTTTTCTTCAGCTGCACAGCAAAAACTACGTGACACAGAAATTGGACACCACTAATGTTTTAACATTTGGAATAAACCGTCTGCTACTCATTTCCTTATCGCAGATGTGTGTTAATTGTTTTCTTTTCCATACCCATGGCTGTAAAATATATCCCATTATTTCAGAGGTAGTGTCTGTTTTCTGGGAGTATCAAACTGCTACATATTTGAATTTAATTTTCAAAAGTCTGGCTCTGAAATTGGGTGATACCCTGGGTTAGATAAGCAAATATTGGTTGCCCAGCATTTAAAATTTTTGTTTCATTTGCAGAGTGGAGTGCAGTGAAAAGGCTTATCATGCACTTTTCAAATTTTATGCCTCAGGTAGAACATAAAAAATGCATTGTTCTGCACTTCAGATTTTGAACAGAATTTATAGGCAATGTAGGATTTAAAAATGCATCTCCTGTTCCTTTGCCTTTTTCTTGCTTTTGCTTTCAGAAACAAAATTTTGGGCTATAGTTAGATGTTTCAACTAAGAGTGGCAGCTTCTTTCTTTTTTTCCTCTCTTTGATTATGACTTAAAAATCTGCTGAAGAAGATGGGTGTAAGGTAGGTTTCGATGTTTAAGAAAATTTTTAGTATTCAAAACATGCACATAAACATTTATCACTACGTTTATGAAAAAAATGCCAGGACATATGTATTAATGTGTTCAGTATGTTGATTCCATATGTAGCAGTCAAGTGTTTTAAGGATCCAAAGTATATATTTGTGTACACAAGGGAAATTGAAGGGAATAGGAAAAGTCTTTTTCTTTCTTTCTTTCTTTTCTTTTTTTTTCCCCTGCATTTTGCTAAAGTAGATCTTTCCTTTGTGTGTGTGTGTGTGTGTGAATAAGGGGGTCTGTATGTTTTCGTGTTTCTCAGTGCACAGTGTGTTGTGAAACTCCTTTTCCTAATTAAATTGTGGAGATGTTAGCAGGAGTTCTGCTAAATAAGTCTTTTGTTGAAGTCTGCTTTTTTGATGATTGTTTTATATATTTTTTTAAATAAACCTCATGTAAACAACCTTTGAAGAACTATGGTTTTGTAAGCATGGAAATAACTTCATGTTTCTTCACTTTTATTGCTGTTGCTAATGTTAAGGATAGTGTGGTGATCTTAATCAGTATAAAGTTCAGTGTTTTAATGACACTGGTTGCTTTGAAAGCAAAGCATCTAAATAAAAGTACTAAAATATATTCAGCATATTAGTTAATGTATCTTATTATTTTATTGATAACAGTGTGCTTCGACCAGCTCCATCAAAAATATTTTGCTCCCGTGGTTATTATTATTTTTTTTCCAAAGATTTTTTAGATTTCCAGATTTCTTTGTAAAGGACTACTGTTAATGTCAGGCTACTTTTAGTGAAAACCTTCTCTTAAGATTGCTTTTAGCAAAAAAGAGTTATTCATAAATTTATTGGTAAGAGCAGGGAAAGCATTGTATTTTCAAGGGTATCCTAATGTACTCTAATGTAAATTAATTATTTATGCTTGTGCAGTTTGGGAAATCTTAAATAGAAAGTTGCTACTCCAGTAAAACTATTTTTGTGCAGTATTACCTAGTTTTTGTGCATTAGAAGGGATCTCTGTGTAGATGATTATAATGTCACTTTCTGACCTTTGCAGCTTGAATAATTGTAAATCATTGCTTCATAACGTGTCAGAGAATGTCTGTACTAGGCAATTAAATGGCAGAATATAATAGACCAAATTATTGCCTGTCATGTTTTCAACAACACAGTTAGTATTTGAGTTACACTTAATCATTACGTGCATTAGCAACTTCATTGGAATCCAGCTTCAGGCTGAGCATGAAATACATTACATTATTTAAACCTCTAATGGTAGAAGTCATTTATTTGTGTTGAAGTGTACAACATGCAGAGTTTCATAAAGCAAGGAACACTTGAGAGCTTAATTTATCCAAATCAAAGTCTAAATGCAGATAAACACAAGTGGCAAAAATTAGTAATTTTTATAGGCTGGAAATATTTAAAAATACATGGTTGTGGGTAATTGTAGGCAGCAGGAATAAATTAAAATCACTATTTTTAGTCAGCTCTGAGAACTAAAGCCATTGTATACCTAAATCATCAAGTACACTATAGAACTGCAGTTCTGACTGAACAATTAATTACAAACGTCATATCTACAGATGTGTCCAAGGCAAAAATAGATATTTGGTTCAGCTGTTTAGATTAATGTTATGCCTGTTTTGGATGCTTAGTCCAGATGTCGACATCCTGAGTTTTTCTATCTGCATTTTGCTGTTTGGTCCTATTGTGCACTTTGTGACTCTGTGGACTTTGGTAATGAAAATTAGTTTGTTCTATGCTACTGCTCTCAGTACTAGAGAAGTACGTTGAGGAAGGTAACGTGTTACATTACGTAGCCAATTTCTGTTCAGTTATCTATCATTTTGTTGGATTTGCAAACTAGACCTTCAGCACACTGTCTCTATTTTTACCATTTAAGAAGACTACTTGAAATGGAAGTAATTTACGTTTATTCAGCAAAGCTGCCAGCATCTTTAAACAGCTGGTGCAGATGTTGTGATGTGCAGGGTGCTCCCCTCTGGCCCAGGAGGCTGCTGTGGGGCTGGCTAAAGTTAAAGCCAGTGTTAAGGTAACACAGAGGAATCGGGCAGGGACTCTTCAGCTTGTGCCCTGTGTTACAAATGAGACAGCAAATTTGGGAACATCTTTCAGGCTTAATAAAATGTATTTTTAGGAATCTGTGCTCTAAATTAGATTATTATAAGGGTTTGGTTAGGCTTGCTGAAATAAAAAAGGTGCAAGGAGGACACACTCAACAGAGCATATGTTTGTATTTGAGTTAGAGATACTATTAGTGATTCAGACTAATATCTGTACTGCATATAATCTAATTCAGTGCACTTCCAAATGGTAATTATCAAGATACACGGAGGTGTGACGGTGATATATGCAGCACGTGTAATTAGTGCAGCTTCTTTTACAGACATGCACTTTTAATTTTTTGCTTTACTGTGGATGGTTGTGACGCAGAGGACGCG
>VWPW01006206.1:187500-280000 GCA_013389825.1 Crypturellus undulatus | reverse complement strand
AGCAGGAAGGGGATGCAGAAAGGGATTTGAATAACATTGCAGTTCAGAAAGAGATTCATAATTTTAGTATAATCAGCATGTTGGTCTGCCTCGTAGTGACAGGTTGAGGTTATTTCTGAGAGATTGTTCTGTGAAATAGGTCATTAAAACTAGAAAGCCACATAGAGAGAATGCATGCAAAGTTTCCATAAGACTTGTGTCCCCTCTCCTTCCAGAATCTCCTCTTGTTTTTGAGGCTATTTGAATGCTGTGGGCACAATTATGGTCTTGTGTTAATCCTATGTAATTTAATGAATTAGAACTAGGTTTTACAGTTGCTGTGCAGAATGGCAGCTGATTATTCTTAAGCAGTTCTGGCATAGTATAAACTTGTCTTTTGGAGTTCTGGATTTTTAAAATGCCAGTAAAACTACAGAACACTTCAGCTGTATTCTGGCTTCATCAAAGGACATGGTACAAGTGACTTCAGTAGCTCCAAGCTTTCACCCTTTCTCCAAATTTATAATGGTCTGTTAAAAAATAAAGGCAATTTTAAATGTTATTGCTGTCTATAAACAGTTATTCTCTTCAGCAGGTTTTGAAAATTTGTGAGAAATGGTCAATTGTTTGACATTCAATGTTGTTTGTTCAGCAACCTTTTATATTTCAGGCGTATCTTTTAATACTGAACCTTAACAAGAAGGGCACTACTTCCCATGTAGTGCTACACAGGCTGGATGAACTGTCATATCATGTATTGATTCCATAACCAGTTATCTCACTGAGATGTCTTTTATAAAATCTGCTGATAGCGGTTTGGAAGAAGGAGGCAAAAAAAGGCTGTTCTACCTAGCAATTCAGTATATGAAATACTGAGAAACCATAGCTATGCAGAGATGCAGTTATTTTTCATACTGTTGCCTTAAAAATAAGTGATACATTGGCCTGATGTTGATTTTTTTGATAACTTCGAATATGTTTTTTTCTACTTTTTTAAACAATTCATTGAATAATATAAGAGGTAGTGACTTTACATCCCCAACTTCTTCATCATAGGCATCATCAACATAGGGTTGGATCTAACATAATATTAATTTTTATAGTAGTTACTGTAGCACTTTCAAGAGCAGGTAATAGCAGCTATTTGAGGAGAGCTGTACGAGAGGCTGTATTGGGCACTTACTGAGTAAACTTTCCTAATGGAAAGCTGCTGTTTTTGTTCTTTTTTTTTCTGCCATCTTCTCATGACAGTAGATGGTTGGTTTATGCTCTGAAGCATGAGGATATTTATCTTCTTAGAGACTTAATGGTGCTGGTTGCAGTTGTTACTGCCCCATCTGCTCACTACCCGTTCCACATAGTGGGATAGTTCATACAAATTCATCGCCATTTGTTGTTTAAAAAAACAACAACATAAAAGTTCAGTCAATGAGAGCTCATCAATGTAGAGAGTTTAATCGGGTTGAATTTGCTGAGTTGAAGTTTTACTGTTTATACCTTAACTAATTAATTCCATTAATGGTCTTTTGCAAGTGACCTGCCAAAATGTTCCCCACTGAAGTTGTTTGGTTGTGCTCCACTTTATTCGGCAGCAGTTTGTCTTTTGGAGGAGTTGTGCTAAACTTCTGAAGTCATAAAGCTTAAACCAGGGAATTTTTGAGAAGAACTGTTGATTTTTCGAATGTGGCATTGCTGGTTTCAAGATACGTTGGAGCAAATCCTTCTGCCTTCAACCATTCTGTGATTGTGTGAAACCTTTGAATGTGCTCATTAAATTTCAGGCACAACTGAAGAAACCTTAATACCCTTGTGATGGCCGGTTCTCCACTGACTTGTTCTTTGTAGCAGTTTGGGCTTTATTCTATGCTGGTTTCCTCTGAGCCTTAGAGGTTGAGTTATGTAGGGTTAGTCATATACCAGGTTTGTAAGCTGCCTGTTTATGTGTGTGTGTGTGTGTGTGTGTGTGTGTAGATTTACCAGGAATTTACTCTTGCTCTGTATCCGCCCCTTCCCTAATAAGCTGTAATTGTAGTTTTTTCCAGGAAACGGTTCCAGAAACAACTCATAAGATTCAGACCGTTGTGTTTCCCATCTTGGATTACTCTTCTATTTGTGAAGATGAAACCCTGTACTTTATTTTGATGTGCCAGTTTTACCCAAGGCAGGTAGATTAAATCTTGAAAAATCTCCTATGTCTGTTTCAGGCCCCAAATGCAGCAGAAAACATATTTTTGCTACATTAGTGAATAGCATGAACCCTTAGAATGCTTGAAATACCTGGAAGAGACTTTTGCTATGTAAGGCCAAAATGCATAGTGGATGGTGAAAAGGGTGTGCTGATACTGTAGCCCAGGAATCCCCTCCTGACTGGAGTCATACTGTCCCGAAATGGCATGAAAAGGGCAACAGAAGGATCTTGCTGTGACTGTTTTCCTTTTTCCTCCTCCCGCAATTTTATACCTGTCTCTACCTCCCAGTCTGTGTCGGGGTGTTTGCTCCTGGGCACTGGGGCTGCTGCCCTTGGGCTCTCGCTCCTGGGGCGATCGAGGGTCTCCCCCTCGCAGGACGCTAGGAGTCACGTCACGGTACCGCAGCCACGGCCGGGCTCAAGGTCCCGGGAAGTCCTGCTTGGCCGTGAAACTACCCCGGGAAGAAGCGGGAACACCTCCTAACTCCGTCCTTGCTGAGCGGGATCACCCTTCCATCGGCATCTCCTTTTTTTAGGTAAAGGAAATGTGAGCTCATTAGTGGTGTGTTGCATGTAGATGGTGAATAATGCAACATATAGTCCTACATTTGTAAATCGATGAAATTACTTGATTGGATTTGCTTTTGAATATACATTCAGTAAGCAGTATTTTTGTTTCAGTGAAAACACTTGCTATTGTGCACTTTAGACAGTGCAAATCCAGTGATCATAAGATAAAATTTCACTGTTTATATCAAACCATTGCTAGTGTAAGAAGTATTCTATGTTTTAAAAAGCACGTTTACCAAATGAATGAATATATTTTTGACTTTGATTAGCCTGCGCTGGCTGTGAGAGATACTCCTTTTACAGTATTAATAGCACCTAGCACTGTTCATTTTTCTGGCGCATGCAAAGCAAGCTGGGTTCCTGGGCAGGAACATTGTCTTCAACATTTGCTCTATCTGTTCATTCCAGTAGATGGCTACAGCTCACTACCAAATTGTGGTCATAATAGATTTTTTACAGTAAGTAAATCAGAAGATGAAGGTTGAATTACTATAAATGAGTTGACCTGTACATTTTTCTTATTTTGTGTGCCTAGTCATGCACTGTTTGCTATTTTTCTAAGTACACCTTTTAAAAGCTACAGAAAAATGTTATAATGCTCCTTTTCCTGCTAGCCAAGGTTTTATAATATAAATATGACTCTTATTTCTGTTACAGTTTTCTAGTACTTCTAATTGTGCATGATTAGAAGAGTGCTTATAACATTCAAATACAGAAAGAACTGAGTTGCAGTAAAGCTATGTGTTAGTTTTATGAAAGTGGACACTTCCAGAGCCCCAACAATCTTTTTATTTTGTTACTCTTTTTAGGCATTTTAAATGGAAACTGGCCGTTTATCACTTGCTTTTGCCAAGTTGACTTTAGCTTTATTGAAGCAGATGTTTTCTAGAAAGCCTCTTCAGCGTTAAGCATGAAGTGGTGACTTTAACACAAATGAAAGTTTGTTTATATTTCCATTTTATTTTTGCGGTACTTTGCAAGGCTTTATTAATCTGAATTTCTATGCAGATCTTCCTTTTTCTGTCTGTCTGTCTTTTTTTTTCTCCCTTTCTTTTTTCCTAATTTGCATACAACTAAGTTGATACAAAGGAATTTTTAAGCTGCTGGAAAAACCACTTGCTCCTGAAAGGCTGGTCATTAGTGGTTCACAGAGTGAATTTTTTCAAAGGTGTATGACTCTTTTGTACTGTATGAAGCAACCCGCAGCACAACCCTGAAATATTAGGTATGCCTTTTGCCTTTCTCAGAAGGAGTTTTTCAGAATTCATCATGTAAACCAGAGGGTATTTTATTTTAATTTTCAGTAAGAAGGAAGTGTTGAAGCTGACTTATTTGTACTCGTATTTGCTACTACCACATCTCTCTCATTTTATGGTATTACTCTTGTTTTTGTCTTACAGCAGCTACAAGCTGAGCACAGCAATTTAAGGTGCAGATTTTTTGTTATTTTACAAATGAAAGGGCCATTTTTTGCATTAAGTGCTGTGCTGTACTATTGCAATTTTAGCTCCCTTTGCAATCAACTGCCAATTTATATAGCTGGCTACAACTGCTTAATCTATTATTAATAAGCAGTGCTACTGAGCTCTACAAATGATAAAAATGGTACCAGTTTTATACAGGAATTTCATTTTCATATCTAAACTACAGACAATAACTTTATTCTCTACCATGAAGATAAATGTCTTAATTATTTATAAATTCTGTATATTTTACGGTATCGATTTAAGGATTCATTCATTATCCCAGAAATACATTGAGAGGCCTGAGCTGTAACTAAAATATTTTTCATATACCCATTTAGTTACAGTGTCATCATCTTGAAATTTCATTTGTTTACAAAACAGTTGTACAGCGCGAAGCAGGGCTACGTATTGCAGAAGATAAGTAATTGTGGAGCCGTCTGGAAGCCGCAGGAGCAGGGGCTCCGGTTTGGAGGGGCTGCGCGGAAGCTGCCCTCGTTTTGCTCCGTGGAGGTTCCCGCAGTGGCCACACGACCGCGGCCGGCACCGCGGCCCGACGAGGGAGGCTGGATGTCGCCCCGTGGCCGCGCGGCCGCCGCACGCGGGGTCGAGCCGCGCCGGTGGCACCGGCCCTGCCCGCAGGGCGGCCGTGCAAGGGCCCTGCGGCAGCGGCCCCGCGGCCCCTCGGAAGGAAACGGGGAAAAAGGTTAAAAATTACGGAGAGAGCAAGGGTGGAAGGAAGCGCCGTGAAACCCTGAGCAGATCACTTGCCTGGAGTGTGTCTCTGGCCATGTAAAGTTGTGTGTAATCACGTATTTAAATTTCTTGTAAAGCCTTTTTGGAATTTGTTTACCTAATTATTTAAAAGGAATTTAAAGATTTATTAAGCATGTTCATAGTTGTTTTTGTGTAATATGCTTCCTGGATTAAGCACTTCTGCAAACGGTGTGCTACTTGCTGGGAGTTGGGCATTTTACCCCCTTTCTAGGATTTAATTTCAGCTGAATTGTTATGTCTCTTTTTTATAGCCCTTGATTATTTAATCACACACACACATGCATGAATGTGAAAAGTTTAGCTTAAGCAGGGGCTGGCAAAAAAAGAGGGAATTTAAGCACCGCAATCCTCTCGCTGCCCTCTGCAGCGATGGGGCAGTTGTTACCGTGCCCGGACGACCTTTTTTTTTCCCCAGCCCTTACAAAATTAGGATGCTGCTCCTCTTTCTTCCCAGCTATTGGCAATGGCCTTCCTCGGGTTGGGACTTTCTTCTTCTCAGGACCACGACCAAGCATTATGCCTGCAAAATTTTCTTTGTATATATACACATATACATATATATATATATATGTTTATTTTATTTTTCTAGTCAGTAATTTACTTTGGGCCCTGTGGGCTGCCCCATCCCTGTGTAGCTCCAAGGCTGATGGGCGTCTGGCCGGGCTGGGCCGTATCCCGCTGCCCGTGGCTGCGAGGGAGAGCCCGGCATGGAGACTCAAATTAGTTTTCCACCTTCCCCAGGAAAATGCCCTGTTAACTTTCCCTCCAGCGCGGCAGCACTTGTGCGTTATAAATAGAGTCAAACATTCCCATGGCATTTCTCCTTATGGTCTTTGGAGGGGATTAAAGGTAGAATGCTGAACCTCTTATAAATAAAAATGAATTCTTTTTTTGTGTAGACTGTGTATTGACTTGTAATATTGCTAACGCACCTGGTTAATAGTAAACTTATTTGCATAATTTTGATAGTAAGTGCATCCTACCCGTCTGGTAAAGAGGTAAACATTTTTTAATCTGATAGTAGCTGAAAAACAGCAGCTTGTCTTTATCTAATTATTTCTTAAAGGTTGTTCAGCAAATGTCATGTATTTTACTAACAGTATGCTTGCTTGGAACAAGACAAGATATTTACATTATAGGGAACCAACAATCACAGTAAAGTGCAACTGTCTTTAAAATGCATTTGGATAGTTAAGTGAGTTTAGATTCAGTACGATGATGTGCCATGATATTTAATAAAATATTAAATGTCTCTTCAGAGGGTGATATGATACACCCTTTTGCCTGCGTCTTCTGATTTGAGGGGCTTATATTTAAATTAGATAAGTAGTAGATAGAGGCATACTAGTAAATTCTGTCCTTTTACCTGGGGAGTTCAGAAAATCATTACAAGTATTTTAGGGTGGCTGACATCAGGTCTACATTATACGTTTGTTTGCCCGGGGTGCTCTCATAAAAAATAACGCAGAGCTTTATACAGTTACAGTGTGCACTAAATTTATGTTCAGTATACATAAGCAAAATATTTTAAGTTCTTCCAAAGAAAAGCCATTGTTTTGAGATATTCGCAGGCCAAAAAATATGCCAGCATTGTAGAGGGAACAGGATTTCTGGTTTTGCTTTTGTTTTATTTTTGTAAGGGTCGTAATAGTTGCTGCTTACCTTCATTATGAATTTTGCCTACCTGGCAGTAGGGAAGATGTAAGGGAGGTTCTTTTCATACAACATGTTTTCGGAGGAAAAGTCAAAGAGAGAGAACCCCGCCGTTTTTGCTGGAGTGTATTTTAGTCCTTAGTAAGCAAACTGTATGCCTAATGATTTCATAAGAATTTAATATTGTGTGTTTTACAGATGGAAAAATGTTGATAAATTTAGCTTAATTTCAGCCCTTTTTACGAAACTACTTATGCATTTTTTAAAAGAAACAGAGTTTTCCTAAATTATGAATAACATGAAAAGGGGTCTGTTATTTATTTTAAATATTAGATTGTCCCTGAACAAAACAGAAAGAAAGAGTATTATGTAGGAAGCTGCTTAGGAAAACAGCAAACTAGTGAATCAGTGCTGCACTGAAATAAAATATTGTATTATTCTGATAATATTTGACTTTTGCACAATATTTAAATGAACATTAGTATAAATAGGAATGCTTAAGTAAAACACAAGTTCATCGTGTAGGTTAATGCATTACTCTTGTATATTTGTACATGAGCGAACAATTATTCTAAAAAGTTTATAAATGTGTTCCAGTGACAAAAAAGTTGTATTAAACTGTTTGGATAACTGTGACAGAAGATGTGGTTGATGGTTCTGTTTGAGAAGTAAATGGGCAAAATATTCCTGGATCTTTTAATGATTACAGTTCTTGATAGCTTTCATAAGAGTGCACATAATTTGTGACAACTCTAATAAAAAAACGTGGCAGGAAAACTTTCTGAGTTAGCGGCAAAGTAAATGGGGCAGGTTTTGCATTTTGAACAGAAATCTTATGAACTGTGATTGAATTTGTCGTGAAAGTGTGTCAGAATTAATAAAGTATTTACGTGCAAGGTTGCTGGGCTTTGCAGACTGTTTAGGGCTGAGGATTGGTTAACATGAAAAGTCATTTCTGTGCATTCGGTACTAGACAGCAAAGGACAAATGTACTTCTGTGCATTTCGGATCTTAATGCCATTTCTCATTTCAAACCATTTTTGTCAGGACACCAGGCAAAACAATGATGCTTTGAGGACGTAATTAAAGATATTGTTCAAAGAACAACTTTCTGCATATTTGAATTATTACTGTCATCAAAATCATACAAATATGGAAATATGATTGCCAGAAGCACATAAATCAATGATCAGCATGGCCTCAAAATCCAATAAATATGTAGAGTTAAATACTTTAAAATGCAAATTGCATCTGATAATTTGCATATGGTAGAATTTAAAGGAAATTTTGTTGCTTAACAACCTCTAAGGTAGCAGTTAGGGCTTTGGGTAAACATAGATTTTTTTATTCATCATTGGTCAAGTTGCAAGATTTGATAAATGATAGGAGACTGCTTTTCTTGGTTAAAATGACTGCATTCTTTACTGAATCCTGAAACTGCCTTGAAGTCATCTGAATAATTAAGAGTTAATTATTCTTCATCCATCTAAATCAGAAAAGGACAGATTTAGGGAAGGAATTTATAATTTTTGCCTCACGTCCTGTCATGTCGTAATGTGATAAACTAAACTGACTCCAAATAATATCTAGTGACCTTATAGTAATTACGCCTCACAAAACATTTTAGTTGAAATTTTTTAATTGCTTACATCGATTCCAGAAACTACGTGTTAACAGAGGCTGAAGCTTAATTGTGTTCAAAAGAAAGCAGTACAAAAGCACTGTTCCATTTGTACTCTATTTTAGTGTCTCCAGCGTGGATACTGTAAGTTCCTTTATTGCCACACTGCCCCCCTCTCCTCTTCTCTATCTTGCACCCCTTTCTCTTTTTTTTTTTTTTTTTAATAAGCTTTATTTTTGCAGAGTGGTGATTATCTGTGCCCAGTGTGAAAGCTTTTCAAAAAATGTAAAACGTGGAGCTTTCATTCAAGACAAACTCTGTAAGGTGAATCAAATCTGTGATTTATTAGGGACAGCCATCCAGTTGCTGCATGCCTTTCGCAACTGCAAACAAATCCCCCCCTTAAAATGTGGGCAGGATAGTTGGGTATCTCTGACATCTCTCTCCCTGCAAAAAGAAGGACAGTTTCAGAATTCAAGAGACGCGTGTTCATCTTTGCTGATTTCAAAGTAAAAAAGATGCCTTTTTTCCCCCAAGAACAAGGGTTTACGAATGTTTACTGATCACAAGAGGAATTGTAATAAAGAAATCAATATGCATGATCCCTTTTCATGTACTACAACAAGGTTACACTGTTAGGTTAAGTACAGGCTGCATTCCTTTTCAGAAAATCAATTTGCTGTATAGTGTGCAACAGCAAGGCTCTTCTGAAAGAGTCATTTTATGTTGTACACACAGTAAATTCTATATTGACGCCTTCAAATAGTATTGACTGATTAAGAAAGGAAATGCTAAACACAGTAACCTTAGAAGAGTGTTATCATCTTCAAAGAATTGCTTTCTTGCTAATTATTTAATATCTTTATAAGAGACAAACTGGTAAAATGAGTTCTTGTGTATGCTTTAAATTATTAATACTGTAAAACTACTGTCATCACATTATTTTCAAAATCTTTAAAATATTTTCCTAATAGCAACAGAATACCATATGTGATTTCAGATGCTGTAGATTTAATTTAAGATTATTACTTACTGAATTCAGATATGCCTTTTTTTAATATTTATTTTAGATTTTAGGAGAGGTAGTTTTTTTTTTTTTTTACCAAAAAGAACAAACAAACAAAAAGATTTAGGCTTTTCAATTGTGGTTGTATACATTTAAACCTCGATAGAGTTTGCAAAGCAGCAATAGATTTTTATAAAGATAATCTGTTACCTGCCTGGATTCCAAACAAAACAAGCAGTGCATACACAGAGGGGCGAAAAGTTAGTAACTCCACTCGACCTCCCTAGACATAACATGGCTTAAAAGCCAGATTTTATAAGGGAAATATATGGAAACATGGTTTATTTTCATATCTTGTTTTCTCAGAACATAAATTTATGTCTTTTAAAATGCTTTGACCATTTTTGATGCAACTGTTCAATTGTAAAGACAATCTTTTGCTTTTTGTGTGTTTTTTACTGAGCAGTTCTTGATGGACTCTGACTTTTCCTTTTATTTCTGTCAACCCAATTACAGTACATTAGAGCGCACCCTGATCCTACTTGTTTGCCTGTTACGCAGTGTATATGTTTAACTCATAAGCATGTTCATTTAGATATTTCAGTCTGATCATGCTGAATGTCTTGCAGCAACACGTATTGATGTCTACAGAACATTATATACTTCCAACCTCAGTTATTCATTCTAGAAATTGTAAAATGCAAGCATATATATGCTTTTGATCACTTATGAGTTGTTGTATCTGAAAAATCTAATTTTCCAACGTGCTATTTCTCTGTCAGATTCAGCTGTTCATTTTTATGCCTGAAGTAATTTCAGATTTTAATTAGAGGAAATTTTGAATTGAGAATAATTTGAGAAATCTGAATTACTTACTTATATCAGAGAGTTAGCTAGAATTTAAATTAGAAAACTGGCCACACTGTGCAGGTACTTAGCCTCAAGAGTTAAATACTATTTGTCACAATTTCATTTTAAGAAAAACATACTCACCTTTTGAAAGTAGGTTGCCATTTAACATTTACGACCATGAGAAAGACACTTTTCTAATGACACGGTTATTTCCTAAACATTCTATATACATTTCAAAATTTATTTTCTTGCTAGGCTAGATAAGAACTAACTGTAAAGAAGTGGTCACATTTTGCTTTTTTTTTCTGTACAGAAAACTGCACGTAGTGATATTACGTTAGGTGTAACTCATTTTCTTAGAAATCCCGGATTGCTGTTTGTTTGCAGCCTTCTTGTTAAGGGCCTGAATTGCCCAAGCAACAGTGTAAACCAAACCAGGCATAGCAGCAGACAGAAAAATACATTCAACTAGTGGGATCATGGATTTGTTTGATTCAGGTAATTGAAAGTGTTTCATACTATTATTGCAACTTGAAGGCTTGTTTAAGTGTCTAGCTGTCAGTCAGTTTGGAAGGTGAAAAGTATTCGATTGTCACTCTGTCAGTCAATAGAGATGAGAACTGTCTGCCTAATGGATTTCTTTACGTAGATGTCTGCATGGAGGTAGAAGTAAAATCAATGTGTTGTCATGTGCAAGTGCGCTGCATCCAACTGCCAGGTGAAATGCAAGTGTATTGCTGTACCGGCGGCGTCCTTGTGGTGTTTGTGCAGACAGACAGACGCTTTCGGTATTTACAGGTAACAAACTCCTATGTGGTCACACACAAAGGTTCCTTTCTGAAACATTTTATAATCTATTTTATGGTCTGGTTTGTGTCGCTGAAGAGGGTCTTCACCCTTGCTATCGCATTAAAGATCGATCCTTAAAAAACAAAATTTCACCTAGTAGGAAAAAATGGTTTCGTGAGGCTTGGAACCCTGATGCTATTTGCTTTTTAACCTCGGTTTCTGCATGTTTTCTGTATATCTTTATTGACTTATATAAGCTAACCATGTTTCCTGCTTCACTTTTGTTTGTTTCATTAGCTCCATTAATAATAATTAGAGTGTTTGTTAACTTCCTATAGCAAAAGAGGAAAAAATGGATTCTAGAATATCGGGAGACATGCAGCCACGGGCTTTCATGAGCTTTAGTGTAATAGGCATCGGTATAGGACCATATTCCTTCTTTGAAAGATAGAGATAGCTTCTTCAAAAGCACTCACAGCTGAGAATATAGCACCAGTTCTTACTGTTTGCACCGATTTCCACTGATTCTGGATTTAATCCTATATCGAAGTGCGTTGTAATAATTTACAAAGACCTTATTCAAAACTGCGTATTTCCTCCATTTTAAGAATTTGTGTATGGATTTCCTCATTCCTCCACTTTTATTTATTTTAATTTTTTATCTTTGGACATTTAGAATAGATAGCTCTTCTGCTGCTGTAAAGGAAGAGGAAAAAAAAAGCAGTAACAACCAACACCTAACAAAGGAACTTAACTGTCAGTAATGAAGACCATTATAGCAGAGACTGGTAGTAAAACAGAAGATAAAGCTTGGAAAGAAAGTTTGGATTTGGTTATAATAATTTCTAGATAAAAGAAAAATGAAAAAAAATGCTACTGAGCGAAAGGTAGTTATGCGAGAGTCTGCTGGGTAGAGATAGGTCCAAGAACTGTTAGCAGTCCCGTTTTCTTTTTTTTTTTTTTGACCTGAATGAGTAGCTCCCATTTTTGCAGCAGATGAGGCAGGAATTACAGTGACTGCAGTCCCGTTTGTTCCCAGATCACTGTGTCTCCTCCTCAAGGATGCTATGGGAAAACACTGTGAGATTCGTGGCTGAAGATCATAGTGTGTCCATAAAAACTGGGAGATTTAGGCAGAGATTCAGAGACTCAAAACGAGAGGAAACCTCATGCTCATATAATTCATTATCCATTGTAGAACTGGTTGCATAATTTCACCCAGAGAGTATTGTTTTGAGCACTTACTACCTTACTAACTACAGCGCCCATTTGCTCGGTAATACTCAGTTTGTGCTGGTTCTTACAGAGCTTTGGGGCCTGACTTTGTTGTACAGAAGAGAGCAAAGATGCTGCTCTGTAGGTAACACAGGCGATCATTAGAGTTTGAATTTTGGGCTTTTGGAACACATCAAGGTTGTCTATCCCTTTTGAGATAATGATTCCTTTAAAATTTCTGACGGAGGGAAGATTTCTGTGGACAGTTCTCTAGTGAAATATATTTTATAGCCTAACCAGAGAACTAATAGCAGACGTGTACGTGGAGTTATTAAATTAGACCATTGAAGTAGCTGTGAGATGCTGAATGCGCAGCCAGCGACTGTGTCCTCGGTTCCCATCAGGAAGAAACGAGGATCCATTTTGTCTCTTTCCCATGAAGATATGCTCTTTGCAGTATATACTGAGGTGAGAGAAAAATATCGGGAGTGATAATTTTACCAACCCAAAAGTCAGTCTTACTTGAATGGGTTTGAGATATCGGGAACGGTGCCGCAAAGCAACTCCTGGGTTCCTTCCCTGACTTAGCAGCCTGTGAGCACCGACTCAGATACACTTGGGAGTTCATGTGCAACATGAAAATATACAAATAATGTTGTATCAGATACTGAGCTATTTGTATGTATGTCAGTTACATGCTTAAATACAGATTTCTTGGACAGGGCTAGTATTTCTGGCTTTGGTCTAGTTTTATGATGAGACTAGGCACTTCAAAGGAGCAAATGGGTTTGGCTTTCTTCCCTCTCAAGTCTATTTTGTGTTTCTTTTGAAGCTTCCTAAATTTCTCTCTTAAATGTTTTGTGTTCACTAATCATGTAAGTATTGCATGTGACAGAAAATGACTTTCACAGATGATTTTGATTTTTCTTTTAGGCTCCCCCTCCCATTATCTTTAAAGCCATAAGGCATAACATATAAACTTCTTATTTGGTGGAGGTCTTGGATTTCCTTCCCTTTTACCTTCTACCCCTGCCTTTCCCCCAGATTAGCACAGTGATCTATTCAGTTCAATTTTCTGCCTCTTGATTTTTTTTTTTCCTCCCCCCAGGATGAGAAGCTCAGAGTGCTATTCCAGAAACTTTACTATGAATCATTAGGTAATAAATCGCTTGCAGGGGAAATTTATTTCGGAAAGTCATTTAAAGTTGTATGAGGTATGTGAGTTTATACAAGCGCGATAGCGCAGGAGGGCTGGCAGTAGTCGGGGGGAGCAATAGTGTTATGTCAAATCTATGATCAAACATGCGGGTATCTATTGAGTTCCCAGCAGCAAGAGGAGAAGGATCCATTTTGCATGTTTCCTGGCTAGGGAGGTGCTTTGTGTTCTCTAATAGTGCTTCATTTCTGATATTAAAAGATAATGTATCTGTTCTTAGCGTTGTGCAGACAGTTTAATTACCACCTAAGTTCAGATATTATTCCTTGTCAGATCTCTCAAACCGCAGTCTTGCAGATGCAGAGATATGTGCCTGTTAGTGGTTTCTGTCTGCCGAGGTGCTTTGCAGGAGCAGTGTTTGTGCTTTATAGGAACACAAACTGTGTTTATTAGAGGCAAGAGTTTAGCCAGGAATTGCGAAGGGGAGGTGCGTGCAGCATGTGGACAGCGGGAATAAAAGCCTTTTCATGACTCATTGCTGTTCTGACTTGGAAGCTCTGCCGCCTTGGCTCAGGCTCCATTCATGGGTTTTAGTTTTAAATAATGTATGATGAGTTTGATAATCTTGTTTGCTGGTCGTACTGATGAAAAGATCTGTCGCCTCTCTGTCCCACTGCCTGTAATTTTTTTTCCTGAGGTGCCCAATATACCATTTTCTGCAGAAGCAGCAAAGAGAAGAGTCTCTGTGACTGTTATATTTGGGCTCCTATCCCAAGTATTTGGATTAGGAGGCCCTGAAGGTGTCATTTGAAGTCAGTGTGGAGAGAGGGATTCCTCGGAGGGGAGCGTAGGACAAGAGCTCATCCTGGGCACGTGCAGGGAATGGGGGAGAGAACCGGCGCTCGCCATGGCGCGGGGGATCCGCGGATCAGGCTCCCAGCTTGAGAGCCCGGGGGTCACTGCCTGCAAGTGGGTACCCGGACACGGCCTTCACCTTCCTCTGTCCTCCCCGGGCCTGGGTATGGATGTAAACTGAGCTGCTCTTCCCCTCCGTGGGGAGCCTGAGCCTGTGAACTGCCTTCCCTTCTCTACCCTCTCCCCTTGTCAATCAGATGGAGAATTTGCAAGCAGTATTGATCGGAGGTTTGAAGGGTTTTTTGTGAGTGATTCCCAAGCTACTAAGCTTGATAGCTCATCTTTTGCCTCTTAAAAAATGCCCCCCTTTGCTATTGCATTTGACTGTCATCTGTCAGAGTGCCATAGTGGCACAGTCTGGGTTTGTTTCTATGTAGAGAAAATGAAATGTTTTGTAAGAGATGCTAGAAAAATCCTGTGGGTAGAAATTTTCTTTTTCACTTATCTTGTTTCCTCTGTTGGAATATTTCCAAAGAAAATGCATTGGTTATGCAAGTCTCTTTGCATCACTCTTTGTGAGATTGATTTGGCATTAAAATCTATTTTTCTGTGGCTCACTGATGTTTCTTGTCTCAGTATGAACGCAGGGTTCTTGGAGGCATAACGTCTTTAAATCAAGCCACTTGTTCTTAAGGCCATATTATGCTCAAAAAGAGAAATTCAGGATTTGGATTTAGTTCAATTCTTATTAAGGGGAAAAATAACCTTGTTATTCTCCTGTTGAGGTAAGTCAAAAGTCAAAGGTATTCAAAGATAGCTAATATCCACAGAAAAGTGTTACAAAATCTGTTGAGGTTTACCAGCCATGCATTTTGTCAGAAAGATACCCGCTTTGCATCTTTCTCTCAGGAACAGTTTGCTGGTAAATCTTTTAACGTTTTGGTGGAACAGCTCTGTCAATTTTAAGAGGTTTCCAAACCCCAATGTTAACTTGGTAGGAGCAAATTTGTACCAGCTTCTGAACTCCGGTGGTTTGGAATCCATCATGTTAATTTAAACCACCACTGACCTTGGTTGCATAAGTGAATATATCTGGGGAAGAGTCAGCCCTGCCACCAGGTTTGGGATATGGGCAACAGGCCCTCTTGTTGGAAGGCAGCAGGTCCTTGGGTAGATGCCCATTCTACCATTTTATTAATTTCTCTTTCCTTTTTAATTTACCAGGTAGCCTCCCAGCATGACAAGCAAGCTTGCATGTGATAACCAAATTGCGGAGAATGGTCAATATGTTGGAGGGCAGGGCTGCTATTTGGTGGGGCTAGTTGGGCTGCAGAAATGAGCTGGCAGGAACTTCACATAGTTTGAGGAAAAGGCAAAAAAAGTCTTTTTTTTAACGCCCTTACAATGAGAAAAATTAGAGATAAATGGGAGTTTTTTTTAATGCTCATGGTAACAGTAGTATTTTTTAATCTTATTATTGCCCAGGCTTTATGAAATTTATAACTTCATTTTTCTGAATTCAAGTACTTTTTGATTGAATATCCTTTTTTATTGCTTTAGCTTGTGCGCTTTTGTATTCCCTTTTAGTGCATTTGTGCTTGTCTTGGCTGTTGCACACAAGTTAACACTTTAGAAAGCTACGCTCTGTAAAATGTAAAGATACGTCATGTTACCCTCCTTGCTCAAAGTGTTTATTTCTCATTTTACAAAAATCGCAGCAACTCATCTTTTCTGTTTGTACATTTGCATCTGTACTGAGGCTGATATGGGAATGGTGCAAACATCTCAGCCTCTGTGGTACTTCGATACCAACAGGAATGTTTGGCCTAGCTCTAGGAGGAGTCTCATTTCGGACTTTCTTACTAGTACTTTTATTTTTTTTACTAGAAAATATGTTATTACTAATGGCTTTGTCCTTTATACTGATGTCCTGCAGGTTACAGTAACAAGTACTATTAACGAAGAACAAAAGTAAGCTGGCTTTCTTGTTGTTTCTTATTCTTTCTTGAAATATTCAGATTTTAAGCATATTATTTAATACTGAATTACTGCATCTCTACAGGATTGTGACTACATAGTATTTCTCTTAACATATTATTAATAACAATACAGTTGTTTCAGTGTTAATTCTTAGGTAAGCTGTCCACTGTAAGTTCCATTAAAAGATGGTGTCTCGCTTTCAGAGAAGTTAGTGATGAGCTTTATTTTTAGGCCAAACCTTTGTTCTTCATTTCTTTTGCATATCTTGTGTTCCTCTTGGGAGGTCTCTGTGCATGCTCAAGATGAGAAGACTTCATAATTATTTAGAAGTAACTAAGCTCTTCAATAAATTGTGACATTTATTTGCAGGATATAGTCCCAACTGTAAAGGTGGGTATGTCTAAATTGAGGCTGTCAAAAGGGATTGTGAGTTGCATTTCACTGTGCTGTAAGAACATGTAGGCAAGTCTCTCTTAAGACCTCAAAACCGATGTTACATGGAAAAGCTGAGCTGCTCCCTACACCTACATCATTTATTCAAACATTAGTACTTATTTATGTTCTGATGCTAAAGTAAATGGCCATTTTGTTTTGTAGACTTTACAAGCCTTTTTCTTTGGTGCTTAGCTCTTTCATATCACTTTGCTTCATACTCCAGTGACTGGGGTGTCTCTGAATATCTAAAGGAGAAGTGAAGGTAGTCAAGAATGTGGTTTGCTTTGTAGTAGCTGTAGCTAGAAAGAGGAATCTTTTGTGGCTCCACACACTTATTCAGCTCACCTACTTGATCCCTTGAGATGATGAGTTGGAGCTGAATAGGGCGTTTTTGCTTGTATAGAATGTGGTAAATATATGATGCTGCCCAATATAATGTTGAGATTTTGAATTCTTACAGCACCTCAGCAAGTCTGGGTAGTAGTAGTAGGGATTTATTTCTACCTACCAGCTTATTTGCTACTTATGTAATGAGTAACATTTTACAAAATGTGTAAATTCTATCTCTATTTGCTAGATACGAATGTATGGTAAAACCAAAATAAATAGGCAAAACGATTTGCCTCTTCTGGCAAAGTGAGGATGAAACCTGAATTTCTCTATTCTTATTCTTGTTCCGTGAATGATATTATTTTCCTTAAATAGTAATTTTTCCCCTAACTTTTATAAATAATTTGGATAGACTACTAAATATGCATGCTCTAAAGTACTCAAACAGTTCCTTTTCATCTGGCACAGCATGCAGCTAGCAGTTTTATCCTTAATCTACCCACAAAATATGTGACTACTGTGTTCAATTTATACATGGGCCTATTCTTAGACTGCATTATAGCTTATGAAAAATTGTTGGCTTTATTTCATTAAATTAATCACTTAAAAAAACAGAAAAGAAAGTAGGCAAGTCCCAAGGTTCTAAATGTTACTTACACTATACCAGTTTGTTCAAGGACCTTGATTTTCTTGATAAAGTAGAAAGTCAAAAGTCAGGTGCCTCTAGTTGTCCAAAAATGTAAGCCTTCCTCACTAAAAAGCTGTTTTAGAAAATTTTGTTTCTATAATGGTGAATTGTAGTTCTATTTTCCTTTTCTGTTTTCTCGGAATAAATAAAATGTTTTGATAGAAATGGAGAAGTACAGTAAATGCTTTTTCTTTAAAAGAGCACTTCCTTTGTACTTGTCCGAAGGCAATTCCTGAATTCGGTGCATACTGGCTATATTGTGTAACGGCAGGAGCTACTGGATTTTGTAGCTGAGGGATGGGACTGAGCAATTACAGCCCATGCTCCCCCTTCCAGCTGTCCCAGGGTCCTGGGGTGCCTCTTTCCCTGCGGTGCCGGTGCCGGCAGGGCCGCGCTGGGGCACTTGGCCTTGCCGTGGGGGGGGCCTTGCCGTGGGGGGAGCCGGTGCTGGGGCTGACCGGGGCCTTCCCGTGCTCCCAGCGCGGGGCTCCTGGCACTGCGCTCCCCGTCCCGGTGAGGCCTGCGCGCTGCCGGCTTCCCGCACCTCGGGGGTGTTTTCTGTACACGGGTTTAGTGACAGCATCAGGCTTCCTTAGGTACGGATTCTCTCAAGAGCCGTGGCTGGTGACTTACTGTGTCTGAGCTGTTGGGTTAGTGTGAGTTCTCCGTATATAGGAGGGTGAGATGATGGCTTAAAGCACTGAAACTCCAGATTTGAGCATTGCAATGCAAGAAAGGCAAGACTTATCTTTCTGCTTTTGGAAAAAGTTTTCAAGGACTGGAGGGAGGTGTGGTGCTTCTCTTTGCTGCCAAATTGCAGGTTGTATCCTTTGATATGTTGCTTCTGTGACAGGACTACAAAAGGAAACATAAAGAAAGTGATCCAATCTGTTCTGAGGCCTTGGGAAGCTCTTGGATATTTATTATCCACCGCTCTCTAAAGAAAAACAAAACACCAGTGGGTATTCTTCTGTTTCTTGCTTTGATCTTAATTTAAATACTTCTGCACTTTACTTTCACCTTTGTACATATGATCCATAGCTATTTACTTAATATTTAATAATTGCATGCATGGGCTGAAATGTTACTTGCTGTATGTATGTAGTTCAAATATTTACACAGGTAGTCAATCTTTTGACCCACATATTATAAGAACTATTAATGTGAGCTTTTTTTTTTTATATTCGGCAGAACCTTATCTCCTGTTTTACAGATGGGCTCATTAACTCACAGGAATTAGTGTGTAATGGATTTGGAATTATATATTTTTTTAATTGCACTTCTTTATAAACCTTTTGACCTGATGTGTTAAATCTGGACTGGTCCCTTGCTTGGTCTGTGGTATGGTTAGACACTACTTCTCTCTCTTGCAGTCTTGCATGTGCGCTCTTTGGTCTTCCCTCCCCACCCCACATCCATTACAGAGTCTGGCCTTTTGCAGCCTGTGGTGGACGGGTTGTTCTAGGAGATGTTGGGCTGAGTGTAACCCCTCCCTGCCCGTCTGCTGTGGTGCTGCGAGGGGAGGTGGAAAACACAACCTACGCTTCGGAGAACTAGAGTGTCTCCTGGGACACCACAAGGACAGCTTGTTTTGTGGGAGGAGCAAGAGAGATGCGAGAGGGCTGCCAACAGAGAAGGAAACAGCAAAGAAATGGTTACAGGAATTTTTTTTTTTTGCTTCTACAGTCACCATAATTCTAAAGTCAACTATGTTTCACCCTCACGTGTCCAAGTGTTAATAAGTTCTTTAAGCATGACCTGATGGCGTATTCAAGATTAGTTTTCCTTCAATCTAAGGAAAAAATAAACACCTAAGTAGTATTATAAAGCAACAACCACATAAACCCTTAACTCAGTGTTTCAACTTGTTGAACAGAAATTCTCTGAGTTGAATCTTGATGTAATTTTGATGCCTAAACTCTATTATTTTAAGATAATAGAAATACACTACTCCAAATGCTTTCATGTCTGTAATTTTCTGCCTCTTACATATTTCTTTGCTATTCACAAATGTTATCTATGAATGCATATTAAAATAATAATCAAGCTTATAATAATGAAGTTAGGATATATTTAATGACCATAGTAGATTACTAAAAAAAAATTCCAAGGACTTCCTGCTTGGCCGGCTCCCAAATGAAGCACCATCCCAGTGAAGTTAAGTTCTTTTTATGTTTTTGGCTGCCATAATGGGTCAAGGCCTGAGAAGTTACTTCTCCCCTGTCTTGCCTCTCAGATGACACCACTGGCAGCACACACCATCAGCCACTTCAGTCTGGAACAAGTGGAGCAGCGTGGTTATTTTATGTACAACTGTATGCTGCAGAATTGCCATGACAGGTTGGGCTTGTTAACCCATCCTATTTCAGAATCCAGTGATCAACACAAGAGGCTTCAGACAAAAATGCAAGAAGTCTCCTACTTTTTGGTTGGTTAGATTTTGGGTTAAACTGTAAAACATGCTATTTAATAGTTCTTCAAAAATTATTAGAACTCTGGATATTTTTGTTACCCCATATAAATGTCTAATCTTTTTTTCTAGCCTTACTAAGTCCTCAGCCTTAATGACATTTTGTAGCAGTTAGTTCCACTGTCTAATTATGAATTGTATGATAAAGTATTGCCTATTTATAATGTTTAAATTTCAGTGGAAGTCCCTTGTGTTAAGAGTAGGAGCGAACAGAAGCTTTCCTTACTTTTTTTGCCTTAAGGGCTTTTTGACTAATCCACTCATTTCAGGGATTTGCCTCATATAAGAGAGACTCAACTGCACAATACTCAACTTAGATAGTTTCTGAGAGTCTTTCCCAGGCTAATTACAAAGCCATTGTAATAAGTCTTGAGATTCCAATGTCATTGATGTTTTACAATAGAGAGAACTCGGTTCTAAGATTTTGGTCAACAGCAGATTAAATTTTGTTTTCAGAACATACTTTTTTAATGCTCTAATACTGCAAGTTGCTGCATTCAGGTAGTTATGCATTGCTTGCACTGGTCCTTGGAGGGGAAAGCAAAAACAAAAGCAACACCAAGTCAGTGGAGAGCTGCTTCTGCATTCGGATTTCAGTTGTTGCTCAAGCTGTTGAGTACGTGGTATCATGGTGTAAGTCAGTGAAAGATGTGTGTTTGGACTTAGGCATCCTGAAGCATCATACCTCAACTCTTGCTGAAGACACAGTCAGACACAGTAATTAGCTGGAATCTAGATGGTAAAGATCCCTCTAAAATCAAAACACAGTTAAAAGTTTCTAATGCTCTGCATCCCTACCCATTAAAAATTAAATTATTATTATTAATTTTAGGGAGTGTGAACTGTACCTCTTATTTACAAACTACAGCTGTTCTTTCATGCTCTCAGGGGATGCTATCAGTGTCCTGTTGGGCCTTAGGCTGCTCTGTGTGTTCACCTGCTGTGTGGCAAGGTTGGATTTCAGGCATAGTGCATTGATGTCTTTAAAACCTTGCTAGGGAAGATAGTAGAGGTTTATACTCTTCTGAGCTCATACTGTTGCTATGATGTGGAATAAATCAGGTAGATGCCTGTCTTTTTTCTGAAAAAAAAAAGGTATTTTAATAATTATTCACAGTAAATAATATGCTATAATTATCTCCTATTTGATTGTTTTCTAAATATTCCTTAATGCAAATAAAATAATGCAGTGCAAGGTGAATTTTGACAGCAGGAGGGTCTCCAGCTGTCTGGCTGTAGAGTTTAGTGTGTGATCTGAACTACATGCGTGCATGGATAGAGGTGGGTAATGTTTCCCTCCTGGTTGTGAGAAGGTTCACAGAGGGGCTTTGGTGTGACCTAGGGCCCGCAGACCAAGTGTGCAGACCTCTCAGCTTTCCTGTGGTCACTGCCTGTGCTTGAGGTCACTTGGTGGATGGAGCATTCACATATGCAGGAGAAGTTCTTGGCATGTTTAGAAAAATCAAGTGTTTATCTCCTAATCTTAATAACTTACCTTGATTTGCCTGTATTTTTCTTTCCATAAGTAAGAATAATTCTATTGTTTTTTTTGTAGGCCAAAAGCCTTCTGTTTTTCTGTTCACTTTTAATTCATATTGACTGGGTGTTATTAGATGAAGTAACCCAAGGGTGTTTTGAACATTCTTTTGGCTGGTAGACACTACAGAATATAGTATGCAGTTTAAAATCAGCCTCAAGTTTGAATCACTTCAACTGCCAGTGAAGCATCAAATACTACTACTACTGCTACTAAATGTCTTGTAATGCAAACAAGAAAGTAAAAATATTCCTTTGGTTAGATCAAATATTTTCCTCATGTTTGGTGAGAATTAAGCTGAGGTTAGAAAGCAGTATTTCCTAGCACACTCTTAGAGCTGCTTTTTATCCTTCAAAAAAACACCATTCTGTTGTTTTAACCTTCCAAGACAGACAAAGATATGTAATTCCTATAAAGTAATGCCCTATCCTGTCTTCTGAAACTGGTTGAGAAACACTAGGGGAAAAAATACAAAATGAAATAAAACAACAACAACAACCACAACAAAACAAAACCAAAAATAAACACATACCTTTTCTGTGCCAGAAAAAAATAGCTCTGTGGTCTGGGGATTAGAGGAATGACATTAAAGATGTACATAATTCTATAATTTTATAACATATTTTGTCATATTCTGTAATATGGTTGACGTGTCCTACATATCCTTTTTTTCAGCACCATCTTACCCTGGTTGTGGAAGACTAGGATAGCTGTAGATGTCCCTTTAATAATGCCACTGTACCTGAATTTTTTCTGTTCTGTGGGTGTGCTTTATTCCTGCATATATTGTTAGTCAAACTGTTCCACTTCCTCCCACAAAATCTGTTTTAACGGTAAAAGTCTTTAATGAATGTCTATTCCATCCAATTATCTAACTTTTCTGTTTATCGAAGAAAATTAAAGACTTTCTTTTTACTGTTAGGGACTAAGCAGCTGTAGATTTTTTTGGCTGATACTTTTTAGTAGCCCTTTAAGATTTATTTTGCATTCAGAAGACTGACCACAAGAGAAGCCTAGGTTTGTTCCCCAATACAGATTTGACAGTTGAATATGCTCAATCTACTAATTTTCTTTGTGGAAGTTTAATAGTAACCAGGTGCTTTGATTCATTGCCGGAACTGTTCTTGATTTATATTAGTCACTTGTAATACACTGCATGCTAGTAACCAATTTGTAGCACTAGGTGAGAAAGAAGATACAATTTGCTATAGAAAAGAATTAAATGTAATATGTTGTTGCTACAATTGTTCAAAAATGCCCAAGGACTGTTCTTTTTATAATTATTGTTAGTACTTTTTATGTCACTGCTTATGTTCTGGCAACAATGTACCCTATATCTTTCAAAAACCTGAAGTTCTACATCTTTGAAGGGACTAACAGTGTAAATAGGTAACCTTCAAATGAGCCAGGAAAAATAAGAACCCTGAAAACCTGACACTGGCCTGGAAAACTTGCTTTCACAATTTTGATGGGAATTTAAAAGATATATTGCTAAGATTTTTCTGATTAAGTTATTTACTTTGCTTCTTTTTATGATACATGTTTTAAAAGATAACTGCTATAGTACATTACAAACTTTTCCTCTAGCTCCTAGATACATGTAATATACCAAGTTTGATTATATGCCCCTTGCAAACCTCTGTCCCTAAAAGCTAAAGGGAATTTCTGCATTTAATATTTATTAGGTGGTCCAATGTATATCCAAACTCCAGTTTCAAATACAAGTTAGTGTGAGTATCAGTTACAAGGTATCAGAGTCATTCAGATTTATGAGTTATTTTAGGAATGTCTTCACTTATAACAGGCTTTCTGCAAATGCACTAATCTTACAGTGATGGTCTGTGCTGGCTTAGAGCTAGTTGGTTTTCTGGTTTTATATGAAAGATTTCAGGAACCTCTCTGCAATGTGATCTATAACTTGGTGAATATAGCTTCTTTTCCCCCAAAATAGGAAAAATGATAGTTCTTGGGGGAGAGATTAAGGAGCAAGTGAACCTGGGAATAAGGTACTTAAAATAATATTTAGTTTAATTCAGTGATGGCTGGTTCTGGTTTGGTTTCCTTCTGTAATGAGAATATAAAAAAAGTTTTCATTCACACATTCTGTGTCTCCAAAGTGTACTTTATACCATACATTTCTTTTTCTTTCAAATCTTACACATTCACCATTTGAAAGCCAAAACTGTCAGTGGTCTGTTTACTTTATCTCACTCATGTGCAATGGAAATATATGGCATTTGTAGAACATACAAACTATTTTTGCCTGAATGCTGCATTTATGATTTATAGCCAACATGTATTCCTGATTTTCTTTGGAGAATAATCTTTATTGTCTTTGTGTACTAACTCATTGCAGAAGCACTTGTCTATTTTGAGCTAAACCAGACCTCTTGTAAAAAGAATCAAATTATTTCATCATGTTGAAAATGAAAAGCTATAATTACTTGTAATTGGGCCTCAAAATTTTTTAAAATTGGGAAATTCTTTTCCAGAGGTTTAAGATCACTCTAAATCAGAACCTTTGGAAAATAGGAAATAATTTTCTGTATAATTTACAATTGATTTAATTTACACTTCTGACAGCTATTTGGCTTTGATATTTTGGTAGGGAGATCATTGAGCTATGATGACTACTGCTAAAATATTTTCTGTGAACCTGTGTGCTATATGGTTCACAACTATGTTTTGCTTTCTTTAAACCCCAGCAGAATCTGCTGCAGTTTAAAGGAGTGTACTGAGTCATTTTGGTTTATTTAAATTTATTAAACATACACCTGTATTTTGTTTATTTGTTTCCTGGGCTCTGTAGTTACCCTGTTTTAACAAAAAGCACAGTGCTATTCTGTGTTTCAGTCTTCATGAATAAAGCAATGCCAGGCAGGAGAGGCTTCCCCAAAGCCTGGCCCCTGGCGCGGGAGGGACCACCTTGAGTCAGAGAGGGGCTCCGGGCTCGGCACAAAGTGAATGTGAGCGGAGCAGCGGGTCGGCTCCCGCAGCCCCGCGCTGCTACGAGGAGAGGGCTGACTGTTTGGCGGCGTGAGACTCAATACTGAGATAGATTCCAAGTAGGAGAAGCAGCCTTTTCTAGGGCAAACTGTGGGGCTGGTGGGGAGAGGAGTGGGTACACAACCGTAGTTTGTGTGCGGGAGGCTGTGAGCAACTGCAAGTGGTGAGAGGTGGTGGTGGAAATGGTGGAGAGCTTGGTGAAAAGCCCTGGCTTCTCCTGCTTTGTTTGGGACAGCCACTTAAGGGTAAGGCACTCAGCTCCTTGCGTTAATCTTTTTGTAAGCACATTTAAAATAATTGTGCTTTGGGGACTTACACTTTGTAATATTTATCAGCTGTGGTAAGGCCAGGCAGAGTAATGGGCTTACAAGGAAAAGATCTCAGCTGCACAGTTACTGCTTCTAGCACTCATGCCTAATGGGAAGGCATGCGACTTGTGGAAGAAACTGGTGTAAAAGAACACAGAAAGCTGCATCTTGCACTGGAATAGCTACTAATAGAATACTTCCCTATTCGTATCTAGTAATCAGGATTATAATGTTCTAGGCAAGCCAATATTATTTTTAAGCAGTCATGTAGTGTCAGAAGTATATGCTTTTTTTGTAATTAGTGAGACCCTATTCTGTAAGAGCCTCTGACCATAACTTGCTGGAAGCTATCTAAGTTTTGTGTGGCAAATATTTTAAAACCTAGCTCAACTGGATAAAAAATACTGTTAAAAGTGAGCATAGACTCTTCTGGCGAAGCAGGTGGAAGTGGCTCATTTGATGTCCGTATGTTGGTGTCATGCAGCCACTTGCATCGTGCATGGACAGTCTGGCATTTTGCAGCCAGTTTGTTATTCCTTGACAGTTTGGGTTTGGTGGAAAGTAGATGCTCATGTGAAGAAGTGTGTGTTCTTTTTGAAGGCTAACTAGGGCCTGCAGAACACAGTCTAAACATCTGGTCCATGAGACTTAAAAACTTTACGAGGAAGGCGGAGGAGATTTAAGATGATGAAGTAAGCAGGATACTTCATCCTCTTAAATAGGATGTAAGCAGTGCTGAAAGCAGTGAGGCTGAAATTTAGGAAAATAAAGAAAATTGATCAACAGGAAAAGATATCTCTCTTTTTGCAGGCAAGAAATGTAAGATTATAGTGAAAATTGATAACAGTCAAGCTCATAGGCTTTGTAAAGTGTATTAAAGAAAGTAATGAGAGGTCTGGCAGGCAATTAGTCTGAAGGGATATGCATTACTCCGAAGGGAGATACCTGGGATAGAACTTATTAAATATTTCCTTTACTGGGCTTGGTGCACAAAGAAAGAAACTGTAGCTATGAAACCTGTGAATGACCCAGCATTGGAAGATATTGCTGGTACATTGGAGGGTTGGAATTCTGTAGGAATTGTTTAATATTGAGGTCTGGGTTGCTAGAAATTGAAAGACTTGCACCAAGAAAGCCAAACTGGTCATTAGGAACCAGTAAGGATTTTTGATGTCATTTGGGAAGCTGTTGAGCGGAAGGACTCTGCAGGTTTCTTCTAGTTCTCAGCCAGCTGTGACTCTGGTGATACTTTTTTTGATTTGTCCGTTCTGTGACCATGCTCAGCCTTCCTCCGGAGCCTCCTCAGCAGCCACGTTTCAGGGGCTTCTGAAGTTCTGCTGACTGCTGGGCTGTCTTGAGCGATAGATTTATCCTTTGTCCAGTGGAGCCATCCTGCCTCCATACTATTAAGGCTCCTGCTACAAGAGTGGGCTGCAGGTACGGTATGAACTCTAACGTACAATTTCATTTAGCGACATTTCTTACGATTGTTTGGATGGAGGGTAATAAATTTCCATCAGTAAAAACATAGATAGAATATAAGTCTAGGCATGAACAGTCAGGAAAAGAATTGTCTCTCCCAGCATATGTTATGAATTTGACTATGTATTTGAATATCCCATTCAAATTAGGTGAGAAGCTGGGTCATTCTGGTAAATCAGCTTGACCTTTCATCTCTTGGACATTCTTTGATTCAGCCATCTCTGTATTAGGAGTTTTATGGTCAAGGCCTTCTTTTTTATGGGTTCTTTTATGATAGTCTCCATTTAGAAAATCTCAGGGTTGTAACTACTCAAGCACTAAGTCTGAAGTTGCCTCTGCTTTTATAATCAATTCTACAAGCAGAGGAATTTCAGTTAGTACCTCTTAGTCATTGGTTGTAGTTGGAAGCCGAGAAAAGGTAGCTCAGTCTTCTAGTCGGGCAGAAGAGGAAGAGATGTTTGGAGGTATTTATCATCTTAAGCATGGAACTGCAGATCTCACTTAACTGTGGCCCAAGGAGCATCTAAACTAAATTAAAGTTTGTTGAGTTCATTGATATTTTTCCATTTGAACACAAAATCTCTCTTCTTAATCTAGATGTTTCCTCATCCCTGTTGACAGATACCAACAAAAAGAAAGCCTATTCCGTAATTCCCTCTACTGACACAAGCACAGCAAGATGTCTTATGTGCCTGCATGCAGCAATGCCTCCATTACGGAACCTTAATTTAATGAATTTGCTGCTTTCTGTTTTGTGTTACTGAAGAAAACGGTCCCTAGATACCTAAGTCCTTACAACTTATTAAAAAATAAGCTGTCAGCCAACACATTTAGTAAATCTGTTTGATGGTCTGTTTTTATGTTTGCCAGGAATATCCATAGCAGGATTTTATCTTTATACAGGCGAGATTCCTATCCGTTACGAAAGAAGTGTTTTTAAGCAAACTGAAGCACATCTGTCCCATCAGTTAGAAGATATGACACACATGATCTTCTAGGTCATGTGGTGCTTTCTCTCCACATAAAAAGGGTATCCTTAGCCAATTTTCTTAGTGATGCCTGGGAGTTTGGCATAGGCTTCTGTTTTCCTGTCTTTACACATACATATCAAAAATGTAGGAAATACTGTGATATGCTGGAGTCGGAGGTTAATATTAATCTCACAAACAGATTATCTGGTGCTCCTTATTTCCTTACTTTTCTGTAGCAAGTGTCCCTCCTTCTGTCCTGATTTCCCTCCTATACCCACACATGCTTGCTCACCCCTGTTGTTCATGGCTTCTCTCAGTCTCTGCAGCATTTACTGAACTCTTGCTTTACTGAAAGTAATTACAGTGTGATCCAAGCTGCTGGTGAGAAGAGGAATTATCTCTGAGAGCTGAAAGACCTAGGACTGCCATACTAAACCAGTGGTGGTCGAATCTCATTAGAGAGCTTCTGTTTTTAAAATGCAACAAAAACATTTCTCAAAAGCAGTCTTAAACCACAGAAATGTAGGCGTCACTTTGCCTGAAAGGCTGAATTTAGCACAATTGCACACCAAATTTTTCCTCTCTACCTGTGGGTCTTATGGTGGAAGGGAGGAAGGTTGTGTTGTGTATTTTCATATTTTCCCATACAGTTTGGAATAGGTTTTAATACCTTTTATGGTTTGTTAGAGCAAATAGTGATTTTTTGTGTCTACAATTCTGTGCTTCAATATGAATTATTGTGCTGTTACCTAAAATCTCTTGCAGTAAGATAATTCAGACTTCTCTTTAAGTCAAGCCTAAGAAAATATCTGTAAATTAGTGCTAATGGTTCATGTGGCTGCAAGAGAAACTCTTTCATGTTTGGAACTGACTGTAAAACTGAACTTACTCCAATTTATTGCAAAGTCAATATTCAGCTTAAAAATTAAAAAGGTTAATAATTATTAGGTTTTCAGAGGAAAGTACTAGTGTTATGACCTGCCTAACATCATACAGCTACAAAAATGCTATAAAATGATTTTTAAGCTTATATTTATAGTGAGTACATGGCTTATTCCTTCATCTCACTACTTATGCATCCATGAACTGTTAATTAATACTTTTGCAGTAATTGCAGAATATTTTAAATATACATTATTCTTCTGAATTTTAAAAGATCAGGATTTTTTATTAATTTAAAAGGATAATAGGACTGACCCACACTTTCATCAACTCTTTAGTAAAGAGGTGCTTTTTCTAGATCATTTAAATTTTTACATTTTGATTGCGAGGCATAGTAACAAGTCTTACTTTTCTGCACACTTTTTGTCCATTTATTCTTCTAAGATGGGTCATCATTGTATGAAACAAAGTCATTGTTCACTGTAAAGAGGTGAGTAATTGTCTGAGGATATTGACACAAGGGGAATTTCCATCCTAACTCTCTTGACTCCTGGCATGGAATTTTTATGATACAGAGAATTGTGTTTGGTATGATAAATTTTAATTTCATTCAGTATCTTTTTCTATTTCACCTCTTTTTTACATGTCTGGGAATGTTTAACCCAAATAACTAGGTACCTCTGCAGTGGAGCTCCTCTCCACGTCTCCTTGATATGTGGCTGCTGGGGAACAGAGAAGAAACTAGAGCATGCTTAGTGAATGAGTAATATGGTGTGTAAAATTCAAAGACAAGATTTGCAAGGAGAGATGATATCTTTTATTAGACTAAACTGAAAAAGTTGTTGGAAGAGATGCAGGCTCTGGGAGCTTCAAGCACTTCCTTGTGTATAAAATAGAATCTGCAACCTTAGGCTTGAGACAAGTTGCAACCGTGCGCCTTAGAGTTTAATTGATTATGCTTATTAAAAAATTGAGAGAAAAGACAATTGCTACTTTTGGAGCAGCGGAATGGTATTAGCAAGAGAGAGAGCTATTAATCTTTAGGACAGAAGGAACGCAACAGAGGTAGGTAAAAATGAAAGGGCAGAGAATTTTTGCAGGCAACCATTGCAGTGTTGTCTGAGCTCCGCCTCTGCAGGCGGAGGGGCAGCTCTCGGGAAATCAAGGAGCACCCTGCTGTGGACAGGCCAGGAACAGGGAGAGCAAACGGTGAGATGGGTGGTGATAATAAGTATTACTCAAATGGCACAAGGCTTGAAAATCCTGGAACACATACCACATATTAGCAAATCGTGCAATAGATGATGATTCTTAATTTTTTACTCTTTAAAACAGATTAATTTTCATATAATCTGCATACATATATAAGCAGTATGCCTTGGCTTGTCACTTTGTATCTCCTCACATTCTTTTGTTTAGTATAGCTTTCAATATTATCCTCCTCAGTTAATTTTGTTTAAAGAGAAAAAGTAAACAAAGATAGCAGTACACTTACCATATGAAAAACATTTGTGTAATGGCAAACTTTGAGGAGTCAGTTGTAGTGCAAATAAAAATGTTTGTGTAAATAGTTTATTTTCCTGTGTCATTGCTGGATTGGTTCACTTAAAATTTTGCATGTTCAAGAATTTCCTTAGACTGCAAAAATTTTGAAGTTGGAGGCATGGATGCTTGGTGAAAAGAACCACTCGGGCTGTTTCCAGTTAAACGTGCCTCGGAGACCTGAGTGGGTGACTTTGAGTAAACAGTTTATTTATAAACCTCTACTGTGAGTTATTCACTGGCCTGTGACTGAAATAATGACCCACTTCACATAACTGAATAGGTTATGCAAATATTTCCACAGGTTGCTTGCAACTAAGTAGCTTTGTTGGTGTCAATGGCGGCACTAACCTGTTCCACATCAGGTGTTAATTTCAAGTACACCCTTAATTTTGGCTGCCTTGCCTTTGCCGTGGCTGTTCTTTGAACTTTCCTTTCTGTTGGCCCAACAGTGAGGGGTCCAAGAAGTAAGTTCTCCCTGATGGCAGTGAGAACGGAGGGTGAGCAGCATCTGAAGGAGACAAGTCTTTCACTCTTTGCTTTTACCCTACGTCATTGGGTTGTCTCGTGTTTTCATATGATACTATTTCTGCTCTTTGAAGTACTCCCACGTATGTGACTTGCATGATGTGTCTGCAGGTATTTGTGTCACAGAAGCTGGGTGTGAGAGTACCTATATTCAATATTCAAAGGTGGAGCTTTAATACTTCATGCCAAGTTCCTTAATTTGTTTGTGCCTACAGTCTAAAATTAGAAGTGTGGAAAATAAAATACATAAAAATTTAAGACAAAATAATTGACAAATGGGGAAAAAAAGACAATATGTTGACTGTATAATTTGCAGATATCAGATTTTATTTGTGTGTTTATTTATGTGAGCAGCAACAGAACCAAATTAAGCCCTATTCAGACTTCTTTGTGCATGCAGGCTTAACACATTATTTAGGGCCATGATTGTTTTCTGAGATAGCATAAAATTTTCCCTTTGGAGTCTAAGCAAATCTGGGGGGGAAAAGTGTTTCTCTGCTCTCCCTAGGGAGTGATAAGCTAAAATTTGTTGTCTCTTTACTCCAACAACCTCGTAGACAGTAGGCTAGCTGCTATCACAGGCTACTATGTTAGATTGAATAGACATTTCAGTTTACTACTAAGTGCATTTAAACTATGTTTTTCTAAATTGCAGTTTTATTGAGAATTTTATATTGTGGAGAGACTGACACCTTTTTCTTCTAAACATTGCAGTTGATGAGTCACTTATTTCCAATTAGAGATTCCTGTTTTACATTTTTTTATGTTTGATAATGCACAGGGAATAGTGTAATTATAAAATTTTTGAAGCCTTAGCTGTCAACCAGTAATAAATTTAAATCCCTGTTTATTGTGAAGACTTACTGTACATTTACTTTTGCAAAAGTTGAGGCTCATAGAGATGAATGGAATATTTCAAAACTGATTCGACATGTATGATTTTTTTAGCACATCTTGTGTTATTTCTCATAAGATCCAAATCTTCCCCAGTCTCCCAAGAGCAAAATACAAAGCTGAAGAAAGGCTATCTCCAGATATCCCGTGGTTCTAAAAAATATCAAAAGGTTGATTATTTATATAAAAAACAGTATTATTGCATTTTATAGGTGTAGGAGTTTTTGTTGTTTTTCTCATGCTTTTGTTGTAGACAGCAGATTTTTTACAGAGGTTTAAAGAAATATGTTTCCTTAACACATTATGGGTTAGTCCAGTCAGTGTTAATGGAGTATCTTTAGAGAGCTAGTTGTTTGCTTTAGCTCTCTTGCCCCAGAGCCAGAATATTTTAAAGCAGTGGAGCAGGCATATGCCAAATAGGTACAGAAAACTTGTGCTGAAATCTCTCCCATGATACTGAAGCACATTGTCCTTGGGTTTTATTTGGGGGTGGATAGATGCTGTCCTTTCTGTGTTTCCTCGGAGTTCCCAATGCTCTGAAACCAGCTACATCGTTTTTTATTTTGTATTGTTTGTGTAAAGGCAAAAGAATCTGGTCTACCAGTACATTCAGATCTGGTATTTAAAATCTGTTGTGGAAAGATATGTAATAATATGTATTAGGTAAAACATCTTACTGAAGGAAAGGCAGAACTGCAGTGGATGGATGGCAGTTTATTGTTGCTGGTAACATACTCAGTTTACATGTGGCTCTTTTCTCTGAAGGAGAAAAGAGCATTTGAAATCTGTACGCAATAAAACCTTTACAAAGCAAATATTCTATCCAGTGTATGATGAGGCAACACAAGGGAAGCAGAAAGAAGCATTTTTTAACAGAAAGGAGAGATGCTTGTAGTTTACGGCCTCACGTAAGTACAGTGCCTTTCACCATAGCTGCGCTGCACCCTCCCTGCACATCACACTCGGTCTGTCCATGGGAGTCGCACCGAGGCTGCCGCGGCTGTTCACGGACGCCAACAGCCTTCGCCCTAACACTGCATCCTGTGCCCGGCCGCTGTCCCCGTGAGCCACGGGCCCTCGCGCGATCCAGGGCGGCTGGTGGCATGTAAGGCATCATCTCTCATCACCCACACTGCTGCACTGGTGTGCCGGTAGAGACAAGTTCTTTGACACGTAACTGAAGGAACGAAGACCTTGTGCTGGAAAGCAGAGCTGTGCTTTTCCGGTCTGTGCTAATGCCTTAGCACTTCTTGGCCTAGGACAGGAGTTCTCCTGCGTGCCGGATACTTCTCTCCATGCGGGAGGAGGGCTTGCACGCGTGCTGGGCCGCAGGTGCTCTCCGTGCCTCATGTTTGGGCATGGTGCTGGGCAGAACTGGATGCATCTAGGCAGTGAGACACAGGGAAAGGCCTTAAGGTTGCTACGTTCCTCTAATTTCTGTAAATCCGTGTCAGGAGCCCAATATCCTGTAATTGCAGTGGATCATGAGGTTGCCCTCCAGCTCTCCTGACCAAGCCAGCATTTTAGAAAAGGTCTGCTACTTGATGACACGTCAGTCCTGGGAAACCAGTAGAGAAAGAGATTTGTTGTCACATATAACTAAAAGCCAAGGACTTTTTGGTCACAAGAGGTGGGATTGTGGGAAGTCTCTCAGTGCCCCAGGTTCACTTTCCTTGGGCAGATTACTGAAGTCAGCAATTTCAAACTTGGGAGCCTGGAGTTTGGTGTTGACAGCCATCTTTAAGTACCTAAATAAGTGGTCTCATTTTCCTGAGGTCCTGAGCACACAATTCTTTCTGACTTCAAAAGAAGCTGCAAATGCTGTGTCCACTTTGATTAATTGAAAGGCTGACCATCAAAGTGAAATTATGTTGCCAAGCTAAAGGAAAAGAAATAAAGACTTAGCACAGTGTATAAATCAATCGCACATCAGAGTTTACTGGGTACAAAATGAACAGCATCTTATGTGCCCTTTTGTACTTTCTGAATCTCACTGGGCCCAAAACTACAACAGAAAACCCAGGAAGACTTGTGAAATATAGTAATGCCCAGAAACGGTTGCCACTGAGAAATAGATATGGCTATTGAAAATTTATACTGTTTGCTAGAGCCCTAGGTGAAAGGAAAACAAATTTTTAAATGCTTATTTTTTTCATTCTAAGGTAATGTCTTAAATCCTTGAGAGATGAACAGCCTACTACCTTCCCCTACTTTGATCGATCTGTCTTTGAGACGTGATTTACACCTTACTGTAGTACTTCAGGTTATGGCCTCTGTTCCTGAAACAGGAGAGAGGAGGCCTCTCTGCTGTCTGTGGAGAAACTAAAAAAGACCTGAGAAGTGCCACGATAGAGAGAAAGGTATGTGTGTGTGCGTCACTCATGTAGTCTGGTCCCCTATGCAAGGAAATCTGCAGTGTAGGATTGAGTCACTTATGAGGCAAAAAGTCTTGGGAAGCCAGACTTCACTCATACCGGCGTTCATAGTATTACAGGTTTTAGGGCTTGGTATTTCAGCTCTTACATCCTCATCATGTTTTCTGAGTTATCCTCACACGTAGACAAAAAGTGGAGTGCAAAGTTTAAGCATAGCATTTGGGTTGTAACCACATATCTTGCTTGAAAGACTAGTGTGAGCTGAGGAGTCAGCAGTGCTGTTACTTAAAGCTGACATAAAATTTGGCTCAAAGTGAATGCCCAATATTGAGTAAAGGAACAACACAGTTACTACCAGAAGTTCGTTGCCTTACTTTCTCAGAAGCTGCTGTATTGACCTCTTCCATCAGCACCACCAGAGTACTGCTGGTCTGCAGGAGTGCCTGCATTAGCCTACAGTAACTTCTTCTGGTCACTGGTTTCTGGTGTGGAGAAACTGGAATCACTTCAGTCTCTCCTGTCTGCCCTGCAATATCAGAAAGACATGTGTGAATTTGTCTCTCTCCCATATTCAGTCCCTTCGGTACTGCACTATGCAGCTGAAAGCTAGGTGCTAAATTTTTGTCATGGCTCTTCTATACTGCTGGAATGCACTATTGTTATCTGATAAGATTAGGAAGCCAAGCAGCATGAGTGATTATTAAAAATAATTGCTTGTTTACATAAATATGACAGCAAAATAGGTTACAAGAATAGGCCAAGTGACCCAATTACTCAGGCTTGGAAAACGTACTATCTAGCGGCATTTACAGAAGAGAAAACCTTTTATTCTGTTTTGAACTGCCGAGCATCTTCTCTTGCTATTTCTTTTCTCAGTACTAGCACACCGATTGTGGGGGACCCCTGGAGACTTACCTGAAACTAACTCATGTTTTTGTTTCTAAAAAAGAGAAACTTTGTATCACCCTTAATAAGTGACCACTTCCTGTGGCAAATGTTGCTCTAGACACATCTGCCTGTCAGAAAGTTCAGTCAGATGCAAGGGAAGTGGCACCTCTAGGTCTCTCCCTCGCTCTTTTATGGCTTCATTGAGATGTTTCCCGCTATTTGTTTTAAAAGTGTTTTTCAGGTTTCCAGTAGTATTGCTGCAGTTACGCTCAATACTCATGCAAAAACATGTTTTAAAATTATAATCTTAAGGTTTCAGTGGTAGATATCTTCAAAAGCACCATTACCCTTTTGAATTTCTGTGAAATACTGATTTTAAATTGGCAACATGCCAGACAGAAACACCTAATATTCCCACAACTGACAAATCTTTGAGCCAACCATGGTGCTCACAGTTTGGCCATTTGAATTTAAAAAAAACTGTGGTTGATCTAACAGGAGGACATTCTGGGTAGCTTCTTGTTGTGCCATGCAGGTTCTTCGGTAGTTAGAGAGCAGAACTGCAGAATAATAGAGCAGAGGCTTGAAAAAGCGGCGCTTCGTGGAGAAGCCTGGAACCTGCCTGGCCTGGCAGGTATCGAGCAGTGTGTGGCCCAGTTCAAGCAGGGCAACTCCAGAGTTAAGAGAGGCCGCTTCCAAATTGAGGTCTCCCCACAAGGATCAGCTACTTCTGAAATTGTCCCAGGTGAAGGAGAAGTAGCAGAGCTGATAGGAGAAGAGAGACCGAGAGGGAGAGAAAGAAATATATAGAGAGTGAATTAATATGTATACAAATATATAATGTTCACACACACATTCACGTAAGAATATGAGTTTACTCCGAATGCCACATTCTATGGAAGTGCAAACTTGTGACTTGTTCCTCTGCCTTCTTACCTAGTAAGTTTTGGGGACCGTGCCTCCATGGCAGCTTTATAAAGGCAATTTTTCCCCTGCTAAACATATGATTGTAAAGTAAACTCCAAGGCTTAGAGACTTTAAATGTGGAGTTTACTCAATCTTCCCTCAACCAAGAAGCCAAAGGTTCTTGTTTAAGATTCGTGGGTCCTAACTCAGCCCAGCTGAGTTAGCCAGCTGCTCCTACTTAATTTAGGAAAGATGAGAAATATCTTCATTTTGTTTTGTTAGCTTTTTAAAACTTTATTTTCCAAGTGATATTTTTAAGTCAGCTTCCTGAAATATGGACACTTGTAATTTTTGTTCCTACTTTTTTTGAAATACACTGTGAATGAAATTCTTGATCATGACAATATTTTTGCCAAGGTGGCAGTTTTGGTAATTCTAAAATAAATGGGAATATTGATTGTGTTCAGAAATAAGTAAGTGGAGGACACAAGTTGCAGCTATCACCATTGGAGAACTGGGACAAGGACTATGCTATCTTACCCTTTCTACAGCACTTGATTTGATTTTAAGTCCACGATGATAAATTTTATCTTCATTTTCTATCGGCTACAGTGAAATCTGACAGTGCCTGATTTTTAAAGCCCTTTAATGTTTTGAAGCCTTCCAGTGAGAAGTGCAGGAGCAGACTAAAACATGACTTTAGTGGTAATTTTCAAGCATTTTATAACATCTGATGTCTGTCAGTCCCGAGATCCTCTCGTGCATCACCAGACAAGCCATAAAGCACTGAAGAGTTGCTGAATGGTGCTGTTGAGCTAGGTTTAATGAGGTTTAATGAATCAGTCATGGGCCAGTCACCATAGCCCCTGGGCCTACCATATGTACATTGGGAACCATCTTGAAAAACAACAACTTAGAGACCCAGTAGTTTTTTTAAGGAGAACAGGAATTATGTAACATTATTAGAATTTGAGTAAATTTCTGATGTTTTACTTCTTACCAGTTTAAATTTAGTTTGGACCATTTTTGTTTTAAATCAAAAATAAGTTCGCCATCTGTCTGGAATGGAGTTCAATGTCTGAGTCTTGCTTCATGGGATGGTACTTTCCTATCTACAGACACTTTGTAGACATGTTACTATTTGCAGGTTAAAAATTTTAGAGGTCTTAGCTATAACTGAAGTAGTTTTGGTACAAAACCTCTAAGTAAACTAATGTTGATTATTGATTTGTAAAGTGAATGAAGCTTAGAATTGCATTGCTGTTTATTTTCATTTGTGGAAAAAGCCCGTGTAGTTGATTATTGAGGTTTTTTTGCCTTTCACTTTCAAGGAATTCATAATATAATTCCACCAGATGTCCAGTGAGCCACAGGTCTTGTAGGAGACATAAGACTTCTTTTTTTCTTTCTTTTTTTTTTTTTTTTTTAAGACCAATAAATAAGCTTAATATATTCAGACTGATTTCATACATAATGAGAATTCCTACCAAATTTTATTCTCTTGCAAGTTTAAATTGTTTTTGTCCATTCTTAAGCTTCCTTTTCATGTGCAAAAATGACTGTAACTCTTCTTCAGTGCTTATCCTTTTTGCCCATATTTGGAATTGCACAGTTTGTCGTGCTCCATAGGAACTTAAACCAGAAAAATCCATTGTTCTTGCTCTAGGAGCACTGAAGGATTTATGAAGAAACTGAAGCAAAATCTATTAAGAAAAAAATATGATTTCTGTTTGCTATATAGGAATTTGCCCAGTAGTTTTTTCAAATATATTCAGGGATTTTAATTATTTAAACATTATATGACATATTGGAATAGCTCTTATTTTAGTTTATAATCTGAAAAACTGGTTACCTACAGGTCTGAAATGATATAGAAATTATATAAACTAAATAGTACATTCTTGCCACCGCTTTTATGCACAGCATGTTTAGCATCTAAGTAAAATCTGAGCAGAAAGCTCATCTTGAAAGAGACTACTTAATTAAAAATTAAACAATGAATTAAAACTTAAATTTTGCAAAACTAATAACCTACATTACTAAAACCCAAAATTATTATACTAGGATATATGCAAAGAAAATGCTAACATTTTAACTTGCTTCTTGTTTGCATTGCAGACTGTATAGACTGCTGTGTCAGAATTCTGCATCTACAAGTACTTAGCATGTCTGAATTAAGATATATGTCAGTGATTTTTAGGTCTGTAGGGTTTGGAAAAGTCATCAGAGATTAAAACTTTCATAATGTAAAGGCACCTCTTACAAAGTTAGAGGAATCCAATTATTTTTCAATTAATGAAATTTTTTTTTGTCTGCATAGAAATTCAAATCATTACATCGTATCACCCTGTGCAAATCAATAGAGTAAAAATGGACTAATTGACAAAAAGTACAATTTAACCTATTGCTGTAATTCCATAGAATTCCAGGGTTTACTTGCTTACTGAAATTGCTCTCAGTAAATTGCAAATACTGAGATTCTGCACGTTGTAGTTGGATGCATGTTAAGAGAGATCAAAGTAAGGACTTTTCAGTCCTCAGCAGGTTTAAAGGAGGTATGGCTTCTGTATCAGAGGGTCTGTAAAACACTTCTGTACCAAACATGGAATGTGCCTTTACATTTAAAATACCACAAGGACTAAAGACTAGATATGCTGTAAAATACTATGGATTTTACTATAATACAAGCATAGCAACGAATATCCAGTAGTATCTGCTGTGTTTTTTGTAATTGTATTCTTCACACTGAGTAAAGCATAAGTGGCTGAAGGAAAGTTGTGGGGGCGGGGAGGAGAAGAACATCTGATTAAGTTATTACAAGTTTAGGGTCTATTATTTTACAAGATAGGTAGAAGGTATACAAGAAGGTAGAACTGCCTTTACATTTGTATTACCTTGTATTTTAATATTACACAAAATAACTTTTAAAGTTTCATGTCAGATATTATCTTCAGCATCTATCCGCATTTTTCAGAATTAGCTCTTGCTAATTTAGCCTAAAAGGAAAATACAGACAGGTGCTTAAAATAATATATAATATATAGCCTTCATAGCTATATAAGTAGGTGTTTCTCTGGCACTGTAATTTAAAAGTTTACATTAAAAATAAAATCAATACTAGGATAAAAGCATGAAGAGTGCAGCTAAAATAATTTATAATAGCTCTACTGGTGATAGAAATCTAAGAAATGAATATTGTGTATAATAAAGGCAATTAACTGAGCTTCTTATAAGGAAAAATACTGCTCTTGGGGTGGGGGATGGGAGTTTATGGAAGCAGTTACAACTCTCTAATTTTCTGGGTTGAGCCGTGTTAGCCCTGGCATAAATTACAGCAGCCTAGAGGTAGATGATGCCACCTGAGAGCTGCTCCGAGCCCTGATAGCCCTGTGGATGTGTCAGAGAGGTGTAGGGGAGGCAGAGGACGGCACCGGTGTCTGTTTGCCCTCGCAGAGAGGCGTCAGATCTCCTCAGTTCACCCCCTTGCGCCTCAAATATGGGTTTGGGCTGATTTGTGCAAGCTGAAGTCCGTGTTGTGTCCTTACCCCCTCACCAGTTGGGGCAAGGACACTGGCTTACTAGTTGTCTCTAGATAAATCCTCTAACTTTCGCTTTTATCAGTTAAGCGTTTTCTCCCCGACAAAATAAACTGTTTAATCTACTATCGCAAAGAGTGAGGCGCGAATAAAGATTGGTTTGAATATAATCTTCCTAACCACCCCAATGGATATCTTAAGATTCATCTTAATTGAATGGAAATCTTAAACTCCGTCTCTTTGGGAAAGTGTTTTTTCATTATGGCCATGGTTAAATGAGTAAGGTGATGGCCTGCCCCTGCAACAGCAATTCAGGATACACAGGACTGAGTGACTTATGTTTCTGCCCTTTTTATGCATTTTGAAGCTCCATCGGGGCTTCTCCTTTTCCATGCATTTACGCAGATTTATTTGGATGGTAACCAGCCAGATGGCTAGGTGGAAGGCCAGGTATTTTGAAGGTAAGCACATGCTCTGCAATAGAGCTATGTTAGCCAGGAGCTCCATGCCACATTTCACATCCTTCAGCCGCCTCCCCAGGAGGTGGCAGCTGTAGAAGCCTAATGGATATCATCACCTTCAGCTGTCAGTTCCTTTTTTCCTGTCTGTCATGGCTGTTTACTTCTGATCATACCAGTTGACATTTATGTGTCACAATAGCGAAACTAACTAGTGCAGGAGTCAAGGCGACACTGGGTTTGAGGTTACTGCCTGTATCACAACAGGCAGCTGGCAACCCATTAACACCACGCACAGTGTGAAGTGTATAGTATGTTAAATAAAATTAGTGCCTATGGGCGCTGTGTATAAGGAGATAGCCAAAGCAGACAGTGAAATCACATGAATGGTTGAAACGAGAATAGTAGAGGCGATGGGGGAGATGAGCCTGTAGTCTGAGGTACAAGAGCACGTCAGGTCTTTGACTGACGTTCCTTGTCATTTTTGTATTTAGCCTCTGGAAAAAGGCACGTGGCACAGGAGAATTCTGCCAGGCAGTCCGCGACTTTCCAGAGTCCGAGTGATTGGTGGCGTAGGTAACACGGCGATCCTTGAGGACAACCATCCCACTTTTCCTTTGAGAAGTATGAGTAGAGAAATATTCTTCTTTCATAAACAGTCAGCTGGCATAGCTTTATATAAAATAACCTCTGAGTCCTTTAGTCACACCTTCTGGAATGATCACTCTTCTTTTGTGTTATATGGTGGTCTCTGGGTCACTGCAACATATTTTGCATCATTTGCAAACACATTTCCTTCTGTATCTCACACTGGTGAACACTTTGGCTAAGCCAGGGTCCTGATTTGGGTAGGTAGAACCGCCTGAGGCACGTGTATCACAAAATCATGCTTGCTATAATATGAGCCATTTCATCTCGAATAATCTCAAAATGTTTTACAGGAGGGATTGTACACAAAGAAAACTTTCTTTTAGCAGTAATGAGTAATTTCAAGGGAACACTCAAACGTAGTGAGTTTTGTACTGCAGAATCTAGAAACTTCAACGAACACTAGGATTTTTCATTTATGGGACCTTGCAGGTAATACTAGGATTTATCTGCTTACATGTTTCGGATAGATTGGCTTCAATTGTCCTATAGAGTACAAAAATACCATAGTGAATTCCAGGAAGCATAGAAAAGGGTGTCTAGTGCAAATGACAGGTAGATTTTAGTATCCAGACTACCAGGACCACCACAAAAGCTTATTACTTACTAGACTTCATAAAACACCGATTCCTCTTCTGTGTCTTTAATTTAAACAGGCAGACCTTGTTGACAGCTGATAAGTCCTCTTTTAGCACATGCTACTTTACATAGGTTCAACAGGCAAGAATGTGTAGGACACATCAATCTTTGAAACTATGAAAGTGATGGAAACATACTGAAAGGAAAAATGAACTATATGTTTTATTTTAGCAGTCTGTTTACAGTTCCCTTTTTAAGTCATGGGAAAGAAGAGTTAAAAAATGAGGACAATTATTAAAAGCTGCTATTTTTGATAGATAAATTGCTACTAAAAATTAACGTTGAACCAGTGTCCTGTCTCATTAAAGGAAAAAAAGAAAAAAAAAACATTTCAGCTACTTTAATTTCATCTTTAGCAGTTTATTTTATGTATTGTTTATTCTCTAATTAGTGTTCTACATATTTGCCCTTCTTGACTGATTGCCTTTGCCTTTTATAACTTAAGGTGAGCCTTCGTTTCCTTTTTATTTGAGATGAGTTGAGTTAGCCATCTATGTAGATTGTATCAGTTCCCTTCATAATTTTTATTTCTCACTGAAGATTTATTTTTCATAATGAAAAGAGAGGCCTAGCATATTTTATTTAATTTGTGGAAGTTCCCAGAATTCTCTGCCATTCCGGATGGCACTCTCATATCTTTCTTTTACTTCTGTAATATTTTTATATTAAGGTGGCTAGAGCTGTCTTTCAAATGTGTGGCCTTGCAGGAACCATGTATACTGCTAGAATTATATTCTCTGATTTATATGTGACAAAAAGGCTAGATTTTCGAAGGCTGCAGAGCAACCATGCTGACCCAGATATTGTACTGGGCAAGTCAGCTTGCTGACAGTGGAGCAGTTAAGCGACATACAGATGGCATGGGGGCATTTTTGCCTGCTGAATTGTGGGGATCTGATGATGTGATGTAACTGCTGTTGTGTTTTCTTGCTATACTATCAGAGAATTGAAGGTTATCCACCAGGATGCAACTTGGTGAGACAAGAAGGTCTCATTGTTAAGACTTGTTCAGAATGCCCGGTGTGGCATTTACTGGACATTAAGGAGAAAAGCACTAGCGTTCAAACGGAGTGACGAAAACACAGAATGGTTTTAGTTGCCCAATTAAATTACATTTTAAACGATGGCACAAAATAAGAGAAAAATGTAACTGTGCATACTGGTTTGTTTACCAAGAAGGAATACAGTAAGGAATTAAAAAGCGGAACAAAAATATTTAATATTAGATCAGATTATCTATTGCTCTGTTTGCTTCATTAGCAGATCAAAGGGGAAGCTTAATGAGTTTTGAACAGGTTGCAACTCTGCTTTGGAAGTTGCACTGCGTTTTACACGGATGATCGTCTTTCATGCTGTGATAACAAAGAAGGGAAAAACACTCTTGCATCAAAAGGCTCATAGAAGTCTATAGGCAGACCAGGAAAAGGAGAATATAAGGTTACTGTGTATTTCTTCCATTATGCATGTGCATTATGGGAGGATGGGGCCAGGCTCTTCTCTGTGGTGGCCGGTGACAGGACATGGGGTAACGGGTACATATTGAAACACAGGAAGTTCCAGCTCTACATGAGGAAGAACTTTCCCGTGAGGGTGGCAGAGCCCTGGCACAGGCTGCCCAGAGAGGCTGTGGAGTCTCCTTCTCTGGAGATCTTCCAAACCCACCTGGATGCCACCCTGTGCCACGTGCTCTGGGTGTCCCTGCTGGAGCAGAGGGGTTGGCCCAGATCTCTAGAGGTCCCTTCCAACCTCAACCATTCTGTGATTCTGTAACTGGTGATACGTCTCTGTCCGTTGTCCGTTACTAAGCCAAATTTGCCATCTTGAAGTTCGTGCTGGATGTGCTGGGCTGCCGCCACCAAACTCTGTTTTATCTGGTACTTTGCACATGAGTCAGGGTTCACCTTCCCTTGGTTTTGGGAAAAACATGGCAAATGGCTGTCAGCACCGCCGTCAGCAGCCAAACACGTATCTTTCGCTGCCTCCCTGCAGCGAGGCGCCCCGTGCGGATGGGCAGCAGCCCCTTTGCCGGGACCCATCTCGCCATGCAGCCCTGTCCCCTCTGCCTGCCATCCTGGGTGCCGCAGGCAGAGGCACCGGCGGAGAGGACATTTCCTCCCTCCTGCCTGGCGCGCGTTTCCCGTGCCTCACAAAAACCATCTTGCTACTGCTCCAAATTGCCATCCCTCAGTATGCAGGACTGAGTTTTCCGTGATTCTTTTTTATTTTCTTTCCTGGACTGAAAGTTGTCTTATAGTTCCCAGATAAGAATATTTAGGAAAGAATCCCTAAAAATCCATTCATGGGGGTCTTCATGGTTACCTTTCTGGTCTGTGCTCTAGAAATCCAACTGAAATCTATGGAAGGAACACTCGAGATCAAAATATGTAATTTGTATATATATATATATTTTAACAGGATGGATGTTGAGGAAATAGGAAGTTTCCATCAGTCTGTAAATGAAGGATAGCAGTATCCTTGCCGGCGTCTTCCGCGTCTCCCACAGGCGCTGCGCGTTCCGGCTTCTGGAACCCTCTGCCAGCCCTCTGCTGCTGGCAGCAGGAGCTCGCTCCTGGAGCGCCTAAGCTACCCACTTTTATTTGATGTGTTTCAGCTTTTTTTTTTCTTTCTTTGCCCTTGGATCATCCCCCTTTTCTTCTTGTGTGCCCGGAAGCGCGCGGGTGATGGTGCCCGGCAGGCAGGTGCCACCGCGCGCGGCTCCGGGCTCTGCGCTCCCCGGAGCCGGGCCGCCGCACGCAGACGACCCTGCGACTCGCCTCGAAGTCCGGGCAGGAGCGGGTGCGCTCCTTGCAGCAGCCCGGCTACAGGCCTTCCGGGGCAGCTGGGGCCTGCCTCTCTCTTCCGAACGGACAGTCGGTTTCCTAAGTTGGTCTGTCTATTAATAGTAATAATAGCTTTTTAAAAAGCACCTTTTTACTCTCAAAAAACGTGTGAATGGTTTCTGCTTAGCTGGAGAGCGGGTGGGGCTCTCCTACTTAAATGTCTTCGCCTAGACTAAGAGCTATAACCTGCTGCTTCATTTATGGCTGTAGTTTCACCATATCAAACGCACTGTTTTGAATAAAGCGAGAAACTTTTTTTATTAATACATATATTTTTAAGTTATGTTTTCCTGTTTATGAAAGCTGTTTCACAGGTTTCACAGACCTGTTTCACAGGTTTCCTTGCTTGTTTGTTTTTTGGGGACATATAATATGTTTTACTGGCATATCCTGTGTTAATGTCCCATCTCTGTGTGACTTTAGAGAAGATAATTGCATTTTAACTTTTGTTTGCTTATAAAGCTTCATAAATAAGACCTCAACTTAAATCGTGAGCAGGTTTTTGTCACCCTATTGCTTTTGTTCCACCACAGTTTCATTTCTTTTTCTGTCCCTCTGATTTGGCTTTCTATATAATTTTATAAGAGTAATTATATTTAGTGGTATTTTATTGAAAAGTTGCTTGAAAAATGAATTGATGCCAAACTACTCATAGCTAATTGCTTCATTAATTTGTATAATAAAACAAATCAATTTATGAATATATTTACTTAAATGCAAATGAAGATAAATGGCAAGTATGCATACACGGAAGTACAAAAAGTTTGAAGATTTATTTAGGGAACATGTCTTTCTATCCTTATAGTCCATTGAATAAAAATGTAAATCATTTGCTTAAATCCTACTTCTAAATGTAATTCCATTTCTTTTTCCTGCAGTAAGTACTGAAAACACCAAGGTAAAAGACTTAAGTAGATTTTTGTTCTAAAAAGCTATACTTTCTGTTTTGAGAAATATTTTTATTAAACTTACTTTTGTTCGTATCCTGGTCAGCAAACTTGTACACTGCAAATCCCGTTATTTGAAATAACCATTTCATAATTCAGTAGTAAGTAGCGCTGTAGGGTGGTTTTTATTTATTGACTTGCTTTAGTTTTAGGGAATGGGAGCTAACCATGTTAAGCATTTCAAAACATGCGGTATTCCTTGGAGTTACATAATACGAAGCAGTGTTCCTAGGTTTTTTTTTTCCCGGGTACCTGAAGCTGTCATATCGGAGGTGTTTGTTATTTATTTCAAAATAAAAGAGTTACCGGGGAGGCACCGGTATTCGAAGGGAAGAAAAGAGATGCTGACACCTGGCAGATAGTTTCCTGGCGACGCAACAAGGTCTAAAATATCGAGGTGGACAGCGCTTCTTTAAGGTAGCGCGCGCTCCGTGCTGCGCGGCGCCCGTGTGAGGCGAAGCCTGACTTTTGCCTGCGACAGCTCTTGCGCTGAGAGCTCGAGGAGACGCGTGTCGCTTCAGGTGTGCTCCCAAAGCTCGTGAAGAATCAAAGCATCTTGGCCAATCGGCAGTCTGCCCGATGACCTTTTTCTCGTGTAGCTCCGTGATGGGTTGTGAAAGGGAGAGCTGGTTACAGTCAGGACTGGGGGGACCTGCCGCGGCGTGACGGCAGGTTCAAATCAAACCCAATAGTTGCTCCTTGTACTTTCTTCCCGTGTCCTGCCAGCTTGCTGCATGGCTGCCACAACGGTAACCCTGTGAGTGGCTTGATTGGTGAGGATTTACATGTGTGCTAATTAGAGTGGAATAAATGATTGGCTGTTTGCTGCATCGCCATAAAGGGTGCCCAGATGTACACACTACGTGAACATAATGTGCACGGGCATGGCGCATCAAAGTTTGTCAGCTGCATTACCTCAGCAGGCGTAGGGCCTGTCGCAGGGAATTTGCTGATAATCGTCCCCTATGATTTAGTGTCTGACTTGGTGAAAGTGAAGGACCTCAGAATACTGCCGTGGCAAGAGAATTTGTGATCGTTTAACCAAGGCAATAAACGAGCTAAAATACCTCTAGCAAGAACAAGGAAAAACAAAACAAAAACAAAAACAATGGGTTAGGGCTATGAAGAAACATACAAACTTAGCTGACGAATTCTGCATGCTCAGAAAGAATTTAGAGCATAACACTAAGCATCAAATTAGCTGCTGCAATTAACGGTAGACACTGAACAGAGTGTTTAATTATGCTTAATTTGTTGTGATACAGCACAAGTCTTCAGTTATGAAAATCCCCCAGATGCCCGTGTATCAACCCCTGTATAGCTGAAATGCACTAAACTTTGCACACTTGGTTAACTTGACCAAGCAAATGGAGAGCATTTAGATAAAGGTAAAATAAATTTATGTTTAGAAGTGATCATTCTCTTCAACCTCTCTTAAAAAAATCTAGATTATATCTTCTCTCTTGAAAATGTGTAATTAAGACAAAATCCCACTTGTATCGTATTTATGCACAGAATCGGTAATATCTGATTACTTTGACAAGTAATTCTGTACTTACATGTTGGCAATATTGATAATATATTAATGTACAATGATTAAATGGTTAAGCTGCCATATTAAAGTTATGAGCTGGAACATTCGGGCAGCCTCGCTAAGCAGGAACAAAGCCTGTCCGTTTACCGATGGCATCATTCAGTCTCTGAGCGGCTGGAAGATGTCAGCGTACAGCATCGATTCTGAGCCCTGATAGCGGGCCGCACTTGAGTGACCCAATAGAGTTAAGTGATAAGGTTAAGTTAATTACTGTATCTGTGCTATACAGCTTCCAGATGATTACTGCCGAGAAAGATAGTGATGCTTCTTGCTTTAATTAAGCAAAAGAGAATAAAAAGATATAATTGGTTTTTATAATAATCCTGTCTTATATCACTATAAACAAGCATCGTGTGTGCTTTTTTTTTCCTACAACTTTGTTGCACGTATTCCTAGCAGCAAAATTTGAACAGTGGAATGTGAAAGTAAATTATTTAAATCCCTTTTCTGAAACAGTGTCAGCTAAAGAATTAAATAGTTAATAGCTTTACTAATACTTTTGTAGCACCGAAGGGCCTGTGACAGTAAATTGTGTACCAGATATGAAAAATCCATATTCCAGTTTTAAAGAGCATCCGCTCCTTTTTATTAATCTTTGTATTATATGGTAAAAAGGTATATGCTTTAAATGCTTTAATTTTGCTTCTAATCATGTATTGACTGCTGTACAGTGGCTTCAATGTATATTTGTATATTATGATTAAAAGCTTTAACAGTGTTTTACTTAAAATTAGCTCATTAGTTGTCAAAAAATGTTGCTTTAGGTTTGAAGCTGAAAAGCAGCTGGAGAAGGTGTGTGAAAAAAGGAAAACAATCTCTTTTAGGATAACACTTTCTCTTCTAGTCATGTATATTATATGGTTTAAGTGTGTTGTCATAAGGCAGTTTTACATTTAAAATAGATGAATACAGATGAAAGGTGACAGTAAAAGAGGGGAAGAATATGTAAGTTTTGGTCTTTCAGCCATTAAGCCCTGAGCCTGTGTTGTTGTGCATAGGTAGCTGAGCTCTGCTTTTGCGAGTCTGGGAGGGTCCACCTCACAGACAGATTATTTTACTACCCTTTGCTTGTGTAGAGCAGCCTTGCAGCAGCTTCAGGTTCTTGCTGTTTACCTGGACACTGCCTCCTGAGCAGAGCGGGAACAAAGCAGCTGGGAATGCTGTCCTTCAAGGCTGTTAGGGAAGACAAGTGCTAACCTGTTGTGGCTTCATGTGCAAATGGATTTGCTGCAGACTTCTGCTTTCTCGTTCTTTGTTTTTTCTTTCTTGTTGTTAATAAATTGGAATGTCTCAAGTTGACTGTCACAGTAATTCTGATAAAGCTTGTTAGATTATAAATAGCTGAGAGCCTCTGCCTCCTCTTTTTTTTGACTTTGAAAGCTTATTACTTTGTGTCCTGTAAATGGACATGATTTTAAAACACTGAACAAAAGCATTTGAAAGATATTCTCTTCTATATATTTATTTATTTATTGCCTAAGTAATTGGTAGTCTGGGGCAGGACGTGTATTCTTTACAATTGTGAATAAAATAATAATATTAAAGTATAATCAAAGTACCCAAAAAAGTTTTATCTCCCTAACAATGATTTGTTTGCAAATAGGCTGCATTGAGGTTCGAAAAGCTGCTCGGTTCCCTGTCTGTGTGTAGACAGCCTCCTCCTAAGTATTTTGTAACTGCAGAGAATTAATTGGATGGTGTTTTGTTTCTATAAAAGACTGGAATGCAATGGTAGCACAGTTCAAACCATTCCTTTTTATTTCCCCGTTGTTCTATTTTTTTTCCACACAAATCCACCTCCTTGAAGCAAAAATATATCTTAGTATGCTAAGATACAAAACAGTATGTACAGTGTTTGCAGAATTCTTTCTTTTCTTTTTTTTTTTTTTTTTTAATAGCAATTGTGTTTAGGAGCTTGTTATACATTTATGAAAACACTATGAAATTATTGTAGTGTAGAAGTTAGATGAGGAAAGGAAATCCTCTCGCAGGAGGCCCCTGTTATCAAGCGAGGCTGAAGTGGGGAATGAGGAGAGGTTGTCCTGATTTATAAGAAATCTCGGAATGGTTAAGTTCCTTGTTTGGAAAGACAGCACTAGAACCTAGCACTAGACAGCACTAGACAAGACTAAAGTACTGAGTTATATGCAGCCTGTTTTAGGAAGCCAGTCTGATTCTGTCAGTGATCATTTCCGTAAGTTTGAGAATCTGTGTGAAAATATTTAGTTGGCAACTTGTTCCACTCTCTATCTACTGGTCCTTCTGATGCTTTCTCATTCTAAGAAAATAAAACCAAAGTAACAAACTGCCCTTAATTTAGGAGGAATACTAAAGGATGAACTAATAAAGGATATATTTGACTTATTCATCCTAATAAGGATTGAATGAGCTGGAAGGAAAGTTTTCTAAAAATTTTATTTTTCAGATTGAGGGTCATTGTGTTCACTTGTTCACTAGGCAAATGGAAGATTTCCAGCTCTTTGAGTGTCAACCTGATGTCTTTTGTCAGCTCCATATTCAAATTTTGAAAGGTTCTTGACATTTATTGCAAACACATGCAATGACATTTGGAACATTTCCCCCTTGTTCTTTTGTATTAACGGATATATTCTTATCTTCATCTGTAAAGCAGAATCTCTCCTTCTGCCAAGTCCACCGTTTTAGTTTGTATTTAGTGATGGGAAAGTAAAGCAATTGTGCAGAAAATGAAACGGCCTTTTATGAGACAGAATGTTATTGAAAGCACTGAGTTCTCTACGTTCAGTAAATATTTTGAAATTCAAAAAACTGCACAATTCTGAGTTCTTAATGTCTTGCTTCAGATGTGTATGCCCAGATACAGAAAGCGCACGTGTTCCATAACGATATCTGCTGTCATGCTCTGTGAGTGCACAGACAGTTTGACAGTGATGGACATTGCTTATGCTTAATTTTTTCTGCACATTTTTAACATTTAATGTCTCATTGGAAGATGAATGATTTCAGTCTGTGTGACAAGGAGCAGCCATATCTCTTCAGTACTTCCACATAGGATGTAATATAGCAAAGCTAATAGCCAAGAGTAAGCATACCCCACATAACATAACCCTGCATAGGGTTAGTGTTCTGTAATAACAGCAATGTTGTCTAGTTCTGTGCTTCTGAATGTATTGTGTAATAATAACAATATTCTCTATTTATGTGCTTCTTAATGTATCTTGATGTTTACATAGTTCAGCCAAGGCGGTGCTTATTTCATTAAGTCATTCTGAGGAAGAGCAGCTTGAAAAGTTGCTTTCATATGTCAAAGTAATGATAAAATGAGTTTGAGGCCTTTATGATCAAGAGCATTTTCCTCCTCTTTTAATGATATAGAATAGTAATGACCTGCAGTTTCATTTATTCTTGGAAAAAGTATAATTGCAAAAATTAACTTGTCATACACCACAGCTCAGCAAAGTTACTTTCCTATAAGTCTGTGGTCACAGTATGTTTTTTTGCAATTCAGCATCTGGCTCTGTGGGGTACTGATGGCTTCTATGAAGAAAAGTACCAGGGTGAGCAATTAAATGTAAAATGACAGCATAAAATATGATCATTACGGTTATACAAAAGACACATTTATGAATTTTGCAGATAACTGTCATTTTTTCTACTCATATTTGCTCTTTCTTTGTTAGCTTAATATTTCTTGCGCGATTCATTTTTTTTCTTCTAAAAAGTGAACAATGCCTTTTTAATTATCCTGACACTTGTTTGTGTCTTTCTTATTTGTCACAGCTGAAGGCTAATGATACCTCTTTCACTTTGTTCTGACACTGTACTTTCAACTTTATTTCAAAATCAAGGACTATTTTTTAAATTAACACAAAGATTGCATGATGAGGCTAGAATTTCTTATGGAAATTAGTTTGTGTTGTGTTGATCGGATAATGTGCAGTACCTGAAAGACAGATTAGCAGTGTTCAATTCTCGGGGGATACTAGGCAGTGTTTTGAAGTATGTTTTTTGAATTTTATTCATGCTTTGTCATTGAAGAGGGAAGATGAGTCTTGATGGAAGTGATTTTAGCCATAATAGGAATCAAAAATCCCGTATATGTCTTTCTGTTTGTGTTGTCTTTGCAGATGTCTGTTTCCATAACAGAATGATGACTCTGTGCTTTCTGTAGCTGCTTATATTTTTGCTTTCTCAGGTGGGAGGCTATATTTGTTTCATGCAATACATGTATATATGTCACCACACAGCATTGTGAAGGTGATTGCATTTCGTAGCACTCTCAGTTAGAGTTGATAAGGTTCCTTATGAGGAAAAAGGCTCACAAAACCCTAACATCCTGGAGAATCCTAGTAACGCAGGTAAAACCATGATACTCCTTTGATACTCCTTTCAATCCGTTCTCAAGCTGTCACTTCTTCAAAAGCTCTTACAGGTTTTTACTGCTGTCACAGAGGCACCTAAACAATACACAGCTTTATCTACACCAAAACATATGTGTGTATATATATATATATATATATATATGCTGGGTCCAGAGAGGGATCTTGGTAGAAGCAGAATGGTCTCTGTCTCTTCTCTACACAGTACTTCAGAAGTACCCTACAGAAGTACTTCCAAAAATACATGAAGGGCAACAGTAGTCAGGGGTACTCGACCACTTCTGCAGAAAGTGACTGTAGTGACTAATCATTCACGTTTGTTGTCTCAAGAAACCTGGGCACTTCTCCCTTTGCATTGTTACTCCTTGTAAAAGGAGTAGAGTGCCTGGAAACCCTATGTGTGACCTGAGCATGCCCTGCAAGTACTTGAAAGCAGGTTATAGTGAGGCGAGGATTGATCTCGCCTCCAGACAGGACAAGAGGAAATGGTCCCAAGTTGCTCTAGGGAAGGTTCAGGTTAGACATTAGGAATAATTTCTACATGACAAGAGTAGTCAAGTATTGGAACAGGTTGCCCAGGGAAGTGGTGGAGTCACCATCCCTGGCACTGCTCAAGAAACATGTAGGTGAGGCACTTAGGGACATGGTTTAGCAGGCAGGGTGTTGAGGGCCTTATGGTTGGACTCGATGATTTTGAAGGTCTTTTCCAACCATAGTGATTCTGTGGTAGAACTGCCAAATCCTATGCAGGAACGTGAACGGACAGGACCGTGTGGCTCGTGGGAGCCGCCTCCGCCTCCCAGGCTGCCTTTGGCTGCAGCGCTCGAGGACGAGCCCCTGTGCCGCGGGCTCGAGCGTCGCGCCTCTGCGCTGAAGACAGCCGTGGCCAGGCCGGGGAGCGACGATGCAGGATGCCCCTGGGCGCCATGCGGAAGGGGAGATGCCTTACGCGGAGCTCCTTCAATTAAATGGATGGCCCAGTAACCTGACACTGATTCCCCGGCAATAAGGGAGATGACCCCACTTCAGAGTGTGGAGAAAAAATGATAGGAGCAAAGAATGTGGCTCGCAGTCAGCTGTGTGCTTAAACCAAGGGTACATGGAATTTAAAGGGCCAGGTGGAGCAAGCTAGTAATAGTTGTTTCACTGAGATCCTCCTTTTTATTAAATCTCTACAAAGTTGACTAACTTTTAAATACAATTAAAATACAGCTAGAGATTTAAGAATCTTGGAGCACTTCTATTTAGAGCACCTACTGTGTAATCACCATAGTGGAGAGAAAGGTTAGTGATTAAAAAAAAAAAAAAGAAATTAAAAGGGGGCAATATTTATTGCTGACAGTCTCAAGGGAGTTCAATGTCTTTCAAGCAAATACGACTCTAATAGAAACTCTTCAACTGAGGATGTATGTAAGAACTAATTTTTTACAATTTCATGTCTCTGGAAATATGAAATGGGAAACAGGTAAAGAGTCAGATGTAATTAAGAGAGAGAGGAAGAAGTGCTAGCTTTGTAGCGCACTTCAGAATCTGAAATGCCAGCAAAACCTAGGAGTGCCGTGGTGTGCTCAGCGCTGCCAGAGCAAAGAGGGCATCGCTAGAGCCGAGTCACTGCTTGCGGCCACAAAGCTTGCTCTGGACTTGCAAGTTCATTCAGTGTTGAACATTTTGTTTTACCATGTGGACATAACCAGAATTGCTTAAGTGCTTGTATTTCAATGATTAAAATATTTACATCACCAAATATTTTTGGATTCTGATTGCTAATATGAGGATGCATTTAAACGTTGGAATAGTTAGCTAAGTACCATACAAGCAAATAATAGCTGCTTGAATGTTTGGGTGAGGTCCGATCAAACCCACAGAGCAAGCAGCTGTGGGAGGAAAATTGTTTCCCAGCCTCCAAATTACTGGTTAGCTCTTTTAAAAACTTCTGCTTGCAGCGGCCACCCATTAAAAAATAACTCTTTGTCCACAGTTGTACAGAGCTGCAACTGAAGGAACTCCAGGGACAAAAGCATAAAAAGGGACAAAATTAAGTCTCCTATAGTGAGAGAAACCGATTTCGTGCTATTCAGAGCTTAAACAATATTGGAACATAGTGCTATAGAAGACTTTTTCAATGGTTTTCTTGTTCTTTGTTTTCTTATCTTTTATTATAAAAAAAAAAAGTTAAGTTTTATTGTTCAGAATTATTAATAAGCGTAACTGATACAAGGTTGTCTACAGAGGTGTCTATGGTGTCTACAGATTTGAGAGATGTGATCTGGTCTGTTTGTTCTAAGATATTAGTTCAGGTGCCTAGTGATGGCGGTTTCAATATCAATATTCTGTTATTCATGAGGAGAAAGGAGAGGGAGTATCAAGGCTTCTGCACAATTAACTAACATCTCTTTTGGACCTACAAAAATTACCATTTGGGACCTAGTGCTCTATTTTCCTTCCACATTCCAGGTGAAGTAAACAGTCCTAGTTGTCCATCAGTGTCTCGAATTTTCCGAGAGACATCAGCTGGTGCTGTTCACTCTAAGCAACATTTATTTAGATGGCTTTTAAAATAGACTCTGTCTATGCAATGGATTTGGAAAGGGATTTTGGACCTTCTTTTCTCCAGTCTCAACTCAGATGCCAATTCCAAAAGAGAAAATGCCAAACAAAAATACACATAGAACACTCATTTGATTTCCTTCCTACTTTAGTTTGTCTTATTTGTTTTCATTAAGGCCTATATAATTCCTAACAAACAAATTCAGACTCATTTCTGTCTACTGCTTAGAAACTAGGAACTTAACCTCCTTAAAGAGGGGGTAGCCTGCAGAGTAAGCCAACTGTGGGCTGCACGATTAAGCTTGCAGAGGTTTAGCAGTATTGAAGATATTGTCTGTTTATATCATTATAGTGAATTTAAACATTTATTAGAAATCTTTCACTTGTTTTTCCCTTTTTTCAAAAACTTATACTGTCCAGCCTCTGCATTCTCATCTACTCATTGAAATGGCATTATCCTAAGGTTTTCAGTGTTGCATTGAAAAGAAACCTAACTATACTGCACAAAGGGTATATTGGTTTTGGAGAACGGGACCATAGTGAGGAATGAAATCAAAGAAGTTAAAAAGTTCAGTGAAAACTACATGCTGAATAGTGCTCTTCGTTAAGTAGGGGAAAGGCAGATTTTTGTGTTGCTATTTTTCAAGCTTCTGATGAAAATAGTTAACATGCCATGAAATGTAACACTGCAGCACAGAGTCCTTCCTTCAGATCAAGATGTCCCAGCACTGAAGTACAATTAATCGTCAACATGGAAAGGGTTCTTCTCAATTCAATGGCTTAGGCTCTTTGCAGGATTTTGTGACTCCCAAAACATTGAAAAATTCATATGTTTTGATTCTGCATTTGATTAATGAGGGAGACCATAAATACTGCTTCTGGTTATGGGCCATACTTTGTACATCTCTATAGTTTAATATTAAAACAATTTTTTAAAGGAATTTCCACCAGAATGCCTATGTATAATAGGTTAAAAATCAGTGGTGGTAACACCCTGACTTCTGGCCCTCCAGTAAGCAAATGTATTTCAACTAAAAATATATACGTGTGTGCGGTGTGTGTGTGGCTGTGCTTGCTACAAGCATTTCTCTGCCTAGATCTAATCTATTTTAGTGAACGGAGTGATAACAACAGTAATGGGCATATGTTATTGTCGTTTCAAATGTGGGTGTGAATGAGGAATGAGGTTGTGTAAGATTATTAAATAAAGCCAGCTTGACAAAGTTGAATTGGAAGGTGTGAAGTGCTGGCAGCTGTATTGACTCAATTGTTGCTCTGTTTCAGTACTTCATGTAACTACTTTGTTGTGGTGGCACCTGCACCATGCCCAGCCTCTGCCTCAAGGAGTTTGCATTTGACAGTCAGAAAACCGAGGGTCCCGGATTATTGCTGTGCCCCTAACAAGTTAAAATCCTTCACAAGTTAATGCCCTGGGCTGCTGCCAGGGGACACTATGGATTAGTTCTTTTGTAGTTAAAATGGTGGACAACCCCTATTTTATTGCAGATATTAGTTTGATGTACTGATCACAGATAGGCAATTTCAATTATTGTTGAAGATGAGTAAGATATTGCAAATGTTGTAACCCAGCTGTTCAGCAGTACCATCTTTTAATCAATAAATTCTCTAATGAGTGGTGGTCATATGGGACACTGCAGAATACCAACCACCTTGTCCATTTTGCATGTGATGGAGGGGTCTGGGTAATGCAGTGCTCCTTAAGACAGGCTTGGGTTCTCATACTACCTTTAGCAAGCAGGGAGGAGGGAATCCACTCATTAAGAGGCACTAAGAGTGATGGCGTCTTAACATTTGGTGTAGTGGGGAGGTGGAGGCTTAAAGGGCTTCATGTGAAGCTGAGAACTAACTCAGGGTAAATCCTGCAGGAAGGCAAAGAAATGAAAATATTAAACTAGAATGACACGATGTTTTAATGTTATGGAATATATGTATGAGAAAAGTGTTTGGAGTTCTCAAAATCAAAGATTATAGTTATGGTTGCTTTTACAAATGTATAGCCTGGCAAGTTCCTACCTCACAGAATTTATGTTTTGAGAAAGACTTGAATATAATGCGCTCTGAATTTTTAAAATGCAGCCCCATAGCTGTAGAAATTGTTCTTTTCGTTTTGATAGATGTCACCAGTATTTTTTATCATCTACTCTATATATACAACGTGTAAAGTGTGTGTTACAGTTCAACATATCTGGTCTGCCTGTTATTTAAGTGGCTTGACACTTACTGTTAAAATATTCTGGTTTTCATTTTATTTTGTTTGGAATTAAACTTTTTGATATCTGCCTTTTATGGATATGTGCATATCAATTTTACTGTGATTTATTTTAAAGTTGAAATAAATGATTTAATTATTAAAACATAAAATAAGTCTGAAACATACTGTAAGTTTTGTAGTTGAATTCTAATATGCATGTGCGTACTGCAATGGGTTGTCATTTCATAGGGAATTTTCCTTTCGAAATTTCCTAAGGACTAAGTGCTTTGCAACCTTAATAATGTAGTTTAGTGCCTCTTTTGGTTTATAATTGCACAGTACCTATGGAATATGGCATTACAAAAAATGCTTTCTAGTGATGGACGGTCAGTTTTTTACCATGGCAGATTTTGTTGGCCCAGTCAGTATTGCTGTGGAGGGAGCAGTAGGTATGTAAGGAGTCAGCAGCAAGCCTGGCAGGGGCAGTCAGTGCCTCCCTCGTCAGCAGGAGTCTCCGCTACTGTGGCAGGGCCGCAGCTTCACCGTGTGGCGTTGGGGCTGGCGCCCAGGCTCCTGCAGGCACACTAAGGAATGCAGAGATGTTGTCACAGTCGGTGACACTGTAGTGGCCAGTGGCCAAGTGTTCTGCTGGAGCGAAGCGGGGTTGTGGTCCGTGGGTTGTGTCATAGTCCTCGCTTGTGCTCTGCATTTCAAGCTTGTGCTTGAGCTTGAGCTTGTGCTTGGGCTTGTGCTTTGCATTTCAAGCTCAAGGTGTCATTTGGAGACCTCTTCCCTCAACTAGAGCTCTGTCATGGCCTGTGGTCCTATGGGCTGAGAGGGGTTTAGATTCAACAGTTTCATTTCAGGCCAGTCAGGTATAAAGCCTACAACACAAAACAGAGAGGGAACTTGTAAGGCACACAGGCATGGGAACAGCCACAGCATGATAGTAAACCTGCTGTGGTGGTGGTGTAGTAGGAAGACCACCTGGCAGCCTTTGGAAGCCCTGAGAAATCACAGGAAAAAGTATTGTCTCTCATTTAACTTAATTGATGCTTTTTCTGTGACAGAGGAGCTTTTCTCATTTACACGAGACAGAAGTATCTAATTTCTTCTAAGCAAGGCATGAATACTGTAAAATGACTGATCTTATTTAAGCTAAAATAGACTTTTTCCAACGAATGAGTCTGTGATTAGGTCAGCTGCAACAACAGCAACATAAAACTCTCATGTGTGGCCGTAAAAAAAATATGGACCAAGCATTTGTTAGAAATCTCATTGGATTTCATAGGTTTGAAATGCTGCATCCTTGCAACAAAAGGACAGTATTATGCCCTTGTAGCCACCTGGTAATTAAGGATACTTTTAACTGACTCTTCTGAAACTTTCTGTACAGTAAATATTGAAATGGCTGTTGAAAACTGCGTGTGCTTGAGAATCAGTGTTGTCAGTATGGTCTAGGAGATAGGATAATGGGAAAAAAGAAAGCTTTTAGGAGGAAAAGCTTTTTCAACATCTTAGTGAGCAGCATCTTTTACTCCTCTTAGTGACTATCTTGTGCCAGGTAAAGAGTGGACCTGGTGGCTCACTATCAATATGTGAATAGTATCAAGTGAAGAGCAACAATTTGAAAAACAGGATAATGACGTTTGGACATCCAAAAAAACAAGTAGTGGTAGTGGGTACCTGTGGAGGATATTAGACTGGCTCTCACGGACACTTCTGAAGCGTTAGATACTTTTATCATTACTTGGGATTGTTTGGACTTGAAATCTCTGGATTATAATTTGGATAGAGGTTCTGGGCATTGCCTTCCTTTTAAGGTTGTTACTTACAGCGTGAGTAATGACCTAGAATGTCATAAAAGTTGAACGTGGGGTGAAAATAATTTAAAACAAAGCTTGTGTCTTGTAAAGCAGGCACCCATTATTACCAACTGTGAAAAGGCAGCTTCACAGCTAGTAACTGATCTGAGCTTTAATGATTGCCAAAGGTTTGGCCCTGTTCTGGCTGCGTGCCCACGTGCACGGCCTCTCCTCCTTAGCGCGGAGGAGCTGCGAGAAGCTGTCACGGAGCTGTGAGATAAGCTGGAGGCGCTCCCTGCTGCGCTCCTGGTTCCCGGGCTGCGGGGACATGAGCCTTTGGCTATGTCGGGGCGCCCATCCGGGCGTCTGCAGGGCCGAGCGGGCCGCACCGGGGACGCAGGGCAGGCTGAGCGCGCGGGGCCGGGTCTCGGGATGCCGGGGCCTGGAGGCAGCCTCCCCCGGGAGCTGGGGCTGCTGCGACATCCTGGAAAAGGTGCCCTTGTTTTGGGACCGCTTTAGGTGATTGTTTAGAACTGCATCAAGTTTTAGAACATGTTGGCTTCATGTTTAAATTATTTCTACCTGATGTCTGACTACTGAGATACAGCAAGCTGAGCCCCTTCTCTTTTAATGGGAGTGTTATTGCTCTTTTTTTTTTTTTTTTTTTTTTTTTTTTGTGATTCAGCTTTATTCTTGGGTTTAAAACAAGGGAAAAAAATAAGTCTTAATGTGTCCCTATGGAATATTTTGTGTTTTGTCTGTTAATGCATAGTTTAAAAAAGCTTCTATTTAAGCGCTGTGTGTCAAGATTATTGTTTTTCTATTGGAAAGCATGTTGTCTGAAAGTCGTCCATTTCTTAAAAATCCACCATGTGTTAAAATGCCTGGGCCCCTTTCACAGGTGATACAGGGATATAAAGCTATTTGTTAAATGTATTGGACTTCCTTATGAATCTACCGTTTCCTTTTGAGAAGGAACGTGGGTAAATACAGATCATGGCTCACACGTACGTGGTCTGCTCTGGTAGTTCAGTAACCCACCGTGTCTCCGAACGGTGTGTCCTCTGTCTCACCAAGTGAGTGAGTAATCAAATCACCTGCTTCCTCTTGTCCACTGATCCACCCAGGTGGGAGTTTAAAACTGACACTTAAGACTGTTTTAAGTTCGCATGTTCTTTTAAAGCTATAAAATCACATACGCTGCATTTATTCTGTTGTATCCACAGCAGATACAAGAGCGGGGAGAGGAGGGGGAACAGGATAATAAACAGGGCAGTTGCTGCCACTTGGGATTTAGGGGGTCCTGTGTTCTTTTTTCCACACAGGGATATACTTAAGAAAAATCAAGATTGGAGAAGTATGGAATAAAAACAATGGGGTTATATACTGTTAATACTCCATAATCATGAACAATAAGCAATTTGATTTTGGTCTCCTCTGCTATATTTCCGATATTTATTGTTTTATGTATTTTATTAGCCATATCATCCCTATAACATTTTGGGAGTTTTATTGTGAAATAGTCATTTTCTTTTAAAAACAAAACAAAACAAAAAAACAACCAACCAAACAAAAAACCCCCCCAAGAAATAACTCTCCCTTATTTAGAGTTCTCTCCATACCTGCGTTTACCTTATTTTTAGGTCACATTTCTGATATTTTGGCACTGTAATTTAACATTTTCAGTCTGTTCAATATTTAAAATGGGTAATTTTGAACACTGTTGAATAATTAAAGTGATTCAATTTTTAATCAATTTAATTTTAAATTTTATATTTAGGTCAATCTAAACATTGAACAATTTTTAAAGTTAAACAATATTAATTGTTTTGATTGATCCACAATTATGATTATCAAACAGGATTATGGATTTATTTTTTTACTTGTGTTTTACTCTGTTCTAAGACTTCAAGATGTACTACTGTTAAAATTATCAATTAAAATATTAGTTTTTAGGTGCACTATTTTTAATAAGATATAATAGGAAAGGTCATTTAATATGATATAATGTGATTTTAAATTGCTATGGTAGAAAGGTGCTTTATGCACATTACTACCTTATAAAAAAATCCTGAAATGCTGCAGTAATTGTAAATTATAGTATGTAAAACTTGCTCAAGCCTCCCTTTGAATGTAAGCACTCAAAATCTAAAATGTTATGGCAATAGTAGATCATTCTGCATTGCTCATTTCAAAAACCTAGTGCCTTTTTTTTTTTAACCTGGATATTTTCATGCTTAAATAATTACATCTGTAGTCCTTCCCAACTTCATACCTTAAACTGGAACATACTGTTTTCTTTTTTATTTTATATTGCTTTTATATTGTAAGACATATTTTAAGCAGATATTCACAGCAGAGTGAGAATTCCTCCCGCTTGCCTTGCCACACGGCCAGCGTTTCTGCAAGGGCTTTATACCAGCAACTTCCAAGTCCTGGCAATCTGGGCTTAATTCTCTTGCTGAGCTAAAAGAAAATGGGGTGAAAAGAACTGCTCGGTTGAATCAAAATCAAAAATATCTTAAATTCAAGGAGGTATGCTGTTTTGGCTGAGGAAATGTGAAGTTGACCGGGTGTGATTTATACTTAATTAAAGATATGGTAATAAGGAGAGCCATGCTGATGAAAGAGACATTCCCACATGATTTTCTAGGCTGTGTAAAGCTTACACTAGCTTAGAAAAATACTTTACAAAATGCCACCCCGATGGCCCTTTTTCCGTGCTGACAAAGAGCCAAGATGCGAGGCTTTCCGTGGCTTTTCCAGTGTGCGAAGTCATGTCAGACATCTGCAGAGATTTTTGATGCGTGGATGTCTTGTGTCATGTGCAATCACGGCCGTACGCTTGAGCCGGGCCTATCGAAACTGAACTCTGCTGCTTTGCTGCAGGTCAGCTTTCATGGGCAATTAGTGTTGTAACAGCGCCGTGCTCGCAAGTTGTCGCCAGCGCTTATCGTAGAGGCGTCATCCCGCGCCAGATGAGCGCTGATCAGTTAGCCGGCCGCCCTCGGAAGCCTCTCACGTCAGCCCTGCGCGGCCGCCCCGCAGGTGCCGGCTCCGCAAGGCCGCGTCTGCCACCGCCGTGCGGATCCGCTCAGAGCCCGGGCCCTCGGGCTGCGCCGCTTGTTTTCGCCTTCCCGGCGCTCCTCTCCTTGCCCGCTGTCCCCTCTCAGTGACTGTCAGAGGCCGCCGTCAGCGCACGGGCTGACAAGAAGGAAAAGAGCCATCTTCCCGCTGCTGGCCGCCGTGTCACTATCGACAAGCTGTGCGTGCTTGATGCCGCGCGAGGTGCCTGGTTCCAGCAGTATGCAGAAGCAAACCAATAAATCTTCAATGTCACTCCACTTATTGCTACTTGATTGCTCCTTTTTCCCCCCCAGAAAATCACCATGGAAACAAACACTTTATTTTTTTCTTTTTTTAGTTCAAAAGTCCACGTTCTTTACTGCATTCCAGAACGTGAACCACCCCCATCATCACTGGGACACAATCTTAGCTCTGTGTATTATTGCTTTCGTTCCAAGCAGACTTGTTCATTGGGAGATGTGCGTTCTTACAAACAACACCGAATACAAGTTTTCCAATCCTGTAGATAAGCAGTGGTCTCATTTTGCAGCTGAATACGCCAGAAGAGGCCACTGAAGTCTTGCTCCTAGTGAAACTGGAGGGAATGGAACAGTTTTCAGTGAGCTCAGTATTGGATCCCGAATGATTTACCCAAAGGCAGGTAGCAAATGAGGGAAAGAGATGGAGGAAGAGCGTGACAACCAGCTCCAGTCTCACACGGCAGCTGCAGAATCAAAGTCCAACAATTACAGTGTTCTTATGGGTTAACTGTACTTCAGCATTTCAGGAGGAGAACCCAGAGGCACCAAGGGGGTTGTCCTGAGCCGCTAACACCAGCGCTGGACGCAGCCTGAGTTGGGTGTCATCAGCCTCCGTGGCTCTGGCACTGCCCGCCCTTCTGCCTGCATTACAGCAGCATCCAGTAATGTCCATGACAATCCCTTTTTCTTAAATACATCCTTTTAATCTTTAAAGTTGCAGCACACTAATTTTCCATTTCAAGAATACTTGTTACATGCTGAAGGAAGAGAAGGGAATGTTTGAGCTCGCAGCTCTTTACTTTTGACTTACAGTAGTATCATTTCTGTCATTTTGGTTTTCATGTCATACATGCATGTCTTTAAATCTTATGTCTTAATATGCATGAATAATTCTTTGACACTTTTCTGCAATGTTTTATTTTTAAAATATTTTTGTAGTTTAATATTGAAAAATCTTTCAAGAGGGTGATAGACTTTGATGCTTTGTTTAGCTGAATGTTATATGTGTGGCAACTGCTTTGATGAAGAGTCTTCTGTAAGACAGAATAGCCCAAAACACTGGGCATGTAATATGGGCCTGCAAAGAACCAAAACTTGTCTTCAGTCTGGCATTAGAAGAAGCAGTTTTCTTTCCTGTATATTATATATATTTACAATGTGAAGTTTCTGCTTAGTAAAAAAAAAAAGAAAAAAGATAATATTGATCAAATCACTGAAGTAGTAAAACCAGATATTAGAAGCTGTTTAGCTATACCCTATATATATTTACTATATATATACACTTAGTATATATAAGGCATGGATGTTAATATTAATTAAATGCAACATCGTATTAACAGTGCATTTTTCTTAGCAAAACATTGCATGAACAGTAACAATATTCTTAGTAAAATCAATTAGCTTAAATTTCTTAGCATAGATAAAAATTGAGAAATGAAATAATTTTAATGTGCAGTGTTTTCTTATGAATAGAATCAGGATTTTTTTTAATGTGTATTTCTGCCTTCACAAGGAGTTGATTTTGGTTCCTGAAACACTTAGATCTGACCCTTCACAGTAAAGGGTGCAACTATAAGAAGAATGCCGAAGTGGGATATGTAGGTTTTTATTTTGCTTCAAGTTCTGGTTTCTTATGAGATACTATATAGACAATTTTTTTTTCTAATAGCTACTTATATTTTTGCTTTCTGACTACAAGATTTTGAAATTAAAAAAGCAAGTAGACCATGTTTCAGTTTGTAAATACAGATTAAAATAGATATGTGCTAAATAAGAAGATAATTCATTTCAGTTGTAGGGAACTGTAAGCCATGATAAATGATTTTGCTGTACAAAATTCCCCATTTCTGAGACAGTATTAGTTTTTACTTTAATTACCAGCTCCCGTAATGTTTCCTATCCATAACTGTCTGCAAAATAGACTGTTGCTGCGCAGAGGGTATGGCCTGTTTGCTCATCCGTGGAAGAGAGTGCCCAAGTTCTACCAAGTCTTCCTTCCTTGGTCTGAACTGCCTCACGGGAGAGTGTCCTTCATTTAAATATTTAAATATTAATGTTTCATTTTACAGGCAGAAAACTTCAATGCCATTTTAAGGTTATGTAACTTTACCAGGCAATCTTTACTTGGTACAGGTACATAGTCTTCTTTTTAGTATTAAGAGAAAGCATTTCAGAAAAATGCCACCACACGTCCATCTTGAGCAGTCTGACTTGTACGTGTTGTTTCCCTGTTGCAGAATAACAGCAGCAAGGGAGGCAACAAAAAAAAGCTGTCAGGGTGGTTTTCTCAAAAATGGTTTAGCTGACATTAGCCACAAATGAGCAGAACGACACTAACTACTAATTGATTACAGTAATTACGCAGTCTTTGGCTAGTTTGTATTGGCAAACTATATATACTCCTCACATAAATGTGAACTTGCAGAATGCACAGAAAAGGTCACTCTCATTTGCATGATAGGCTTCATTAGAATATGCTAAGGACAAGACCTAGTGTTTTATGACTTCAGGTGATGAATAGCTACCATATTACTCTGCTCGCTGAAAGCATGTTTCAGTCACCTTAATTTACATGCTGTTTTTAATGCTAAGAAAAATCTGTTGGCTGTTAGGGAACTAGCAACAGATCACAGTTTTATTTTATTATGGGTTGTGTTTAGTTTTCCTTTTTACTCTAGAGGGGAAACAAAATGTTTTTCAGTAATTTGAGGAGAAAATTCCTTCTCTAGTGTGTGCATTTCTCACATCAACGGCTATTTTTGACCCCCAAACTATAATGAAAAGCACTTTTGTGACAAGGCTTTGTGTTTTCACCCTGTCATTATTAAAATACTTTTTTTTCCTTGAACTTGGGGAGTGAGGAAGGAAGGAATCCCAGTTCACTAAATCTTTAAAATTGGAGGCTCCTTCTTTAGGCAAAGATTTTTCCAGTGAGGATAGGAAGTGCAAGGTGTTTTACTACCATACTGATTTCAGTGTCCATGTATAATGAAAAAAGTAAATTCCGAGGCCTGAAATGATAAGTATGAGACAATATGAAATATACAATATGAATCCATAACAATGGAGATTTGATAGCCTATCAAATAATGATCATTTCCTTAAACTGTAGTTATCCTGGAAGTCTAATTGTAAGATAGTTAAGGAGGGTTCTGCTCACGATATCATTTGTATACTGTAACATATGTGAACATGGGGTTAACATTTTGAGAAATCTTGCTATTTTAAAGTTTCTTAGCTTACAGAAGATAAAACCTCTGTGAATAAAACTGTAGAAAATAAAAAAGTGAACAGTTTTGTTATAAATTGCAGTTTTGTTGTAAAATTGTACAATGAGCTTGCACAAGCTTTTTAAAATATCATTGCTGCCACTGAGCAGGTCTGTAATTTATTTATTTAGGAATGTTAGAGGCATTTTTGATTTATTTGTTTTTAGAGAAGTTTTGTTAAGCAAGATAATGAGCAGAGCTGGTGTTAATCATTTACTATGCAACTTGGAAAAATGAAAATTTTGCATATCTTTAGCACTGTTGGGGAAAATAAATTCACTCATAATGCTAATGGTCTCTTGGTATAATTTTTTAAAAATGTTATCTGTTACTCTAGAGAAATTCAATACATTCATATGTTATGCTAAAAGCTGAACTAATCAATATATAATTATACATCCATATGTGCATATGTATTGAGTAATCAGAAGTATTTGTTATCTGTAAAGATGAAAAATGAATTTGATGGCGGTCAGTGCCATAGGTGACTACATATTTGTTTATGAAATAGCCCTTCAGGTGGCTATATTCCTCATGTACACCACATGAAAAGTTTACTTTTTGTAACAGGCTCTCAAGAATACAGAATGAGTTTGATCTGTTTGAGCCATGTGTTTACAAATATGCTACAAGTTACCATGAACTTTACTGAATAATCTTTATTTTAAGGATTTACTGTATCTGTTAAATTAGTAGAGGATTTGGTGCATTTCATTTACAGAATTTAAAGCTTTGGTGCCCTTTAACTTGTCTTTGTATATACATCTCAAAATTGTCAAGTTGTCTGGCATAGACTGAATTTTAGCATTACTATTTTGCATTTTTTGTCTTCCCTGTTGAACGACTGTATGTGAGATCATCTCTGATGCCTTAGCAAGTTTGTGTCTTCTACGTGTGTATGGTTTTGTTGTGAATACTCATTGGCGTTTCCTAAGTTTGGGTATCAGGTGCTGCTAAAGGCCTACAATTTGTTTTTAAGCTCATCAGCCTCTCTGGTTACCTCTGCTCATCTCTTTTTCTTCAGGTATCAGACTAAGCTTCATGGAGTTCTCAGGAACAAATTTCCATGATTTTTTAATGTTACTTTCCTCATCTCTGGGAACTAATGGAATTACTGATTTTTAAATCACACAGAAACGGTTGGTTGTATAAGGTGGCAAAGGTGGCTTAGGGCTATTACTCTTTGTGGTTGCTGCAGTAGATAACTATATGTTTTGCGCCTACCAAGTACCCATCACTTAGTGATGGAAGATGGAGAAACGACGAGTTGGTAGGAACTTGACTCTGAATTAAATTTGGTGCTGTATTTTAACAGTTTAGGAGAGGGAGAAGCTGGACCTGGAAGAGGAAAGGAGAATCTTAGTGTTTTGTGACTCTGGCCTCTGTTCTCCAGAGCTGTCAGAAAGGGCAGGAAACTGTTTCTGTGCATCATCAATAACCCAGTTCATTTATCTGACAGTCTGAGTGATGCCTGTCATGTGCCTGCCAAGGAGATGAAACTCCAGTATAAATGGAAGCACTTTGGCTTAACGAGGTGCCTGTGGAGCATGTGCTGTCCCGGGTGATGTATTGGCCCCTTTCCTCATCCCTACCTCCATGTAAAGCAAAGCTGGCCAAGAATACTGGGTTTGCCCCTGCTGTGAAACTACCTCATGTTTGTTATGGCAGCCTGTGCAGAGGTTACCTCACAGCACCCCTTTTTGTTTGAAAATTGCAGTTTCCCGCTTCAGAATGATTGTGAGGTGAGCACAGGCTTGCAAGGCCTTTCGAGGGGTACAAACACCATGTGTGTAACCAGGTCATTGCCCAAGTAAATACATTTATTGAAAATACAGAGTATGAACAAGGTTCTTGGAAGGAATTAGGAACTTAGCTGCATATAATTTGGTTTTGTTTCCCTTTTTCATTCCTTTTTCTTTGGAAGAGAATAAGGTTGGGGCTTTTTAAGACTTCGTAATTCTACAGAGAACACCTGAAAGGTGAAAGAACACATGAAGCTTGTGCTTCAGTTGCAACGGAGCAGCATTTAAATTTGAGGTGAGCAGGTCGTGTCCTTTTAGACCTCCTTCTCTAGTAACACAGATGGCTTCATTATGGTTTTCTGTTCTTTGATGTGGAGGAAAAGAAAGAAAGTAAGAAAAGGAAGAAGCTTAATGTGTATCTAGAAAAAAAAAGAAAAGAAAAAAAGAAAACAAGCACCATTAGGAAAAAAAACCCACAAAAACAACAACAACAACAAAAACCCCATGAAGCTTAATGCCTTTTGTGAGGCCCTGCCTGCAACTCGAGTTGTGCCAGTGTCTGTGGCGTGGGCCCCACTGCTGCCTCGTGTCGCTCCGCGACTCTCTCCAGTTCTTGTCCTTGTTGTTAGGCTCGTTTGTGCCAGAAACAGAATGCAATCTGACAGCTATCACTACTACTGCCTGTGGACATCATGTGCAAGCCAAATGCTAGATGGTGATGAATACGTTGTGATTAGTCCTCAATATCTAAATCACATGAACTATATTGAAACCAACACTTTTTTTTTTTTTTTCAATCTGCCCTTCAGGAAATAGGTTTGCCTGATTTTAGAGGCACACTTGGAGCAAGGAATGCTAAATCTCTATGTAAAAATAAATATTTTCAGTTCAATTAGACATTTCTGGAGTAAAGTGCATCCTTCCTGAATGTTTTGCAACCCTTTTTTTAGTAACACAGCTACAGTGAGGTGAGAAGAAATGCTCAGTACCTTCTTACCAGAGGGATACAGAAAGGCAGAAATTTTTGATACCACATAATGTAAGTGCTGCTGTCCTATACAGTGCCAAATATGTGGAGAGGCTGAAAAAAGGAAATCTATTGTAACCTGAAAAATACTCAAAACAACTGACTTGCTCAATTCTGTCCATGAGCGTGTGTTAGCTCTGCCTCCCCTTGGGCACAAATCCCGTGAAAAGCAAGGGCGAAGACGGGTAGGCAGCATCAGTGCCTTCTGAGCTGACATCTCCCTCTTGGAAGAGGGAAGAGCATCATGGCAAGGGATCCTGTTTCCAAATCCCATTCCTGGCCCCTGCGAGGGGTCCCGGGCTGTTGGGTACAAGAGCCCTTCTCTGGTGGGCTCCTTGGTACGCAAGCTGGGCGCTCTCGCCGACCGATTCCCTCCAGTGCAGCGCCTGAGAGCTGCCCTGGGAAGCAGGACCTGGATCTGCACTCTCCAGTTAGGTGACACGGTGCCACCCCGGCTTCGAGGCACAACTGTAACGGGTCTGACAGGATCTAGGGGTTACCTGGGCCTTCGCTGAGCAGGGCCTTCTTTTTCTTTTGACTGCTGGAATTTAGTTTATTGGTAAAAATGGCAGTGGTAGTTGCGACTCCCTTTTGAAGGAAGTTTGTCGCAAATGTGCTTCATTCATGGATTGCTGTGATAAAAGAGGCTTAATAGCTGTGAGTTTGACGTTCACCATCGGCTTCACACTGAGTGGTACAGCACCTTCCTCCACAACCCCAGATTACAGGCAGTAATGTTAGGTAATGAAAGACTTTCACTGGCCTTAAATGTACTTAGAATTATATAAAATATACTAATTTCTGTCAGGACTGTTTAAAAACATTGCTTGAAATGAAAGGTGTAGTTTTTAGCCTAAATGATAGCAAACTCAGAATCTAATAGGTATTCAAGCAGATAGCTCCAGTGGCAGCTAATGCTTGCTTTCTGAAATGTTATGAGAGGGATTTCCCATACTTCTGTTTGTACTTGATACTTTATTTTTATTTAAATATATTTCAAAATTTAATATATGCAGTGATTTTTACTTATATCAAACTGTTCAAGAATCCTTACCTAGGTTTAATTTACTTTTGCTAGCATTTTAACTGAGACAGGGACTTGCGATTGGTGTCCTGTTCCCTCTCCCTCCCAAAACTTCAAAAAAAAAAGTGAATTTTTGGTGTGTTTGGAGCAGGAGATTGAGCTCTGGTCATGTTTTCACGATTCCTAGGCAGTAGCTCCATCCAGGCTGTGCCGTAGTTGAAAATGTTTTAGATTTATGTTGTACCTACTCACATTACTACATGGAATTTTCCACATGGGCATAAAGGAATCTAAAGCAGAGTGAGGCTTGATTCAAGGTAAGAAATAACAAGATGATCTCTCGGTGTCCTATTGAACCTGGTCTTCTGTGTGAAATGAGAATCGCACAAAGTGGGGTTAGTGGGGGAGTGCATAGCCAGGACTGCAGCAGTTGGATGCTGGTTCCTTCCCCAACCGCTGCCTTTTAGCATCTCGCGGATGTGCTTGTGGTGCCGGGGCTCTTCCCAGACAGCCCTCCTGATGCTGTGCGAGCGGACGGGCTCGGAGAACGGACACACAGAAAGGCTGCTCCCCCCTGGTCACACAGCAGCCGTCCTCGTGAGCGCCGTGCTGTGATGGTGGCAGCCGACACGTGTCCCTTCCGCGTCAGAGTGCGGGGTCAGAGGGGCAGAAAAGGGGGATGAGAAAACCTGGCCTGCGCTACCGGGTTCTCCTGGTGCATGAATACAAACAGAGCAGCTCGGAGATCCACAAATATTCTGAGAGGAAAATACAATAGCCTCTTGGCAGATCTTATTTACACTTAAGTGGCTAATTGCCCAAGCCGACACTGACACTGGCAGTATTACAGAGATAATATTTTTTAAAGGGTGTACAATTTGCTCAGCTTTATCTCTGCTGTCTTTCATATGGATCTCCTTTTCTTTATCTGTAGGTGTAGAAGTTTTTTATATATATATATTTATATATATATATATTTTAATCACTGAGTAGTTTCTGGTCAGTACAAGAAAAAATATGTACATTGAAAGCTTCTTTTTGTGCTTGGAGCAAGTACAGAAGACAGAATAGTTAATGTAAGCAGAATAGTTTCATGTGCCCTTTTCCATTTTTGTAGGATGTGTTTTCAAACCTTCTGTGTAGTAGATGAGCTAAAGAGATTGTAGGAAATTTCCTGCGTAACTATTCTCGGAGATTGAAATAGAAAGTATAAGGGATTTCCCTTACTATCATTACTGTTGGAACACAGTAGCATGGCCAGCTGGTGATGGGTTAAGGAATAAGGTAACAGAAATTTGTTGTCCAGGGGATTGAGTGGCTCAGGGGATTAGTAATTGGATACAAATCCTGTCACCTCCAGACTGTCTTTTCACATGCAGCTCATCTTGATACTGATCAAAAATTGTTACTGTCTGATGATTTTCTAATAGCTTCTCTTTTTTTTTCTTACTCCAATAAAAGTCACCCTGAGCACTGGCACTGATGTTGGTCATCACATTGGAAAAATTTACAGTGGAAAGGATATGGATAATTACAGTGACTAAAATGAGAACTGGTGGAAGGTAGAAGTGTAGCAACTGGATAAATTTAAGTTACACTTTAGAACATAACTCTAACATCTAGTAATAATGGCAACACAACACAGTATTAGAAAGAAAAGCTATCTCCAAATATAGGTCTCCAATATCTATCTCCAATGCCTACAATCATGCTATGTCATGTAAGATGGCAAGCAAACCAAGCTAGGGTGCCAATCCATACACCATTTAATAAAGCCCTTTACTGCAGGTGAATAAATGACTGAGTATTTGGGGATTTAGACCTTAAGTTTTATTTTAGATTAGAGGTTAGAAAGAGATTGAAACTTTTCATATAGGTTAATCGTGACATTTCCTAAAGCATGCAGTATGCATAATATAGCTGTGTCACTACTGTGTAAAGAAAGAAGAAAAAGGTTGCAGGTATTATTATTATTTAATTATAAGCACCATTAGAAGATCATTTGGTTTAAAATATTGACTGAGAAAAAAATTGCACTGAGAAAGGCTGTCCTTCATAGTGCTTGCCCTGCAGTGATCAAGCTTCATCTCGATGGGGTTGTTTGTTATGTTTTTTAAGGGCATAAAATCAGGCATACAAATTCTGCAAAAATTGAAATTTTGTCTTTTAGTCAAAAGAAGGGAATTTCTTTTACTTATGAAGGCAACTTGCTCTTCTGCTGTTGAACTCTCCATAAAATATACTGTGCATAAGAAATTCTCTTGTTGAACAGATAACAAAGATGATAATCATTTTTAGAAATTGTATTGGTAGAGAAATTGGCATTCATGTGTTGACCATATTTATTTGGAAAGTTGAGTTTCTTTTTGTTTCCTTTTTTATTAGATGTGAAATAGAAAACATGAACTGTATTAGGAATAGTCTGTCATCATATTATTTTAGTACATTTACTGAAGGAGCTTCTAAACGGTGTGTGGATTGTTGAGGCTCAGGCCCTGGCAGGTGTCGAAAACTCTTTGATGGCAGTGAGAGCTGGACTGTCCCATGCGTCGTACAAAAGAGTTAGCACAAGGAGACAAAATACTTGGATAATTGGGAGAGTCAGCTAAAACATACTCAAAGAAACAAAAACTGCCTTGAAGTCATTTTACATTCAACTAGTTTACATCTAAACATAATTGAGATAAGCATACATGCAAGGAATCTTAGTTTTCAAGTTAATAGCTGCATTTTTATCCTCATTTTCAAAATTCATCTGGTTCTATTCAAATTGAATCTGATACGAAACAGCAATTTAACAGAGGCATCTAGTCATCCTTCAGTTGCTCATGAAATAATGTAACATACATTTAAGGCCAAGTTGTACTATGCTGTACACTCCAGTTCTCTTGAATACTTTTCAAGTCTGTGCAGGACATGCTCAGCTTCCACCAAGGTGGAAACCTTTGTTAAATTGTTATTTTTTCTGTCTCTTTAACTGCAGTTTAGGTCACACTTAAAAGTGCTAATAAGGAAGGGCTTCTGTAAGTAAATTCTTAGCAATGTAATATAATGTCTGTGCTCAGCAACTTTTTTAAGGTTCTACCTGTCTTAGGGACCTTATCACATGAAGTGTGAAGTATCCACAGCACTGTCTGTCTTCACGAGGAATAAAAATGCATCGTACTACTACTTCAGAGGTGTCCAGTTCTTCTTAGGCTTCTGCCCTAAATAATGTTGTTTAAAAAGCTGTGCTTATGAGAAAATTCCAAATAGTTCAATAAAATAATAATAGTAATAGTAATAATCATCAGTTTCTTCTTGGTGAACCTTTGGAACAGGTATTTATTGGAAAAAAATACTGTGTATATAAAAAGAGACAGTGCCAATCTTTTTTTTTTTTAGATAGAATTTGTAAATGAAACTAAATGAAGTTTAATGGCTTATAACATTGCATGAATTTTTCAAAACTGATCAGCTGGATTGCTACACAATGAATACTGAAAATGTTCTGGTTTTTAGGCTTTTAATACCCTACAGCCATTCAAAAGTCAAAATGTTATTTGACGATTTCAGAATGTTAATGAAATTATTATTAATAGCACATATATTAATCTTAATGATATATGTAAATATGGGAAAATGTAAAGCTCTGTTGACAGCAAAAAGATTATTCAACTGCTGAAAGGAAACCTGAGGTTAAATTTCAGTGATGAAGCATAAAGCACTCTGCTTGAAGTACCTTAATAAGAAATTTTCTGATGAAGCTTAAAACGTGTATGTGAGAATGAGATTTGGAGTCTTTGCAGGTAGAAAAATTAAAACGTGAAAGGATGCTTTTTTTATTTGCTTTTAGATTAACAGGAAATAGACAGTTACTGACTGCTGTGCTTAAGTAAAAAGATGTAATAGGTTTTGCTTCGTTATTGCTTTGACTTGAAATGTGAGTTGTTTCTTTTCCTTTGCATATATTATTCTCCACTGTAGATTATTGTGAATAGTAACTTGATTTTATGGCTTGAATTTTGCTTCTGTCCTTTCCATTCTTTAAGTAAAAAAAAGGTCCTTCTCTTGTAAAGTATGTACAATTACTTTTTAAAATATTTGGTGGTATTAATCAGACTTGTAATATGGCTTTCATGGTTTCTTTTTTTTAATGCTAGGCTATTTTTTTTTCAGGAAGCAGTGGGTTTATATCTAGGTCATGCAGAAATATGTTATCTGTAGTTATACGTAGTAAAGAGCACTTTGCATTTTTTATTTCCACATCTACCCCTCAAAGACCTACATTTTGGGAGTAAGATACGATCTTTGTATTGTCATCTGAAAAAGCGAGCATGAACTTATTACGGAGGAGCATTTCATGGCATTTTACCTGTTGAGGGCCCTGTAGAGCCGGCCGCGGGGCGCAGCGGCCTGGCGCAGTGGCAGGCAGCGGAAGCCGCAGCGTCACTGTGCACCATCACCTCGTGCTAGCTGGAAGCGCTCCCCGAAGCCGATCTAGGTTGTATAGCCCTAGATGAGGTCTTCATGGGTGCTGACCATAAAAAGTTCATCAAAGTAATGAGGCGAGGAGAGAGCTTGGCGCTCATGGGCAGAGCTCGGCACCAAGGAGTGTGAACCGGCTCCAGCTGTGACAATAAAACAGCAGGTGGCTGCTGTCATTAGGGGTGGCAGATGAGGCAGGGGACTAACATTCAGCCCACAAAACTCTCATTTGTTAGCCATCGCCACTGTACCATGCAAAATAGCTTCCATCTCAGTCAATTTTGCTTTGCAAAATATTACACAGTTGCCATGAGAAAATTAGAGCCTTGGGTTTACAGGTTCCTTGGATCTTATTATCAGAAAACTCTGCACAATCAGGTTATGTGGAAAATTAGGCTTTTTTCTCCCCTGAACAGTTTGAGGATCTCTACAGTAATTTTATAATATGGCACTTTCAGTCAGGCATGTGTTTATTGGTTAATATTTTTTGAACTATTTTGTTTGTAACTCTTTATAAAATCAATTCCATCCATCCATTCGGTTATGTGTTGCATATAGCATTGCCTATTACTCTTTGCTATAAAAACTACCTGCTTATGGAGCTACTTTCAGTTTCCAGGTCTGTCCTGATGTAGACATCACATGTCTTAAATCATGTTTTTTTGTGGCTTTGCTAATCATAGAATTATAAAGAAATGTAACAACCCTCCAATTCTCTTTTTTGTTTGCTTGTTTTTCTTTATAATGTGAATAAGAAAGTGGAAAGCTGTTTGAAGTATGAGGCCTGCTTTGGTCACAAAAAGCCTGGAACTGAGTTGCAATTTTCACAGGGACAACTCAGCCTCTCAGATGCATTAAATTCAGTTCAGGCCATGGTGTGTGAGCCTTGCGGGTGAAGCTGTAGCATGAAACTCTAACTGTCTGAAATGAGAGCCATTTCACTTGCATAACCTTAGCAAAGCTGAGGGGAGAGTTGTGTGTCTGTGGCTACGTGCGAGGGGCCTCTGGGAAATACTGTGTGGGCATTTGGAAGGGGAAGTGTTTTCGTGAGCACTTGCCTCCGTGGTGGACGGATAGTCAAATGGGATGTTCGAATAGGAGTACAGAATTTCCTGTAAGATCACGTGACATTTTCCATGAGTGGTGTTATAACCCTCAGAAACTTTCTCATCAAACGTTTCTTTACATACACTTGGGCCGAGTGCCCATGTGAACAAATATTGGAAGGGGAAATCACTTTTGTTGAGTTAACCATTCAAACAAATAAAAGACAGAACTTATTGTTAGAAAACTTTGTCAGACATGCAGAGGAACACTGTTTGGGCTTTCACAAGTTAAGAAAGTTTGAGGAGTGTTTGAAGAAGTGGCCCACATCTCTTCATCTGACTGTATCACAGCTGAAATGAGCCTTCACAGACTATAAGGAAACTTTTGATGAGAAACTTTCTGAGCGTTAAAACAGCAGTTATAAAAGTCACGGGGACTGCAGCATCTCTCTTGTGAGGAAAGGCTGGGAGAGCTGAGCCTGTTTAGCCTGGAGAAGACTGAGAGGGAATCATATCTATGTATACAAATATCTTGAGGGCAGGTGTCAAGAGGATGGGGACAGACTGTTTTCAGTGATAGCCAGTGGCAGGAGATAAGGCAAGGGCACAGAAAGACAAGAAGTTCCATCTAAATATGAAAAAATAAACCCTTTTTTATTGTGAAGGTGACAGAGCACTGGCACAGGTTGCCCAGAGATGTGGAGTCTCCTTCTCTGGAGTTACTCAAAAACTGCCTGGACAGGGTCCTGGGCAGTGTGCTGTACGTGACCCTGCTTGAGCAGGGGGTTGAGCTAGATGATCTCCAGAGGTCCGTGCCAACCTCAACCAATCTGTGATTCTGTGATGTATGAAGGACCTTTAGATCAATGATATTTTTTTTCTTAATACCACTGGGCACTTCTGTAGATCCCATCTCTGTCATACTTGCTATGTGGCCAGAAATGGTCATAGTTAATCTCAACTGCTGGCTGAGATTGGAATATTTTTTGCCAGAGAACATCATCTGCTGTGACATAGATATCATCTTTATGACTAAACTGATTTGTCTGGTTCTGTATTCGTTTGGTTTCCTAAACTGATAACATTGTTCATACCTAGTGCATGGAACATCTATACTGAACTCTAAGAACAGAGTATTTTTTGGTGCAAAACAGCTTTTGAAATTCAATGGAGTTTTTTTTTTATAGCTTTTATTGCTGCGGTAAGAATTATTCTCAGGTGGGTGCTCTGTTAATCCTGCAAAAAGCCTTCAACTCTTCCTCAGAATTAGAGTTTTAAGTAAGCTTCTGTATTTAGGCAGCTCTTGCCTCAAAGTCCCAGAAGAGGCAGATTTTGTCTGTTTACAGGAATATGGCATTTATTGGTGAGATCACATATGAGACCAGGTATAAGGATAATACGTTCAGTCTCTTTTTTGAAATTTGCCAGTTCTAAGGCCCTCAGCTTCTGAGATGATGAACGAGTGCCATTTCAATGCTGGTCACCTGGCTCTTGGACACGTTTGTCTCAAGTGAGCCCAGCTGATTAAAGGCAAATATAAGAAACAGGAGACTGTACTGCTTTATTGCAGTAATAACTGCTTTATCGACTGGTAATTCTCCTGCTAAGTGTGTGGCTGGATCATGAGAGATATAACTGTTTGCTCATGGGACAAGTGGAGTTTGTCCATTTACCATTACCACCTGAATTTCTCATTTGAGTAGGCTTCTGTGCTGCTCTTAATACCATTAGCCTAATCAGTATCATGAGCTGAGGGACAGTCAGGCACTAATCAAGCATTTTGATTAGCACTGGGTACACACTGTGGTGGGTCTGATGCCACCACGTTTGACGATTCCTAGTCTCCGAGGTGCGGATAGCTAGGACTGGGGACCCTTTGAGGAGGGGAAGGAGAACCAAGGTGAGTGTCCTCTATTTTCCCTGTGCTCCGCATGTGTTTATGTGTGAAAAAAAAGTATTATCCAAAGGATTACCTCCTCTTTCCTCCATATGTTGGGACCAGTCTATTCTGTTCCAGATGGCTGCTAGTAGAACATCCAGATTGATGGTATTTTTGATATTTAAAGACTAGGTGCTGCTGTCTTAGTGTTTTTGTGCAACCAGAGCTACATCTGCAAGAAGATACTGTGAAATATTTTTGCTTTCTACCTCAAGTCAAACAGTCTTGTGGCATGTCTGGGTGCAGGGCAAAAAGGATATCCTTTGCAACAGAATTTTGAGTCTTAGGAATAAACAAATCAACTAGCACTTGCTTTTCTATGTCACCCAAAGACCTAGGGCAAGATTCCTGCTGCTGTCACAGATCAAGCAGACTGCAGAGTACTAGTCCCAGCCACCATCTTTCACTAGCAGCGTTGTCAAGTGGTGGGTAAATTGTCAATTGTAATTTTGTGCATGACTTCTGATTTCCTGAGCAGTTCAGTCATCAGATCATGCACTGATTTATTCATCTCATTCCTTTCTACATATCCCACAACTTTGCAAAATACTGCAGACGGGAGTTGTTCTTTGGATGAGTTGTTTCAGATGCGTTTCATACCACTGCTAGTGCAGGCCGAAGTTTGCAGCCCATGATTCTAGCTTACCTAGCTTAAAATTTCTTCTCATTTCCTCTAAAGAAAGGCAAGAGCAGATTTTTTTTTTCTAGATACTTATAAAAATAATCAAAAAATTCATTCTCAAGATAGCTCTTCTTATGGAAGCTCTGCTTAAGCTTGGTAACTCAGTCTGCAGTGCAATTTCTGAGCACATATATTTTGGCTTTGCTTTGTTCAGGAAGAACAAAAGATTAAAATGAAGTATATTTGTCAGGCTTTAAGGCTCTATCCATTCTAATTTTAAGCAGAAACTGATTAAAACATCCTTTTTTTTGAGATATTCTTACAAGTTGTTGCACTTTAAATGTTGGTAGACTCTGCTGCTTAGACTTGCTAGGAAAATGTAGAGACTGACTGCAGATGACTGCAAGAACAACTCTCATGGCACTCAAAGATATGGTCAAAACTTATGGTCAATCAGATTCTCCTGATTACAGAAATCTGTTTTTCCCAGAAGATTCGTTCTGCTTTGAAGAACTTTCTACTTTGAAGAACTTCCTGCTTAAAACATTAGGAATAGACTATTCCTCTTGTTCTATTTGTATGTCTACTGACTTAAGAAAATTGCCAATTTTCCTTCCAGTTCAGAGTTCACTTTCACCTTCTTATTTTTTTATTTTAATCTTTTACTGGCCCTTAGCATTCCAGGCAGCATGAGTTTTCCATATTCTGCTAATGCTACTGGACTGCATTTCTTGGAGCCGAGCGTTCAAGGTGCCATCAGAACTGCGCTCCCGCAGCATTCCCCACGTTTTGACGTCTTGGCAGTGCATGACGGAGGCACTGACAGAGCGACGGACGGAGCTGGTTGCTGGCTTTGGCACAACTCACTTTGACACAACTAATTCTCTGCTTTCACTGTCTCCCAACACAGTGGAGAGGTCTGTTTCACCTAACGAGGTTTTGAATTTGCTAGGCTATAAAAAGCCTTCTCAGCGCCTGTGGTCTGGCGTTCCTGAATGTTCCTCCATATTCCCTGTCTGTGATTCACCATTGATGGGGTTGAAAGAAATCTTTCTGTGTCTCGCTCTCTATATGTGGCTATCCCTGCCATTCTCAGGGTTTTGTTTAGCGACAGGTACATGACTAAAATTAGACCATGTGGTACCTGCGAATCTGCCACCATCGCCCTGTGAACATACCAGAGAGATTCTGAGAGGGGTCAGGATGAGAGTGCCCACTGCGGATGGCAGATGTTGGGTAATGTTCCTGGAAGTGTGTCTTCCCACTTACTTCTGTCAGCCAAATAGTAGTGACATTTGCTCCTCACTTGAACATACCACACTAATGATCTGAGAGCAGCGGGACTGTGGTCTTTTGAAAAACTCAGCTTTTACTTCAATGGCCAAGAATCGAAGGGAAAATGTGTTGGAACTTCTGCCAGCATTTTAGGGTTGTCACCTACAGGTAATGATAGAATACTGTCATCATCATCCTCAGGCAGGTTCGTGAGAGCTGTCTTTCCAGATGCAGGATGAGGATATGTGGAATTGCTGCCTTCTGCACCAAATATAGCTCCTGTTTAGTAGGAGTGAATGGGAATTGCAGGACAATGTCCAGCCAGAGGAAGAGGGAAGGAACAGAGTTAGAGGAATGTGAGATGCACATACTGTGACAAGAGGGAGGAAATAGACAATTTCTTGGTGCCAGGACTGGCAGGTGCTCTTTTGGATCCTGTTGCCCATAGCTGAAAACCTTGGTTTGTTTTGAGCACCTTCCTGGAGCCTTGTTCAGTATGACGAATATGATCTCCCACATGGTCACGTTTCTGCATGTTGAGGGTAGTCTGTCCTAGGTGCCAGGCAGCGTGTAAGCGCAAAGCCGAAGGTTGCATTTCACAGCTTGGGCAGATGGGTTGTGCTGTGGTAGACTGGGAGGTTGACAGTGCCAGCGCAGAAAACCCCGTTGTTCTTCCCTTTCCCTTTGTTTGTTTGTGGGAGTTTTTAGTGCTTTCTGCAGCTGTTACGTTACTAAACACCTGGTAGAGGTGACAGTTACAGATGTTTGGTAACCAATGAAAATTAATAGAACATGTGATTCTTTTAGCTTAGAAATGATTTGGTAAGGTATGTTTAGAAATGTAATTACATATTGCTACTGTCTACCATTATCACTTAACATTCATTAACTCCTCTGAATATTGAAACAAACATTTCTTGTGGCGGTACTAATTTTCTCATATATTTGTAAGGTGATTTCCTGACAGAGTGAACACCTTCTGACTTTAAAGTTTTTGCTACTGTTCAGCTGTTTTTCGTATGCTCATTAAACAAGCAAAATAAATTGAGATGTTTGTTTATTTAGTGTACTGCAATATACTGTAACAAACAAGATCCTACTTATTGCACTTTTTACTAGCCACCGTAGTTGTATTTTATTTGACTTCATCTGTAGCAGAAATGTGGATTTTTAGATGGACGGTAGATTGGTTCACCTTCAGTAGAAAATTTCAGGTTTGAAACAGAAGTATATTGTAACATTTTTTTGTTGTTGTTTGAGAAGAACACCCAGCAGCATAGCGTTCAAGTAGATTGTTATTTCTAGTAGTGGTGCATGAAGATATTCTGTTTCATTTCTCAACTTAGGTGTTTGGGGAAATTAAAAGACATATATTTTCTAAAATTGATTGCATTTTATCTGTGATTTTTCTGTCTTTTTTTTTGTCTGACCTGTTCCACAGGTCATTAATTTTTAGTCTGTTTATCAAATGATACTTTGCTGTGCATATTCCTTACTAATTCCTGATATTCTAGCAGGGGCTGGGGGCTTGGGCTATGCAACTAATTGAAACTCTCCAGCATTCATTTGAAATGGGCTAGCTGTCTACAATAAGGAAAGATTCACTTTTTGTTTTCAGGAAAAGCCAATAGTAAATCACTTTAAGCTGGCTAATACCTGTCTTGGTTTGCATGCTCTTGCATCTTGAAACAACAGAAATGACCTTCTGGTGGTGTTTCTTTATGGTGCCATGAAACGGACAGCACTTTGGGTCCTGTTCTGTTACCTTGTATGCATTCACATCTGAAGCTGTACTGCGGGTGTCTGCCATGGCCCAGAGTGTATTCTTTACGTATGATACCATGCTGTATTGTTTATTAAAGTCCTTGAATTAGTGTTTAATTACACAGTCTATCTGCCGTGAGCTGCTTGGTAACATTCTGTTCTTTGAAGTATATACACTCTATACTCAGGACTGACTAATTCACTGAGCAGGGCAGTGTTTTTCTACTGCCTTTTAAAAGGTAAAGTATGTGATCCTCGAGTACTGTTCTCAATGCACCTAAACTATAGATCATTCCTGTATGCCACTTTAACTCCTTTCTATTGCATCTCCAACTCTAAAAAGTGCCTGTCACTCTTAACTTTCTTTGCAACTTTATGTTAGCTATTACAGCCTGGGCTTGACTTATTTATGCATCTGATATTGAAAGCTGGTTTTGTATTTAAAAAAGGAAAACAACAAAATTCAGCAAGGTTTGTAAGTTAGCTAAACTGTAGATTTCCTGCATGCTAATTAGCTTACAGCTAGTTAGTCAGAGGTAAAGCCCTCCCACTTTCCTTACAAAATAAATACATTCAGGTGAGGCATGCAATAGCAAGTATGTCAGTTCCCACAAGGGGATGGACATAATGTAAATACTGCCAAGTATTTTCTTCTTTTGCCCCAGTCTTTGCAATGACAGACTAGTTTCAGTCCTGAATAGTTTAAGTTGTAACATACAAGGGTTGGTGACAGAACGCGGTAACCTCAGGTGGTGAAGTCTGCCCAACCCTGTGTGAGTGGAGTAAGTGTGGATATTTTCTCTTTTGCCTCATCTTCTGCTGTATCTGGGTCTATCCTACCAGAATAGATGACAGGAGATAATTGTGCACATTACTGCTGCTTTATGGCCCTGTGACTAATAATAATTTCAGATCTTGAGGAACACAGATTGGTGGCAGAAAGCAACAGCAACATGTGGGAGATTTCTTGCTCTTCTGAATGATAGATACAGGAATATGCAGGAACAACACAGCAGATTGATTGATAGTGTGCAACTCATCCATAATGATCTGTCTGATATAGCAGTAAATTATTCTCTAGATTGATGCAGGTCATTGAACAGCACATTGACAATCCTGTTGTCTGTCATCCTGTTCGAAGTAAGTCAGGAACAGTAGCTGCTTTGATACTCAAGGCTGCCCTGGGTACAAGCTGTGCACAGGTCTTGCACTCGTATGAGTTGTTCGCTCTTGCTTTTACTCTTTCTCTTGAGGTGCCTGGGCTTCGTGGCTAGTTTTCTCCAGATAACACAGTGAAAGGAGATGAGGTATTTCTAAAAGACAAGATTGTTGTGCTGATGATTGCACATTCACAGAAAGGGTTGGTTTTGGAACTTTGTTCAGCAGTAAAATATCTCCAGGGAAAAGTTAGTTGAAGAGATGAGTTTTAAGGGAATAAAGTAAGTAAACTTCGATTTTTTTTTTTTTTTGGCTTTCAGTTCAGTGTCTGCATTAGGAAGTTCAGGGAAAGACTTGGGAGGAGATATTAGTGCCTCAGTTGGCTGGGTTATTTTTGACTAAATAATGTTCAGCACTAGCAATTTCTAAAGATAAGTCTCATAGGATCCTCATAGAATTCTTAAGGATTCCAAGATCCTCACAGGATTCTCAGAAACTTGAATGAAGCTTGCTTTCTTATGAGAACTTCAAGGTGCTGAAAAACTAAAAACAGTTAAGAAGTGTGCCTGTTGAACAGAGAAGCGTGAATAGTTTCAAACCTAGGGCCGAAAGGTTTGTAATTATCAGAAATTTAAAACTCCTGTTTAGAGTCTTTAGCTTCTGTGAATGCTGTGATGTTCTTGCCATGGTACTCAGGAGCTCATCTTGTTGGGGAGGGCTAAGTGCCTCTCCCTGATCAAACTTCAGAGAAAAAGTGCCTTTTCCAAGCTGCCAAGTTGTTTGTTCCCGGAGGTGAGGCGGAGGGAGCAACATATGCCAGATATTTGTGTTTTACTTTTCAGTTTAATTGCTATCGTTAGGGAGACTGGAGCATTAAATAGCCATATCCTTCTTTAACATATGGGGTCTGCAAAGAGTATAGGCCAGTGGGTCATAGTGCTGTCAGCATAGCAGACTGCCTGATTACACAAGACTTGTAAACCTTCTGAAATGTTATCGATCTTTATCTTAAGGAGAATATCCATAATTGCTAGCTGGGAGTAATGAGACCTGCTTCGTTTGGCTGCTAAATGAGTCAGTAGAACCCCCTGCTTTGCTGCCCGGGGTTCTAGGACTTGACGTCCAGTCACAGAGGGCATGAAGTTTTTCAGATATTTTCCACACCAGACTTCGCCCTGCCAGATAATTTACTTGAACCTGACATCCTGTCACAAAGGGCATGAAGCCTTTCAGACTGCTGGATATCTTCCACGCCAGGCTCGGCCCTGCCAGGTATTTGCTTTTAAATTGAGTCCCCTGCGCACGGTCATGCAAGAGAGTTATCAGCACCCCGGTCTGGACCTTTCAGAATCAGCAAACATCCATGAATGATGGACTTAAAGAAATTCCCAGGAATTTAGACTTTCAGTGCATGGAGGAAGAAATAAATGATAACTTGTTTATAGAAAAATGTAGCCTTCCAGGCAGTTCTGCAGTTTTCTGTACCCTCTTGTACCTGCAGCTGGCCTGCAGTGTACAAAATTCTGTTGCAGAGAGAAAATTTGGGACTTCCTGGTACCAACTTGCTATAGAATTCTCCAATTTCAAAAATTTAAAGTTTGATTTTGCATGTGCTGGCTATGTTCTGTTTGGCAAAATGCTGATCTTTATGTACAAAGTTCTACTTTTATGTACAGAAGATGTACAAATCCAAGTCACATGTAAAAATCTTTAATTACACATGCAGCTTATTGGACATGCTGAAATACACACGAATTCTTATATTTCTTGAGAAATGGGACTATTTTTTTCTTTTATTAATTGATACTGCGGCTGGCATGATGCCGTGTGAACCACTGATTCAACTATAAAAGCATATGGTCCACTGCATATTTCAAGACATGTTAAAGAACATCAGCGCTCAAGTCAGGGAGTAAGAATTGGCTGAGTCCATGCTTTGTCCACTTGCATGAATATGCTGTCCCTTTCCTTGTCGTGACCATGCAGCTTGCCTTGACTTTTCTGGTCTCTTGCCTCAGATGAAGACAAAGAGACAAAAATTCAAGTTCTGATTATGGAAACGAAAGCTGTGCAGACAGGATAATCTGTTATTTCCTCAGATTCTGTGATGGGTGTATTAGCACAGAAAGGATCTTCTAGCCTTATAATTCCTGTAGACTCGTTCTGAAAACTTGTGTTCCTCGGAGCTGTCAAATCTCCAGGGACTTCATCAAGCGCAGCAAACCATTCCATTCTGTCTGAGTGCTTGGACCCGGTGAAAAAGCTGACTACTAAATACTGATAATTTGAAAATAATAGTACTCTATTTTGCTAAACAAACAGATGCTTTAAGGGAGCTTTGTCAAATATAGTGCACTTGTGGCCTGCGCAGGTCAGGCAGCAGTCCACCTGCATTCCCAGAGTGAAATTCCCATATCAAAAGCTTCTGGACAATTTAAAGGAGGTTTAAAAGGTGCAGAGAGTATAAATAAAGGGTAGATGCTCATTCTTATCCTCACAGACTATTTTTACATCATTGAACATTGTTGTCTAAAAGATAAATTGCCCAAAGTGATTTCAGAGTGCAAACTATTCACTGAAAAGTGATTCAAAATTGGTTTTCAGTTGCTGTATACCTTGTTTGTAGAGTCCCACAAAAAATAAGTAAATAAAAGAAAATCATGTTGATTCTCTTTAGCAGCTATATGTAATTATAAGATGACCAGTCTGGCGACACAGATTCAAGTGACTTTTCGATGGAGAGGAGAGGACATGTAGCATCTTCCTTGGAACTAGGCTGCAGCTGAACATGAAACTCCCAGGAAATGAGAGCCCAGCACAGATCTCATGATCTTAAAGTCTAGAATCCTTGTTTTGGTTTCTATTTTGGTAGTTTTTTTTTTTTTTTTAACTTGGCTTTTCACTCAAACAGCAATATACATATTAAGAAGAAAAGGCTTCCATGGATCAAAACATAATAAAAGCTGGAGTCTTTTGCCCTCTCAATCTAAAATACTTCACAGAGCACAGTCCTCTGCCTGCAGAGAAGACGAGAGAACAGACAATCCATGACAGATTATTCATATTCCTTGGTACTGTGACGATAAACATTGTACATGCTGAAGAACTTGTAATACACTAAAATAAAAAGTGGAAGTCAAGATTGTCCAATATGTTTCTTTATTCCCAGAATTAGAAGTCACTGTGTTTCTTTTGTACATTGAAGTGTGCTTTTATAGCTGAAGACAAGTCTTTAGAGGCTCCTAAATCAGTTGCAGACTTTCTCAGAGTGAGTCCAAATACAGTTTGAAGACTTCCATGGAGTATGGGTGGACATGTTCCCAGAAAGGCACAACTCTTCTAAATACTCTAAGACAGAGTATTCTGTAAGCTTATTTTGGGAAAGGTGCTCATATATTTACTATTGAGAGTTATTTTTATTCATAGCTTATGTGAAAAAAGTACGTCCACAGGGAGTGTGGATGCTGTTTTTAAGTTCTCTCGTTCTTCAGCTTGTTTTTAATTTATCCTAAAATCTGAACACGGAGCGCACGTGGTGGGGGACATCGTGGGCTTGGAGCTGGCGTGGCTGAGAGTTCCTGGGGAAGGTGAAGGAGCCGGTTCCCACCTGCTCCCCAAGGGGCCCCCAGGACTCCTTCTGGGACGCACTGAGCGCCACTCACGTCTTCGGGATGGGAATTTCTGCAAAATGAACTTTGAGACACATGCGGTACAGGACACATTTTATTAAGGTGATTTTAGACCTCTATTATGGCCTGGCTTGCGGGAACTGGAAAGAGTAAGAAGATGGCAGTTACAGGCGTTTCATAACCCCTTTTTATATGTTTCCGAAATCGGGTAATTTGTATTGTTGAGCATTTCTGTTTCAGCTAGAATTAAGATATTAGAAATTGAAGGAAGCTCAAATCAGTGCTGAGTGCATCTGGTGGAAAAATTCCCATGGATTTCGAGTTGTTTTAGAGCAACTTGTCTTAAAAACATGTTGAATTAATTCAAGCTCTTTGAATTTTTCTTGGTGCCAGATAGACTCTCCTTAAGATTCATTTGAAATGACCCTTGTAAGTCACTGGTTTAGCTATCCAGTTCTGGCAGTATCCAAGGAATAAATAGTCCAAACCAGTAGAGGCAAGCCAGTTGTTTTTAAACTGTTAAATAAGTGCTTGGAGATCCAGAATCACCTAATGTACTAAAGATATGTTTTGTGTTTGTTTTTAAATCCAGCAAACAGCACCACCTTTCCCCTAAGTCCCCTGTAGTAGTTGCTAACCACAGGCAAATACTTTCCACAGCTGCGTTTTTTCACGTTATCTAAATCAAGGCGTTGAGACTTTGCCTGAATTCTAAATAGAGACAGATTGTTGCCTGAAGTAAGGGCCATCTCTATTCATTATATTTGGTAATATTTTCATACCTCATTCTCAACTTCTTATGAAAACACAATTCTTTTTGTCTTTACGGGTGGATTCTCTAAAGTGGAAAAGTATTTCTGAGCTGTGTAGAGCTCTCTCGAGCTGCACAGAGACCTTGAGTACTCTTCAGTATCAAGTCATCAAGCACTGCATTAGAAGGTTAAAATGTCAAAGGGGTGCAGGGACACTTTCTGAGTCCGTCTTCATTTTTGTTTCACCATTTTGCTTGGACTGTGCTGAAGCAGCAAAATGGTTACTCCAAAACAAGGGATATGGATTGAAGGCAGATACGAGGATTAAATGCTTTGTATTTTTAACACAGACTTGTCTTTGATTTTTGCAAGGATGTGTTTCTGTGTGTGTCCGCCGCAGACGTGCGCGATCAGGAATGCTGGTTCCTGTGCGGGACCTTCCAGCCCACAGGCTCAATAGCCAAAACTTCCCTAGAAATACCGTGTAGCTTTGCCCGCTGTGTGCAGTAGAGACCCTGCGCCAGGCGAGTAGCAAGCAATGCCTTTGCAACTTTGATTGATACAATAGCCTTTCACGTTAATATCTCTGTCTGTTTCTGTTATAGGGAACGGGGAGAGGAGTGATTTTCTGATAGAAAACACAAGTATTATTAATTTAAAATCTTCTAGGTAGACCTCACAGTGGTGTAGGATTGGCTCTTATTTCTGCCAAAAAGCAACAGCAGTAAATTTTGAATGTCTTGAACTGTTGTTAGAAAACAAAATATTATTTTTTTACAATTATTTTCCATACATACTGTGGTTTTGATGACACTTGCATAATAAGGATGGTGACAGTGCAGAAGATTATTCAAGGGTCTAATGATTACGATGCCATCCTTATGTAGGGAAAAACATTTAAGGTATTTTTAATATCTTTTTGCAAAAGACATAAATTGCTTTCACTTAAGTAAGACAGAATTATACTCTTAGACTCCAAAGGAGGCACAAAAGAGAATCTCTGTTCTAACGGGAAAATACCCAAAGTAGATCAGACATGGAGAAGCCCCATTAACATATTTGTAAAGGAAAAGGACCTTTTCTTGGATTTTGTGCCTCATGTATGCCACGATGTAATGTGTTTTACAGTCCTTCCATTGTCCGTTACTGCAAACATGTCCAGATGAATTCAGCGTTTAATGTTAAAAATCTTATAACATGCCAGTTTGATTTGTAGCCCTTCATATCATGGAATGCTAATTAAAATCATATTTTTGCATATGTCATGCCTTTCATGTACATATGCAAATAGATTCTATTGCCTTTCAGCTATTAGTAATTAACTTTATGAAGGACAGCTGTAATACATAATTAACAAAAATGTTTGCAAGCCCTTTTCACACTGAAAGTTACAGCAGTAAAATTTTTGCTTATCGAGAGAACCATTTTAGTTTGCAATGTCAGTCTGATATCTAAATTGTTTGAAGCAGTCACATGATATAATTAAAATGATTTTATGGTCTTATCAGCAGAAGAATGGTACTTGATAGGCTGCTATCTGTTTCACCACATATTTCACCAAAATTAAAGTAAATTAACTATGTTTTGTTTGGTAGGGACATAAAGCTAGGTAATAGGTATTTTGTTTTTGCTGTTGATATCTTGAATAATGTCTTGTCTGTTTGAACAATATTCCTGGTCAAAATGTAATCACAAACATGTGTTTCACCTTTTCCGGACTCTTTTCACATTAACGAATCCTAAAGTAACTAAGGCTCCTAATTTCTATTTGTGTATGTCTCTTAAAATAATTAATGCACTGAAGCTTGACCAGACCCGAGCATTTGAGCTTACTGTACTTATGTAGCTTTCTCACTGAAAACATGGAACTACTTCTAAGATGAAGGGTTGCAGGATGGGCCCACTAAACTTACATTCAAAGGCATAATTAAAACTATACTAGTTTCTAATGTGAGAAAATGTTATTTAGCCAAAATATATGGTAGTTTGCAATATATTGAATCTATTTATAAAATTTATTGAGAATTATTTAGTAACATAATTTTAAATATATTCTATGAAGTATATTGAATAACAGAGGGAACCAGAAATGTATTTTTCCCTTGTCCTGACCAGTGATGTGTGGTTTGATTACTTGTAAGAAAAATACCCAGGTGGCTACAGCTGAAAAAGACCTGTCATTACAGGATGGACTTCTCAGATGTGAATGTATATAATATCACAGTCTAGAAGGTTTTCTTTTTTTTAATCTCCTCTTTAATAAAATATGTGGAAGTGCATTCTTAGAAAAGAAAAATACTATTTAAAATATATATTAATAAAAAAAATCACCTTTTTTATTGTTTGGTAGGGTGGCCTTTGTGATGAAGAAACATCTGAATACTCATCTACTGGGCAAGCATGGAGTTGGCACACCGAAAGAAAGGTAAACTATTTCACCAGTCTTCTTATTTTACCCCAGCTAATACATATAGAACTTAGCTGGAATATTTAGCATGTTCAGAGGGAAGTCACTTGGAGTTTCAGCTCAACTCTAACTACAGAAGAACTAACTGACTTAAATGCTCTGCTGAACCACAGCCAGCATAGTCCTTATGAAATGGCTGGGGGTCAAGATTGCTCCAGAAAGCAATTGTGTGCAAATGCTGCAGGATTCACAACTTTCGGAGTTGGCTTTGGACAGGTAACATTGCTCTAAAAATTCTGGTAGCTTTAATGGTCACTCCAAGAACAAAAATTATTTTTTCTTTGTTTTCTTGCTGGTATTGATGTTCCCTGGTTTATAAAATATCACGTTTTGTAAAATAACTACTGAGATTTATGTTGATTGCCAGAGTCAAAGGCACAGAGGAATCAAAAACAAACTTCTCTCGATGTTTTTGGGTAGGAACAGAGAGATCTGATGTTTGACCAATCTGCATTTTTTCAATCTATATGGTTATTTAGTTTCAGATTTTTTTTAAGAGCAACGTATTTTTTTTCTAATTTAAAATGTTTTACAACCAATCCACGAGCATCTTATCTGCACATAACCAGCATTTGCCTTACATTTAGTAAGTGCGCTGTGGCTTCACAATTTAATTCAATGTAAGGACTAACGTGCAATTTGATGTTTTCTGCATAGCCAAAACATCTCCTATTCTCTCTGAATAGATGTATCCTACCTGCAGGTTCGTCACTGAGTACTGACACTGATTTGAGGATTACTTCCTACCCTGGAACTCAAACTTCAGTGTTCAGTTCCTATAAGGCATGAGAAGAGGTAGTGGGTTAAACCCTTTTCTCATGAGCTCATCGTATTTAACTCACTGAGTCATCTAACAAGAGAGTTTTAAATTAACACACCGTGTGCACCTTATGTTTGATGAACTACATATTTAAGTGCTGCTTATACTTTTAATGAGTTTGCCTCTGCAGACTGCTTAAATGAAATTGTCTTAACATGTGGTTATTTAAAGAGTATTGAGATTTTCTATTTAATCTAAAACATGCAATAACGCATAGGAACAACACTAGTAGTTCAGGTATATTAAAGTACATGTTGGGTATCTTTTGTTGTAGCACAGCAATTATGAAAAATGTTTTGCCCTGGAAGTGCTCAATACAAATATGTTCTTTTACAAGGGGACGCTTACAGTATAATCATCATAAATACACCATAAAGATAATTTGTGTCACCCTGGTGAATATGTGTGCAATAAGGGATGCACACAATAGATATCCAAGTATCCTATCTGAGCCTGGGGGGCATATTTTTAGCAATCGTCATCTTGGAATGAGTTCCTGAGCAAGCGTGATGCTATAACCCAGACCGGTTGTCGCTGGTGTTTTTTGATTGTTCGAAGGCATTGCAGGTTTTTCTGTTTCCCGCTTTTTTGCCGTGTTCCTCAAAGGCTTTTTGCTGGGAGGGGCCGTTGGCATCGGGGCCTCGTCGGAGCCGGTTGCGGGCGCACGGAGCTGCTTTCCCGGCTCTCGTGGCCCTCGCACCCGACAGCAGAGGAGCCGGTTCGGAGGTGCCCTTGGGCTCCCCGCACAGCCAACGCTGGGGATGTTGTGGGGGGCTTCGTACTGCTCCCTTGGAGCTTCCTCCTTCTGCCGTGGAACGTTTCTTGTCCGCAGTGCTTCTCTAGCTGGCACTACAGTGTAACATGCAGCAAAATCAAGGGGCAGTGACAGGAGTACAGCAACTCTACAGTCCTGTAGCCGTATCTTGCTGGTGCTGGCCAAGTTTTGGGCGCTGCTCCCCCATGCTGAAAACACCAGACCACTGCCGCTTTCTTCTCAACCTTTCCTTTCCTATTATGAGAGAGTTTGTTGCCTTTTAATGGCTTTAGGAACCATCAGCATGTTAAGCCATCACTTTGGGTATAAACATATTCCAAATTAAGTTATGTAGTTTTCTTACCTATTTAAAACATTAATGCCTTGACTATAATTTTGCAAGCTTGCTATATTTTAATTTCTCTTGGACAATGTAATCAGTTTATTCTTTATGTTTTGAATTTGATTCTGCCCTCTGATACATTGCATATTATAGCAAATACTAATAGAAGCTAGCTAAATAGGCTGTGACAATTAAATTAATAATGCATTTTATTTGCAAGTGTTTAGTCTTCATGGTTTGACTGATATATGCAAAGATGGTAATTTATTAAAAGTAAATTCATGTAATTGTACTACAGAGTTTGATGGACCAAAAAAAGTTGTCAGCATGACTATCATCAAAAACAGAAAATTGAAATAAGTTCAAAAGGGTGCTTGAAAAAAATGCTAAAATACAATACACCCTGAGAAACCGGTGCTTTTTTAATAAACTTCTCATCAAAGTATTTTTAGTGACAAGCGTTGCGATAAGTCTGACAGGGGGACATTTACACTTCCGTTAGCCACTGGACTACTGCAGCTTATTCCGCGTAGCTTTCCATAACCCATAACTATTTTTTTTAATGCACAAAAGGAAGGTATCATGGAGGCTGCTGCAGTGCTTACATGTGCAGATAGGAAAACAAGCATAATTCGTAAGAAGATTGCCATGGAGAACCTGTGTTTTTGTTTTTTTTTTTTCAAAAGCAAACTGGGTTTGAAGGAAAAACATTGTGCAGTTGAAAATCACAGATTTTTTTTTTTTTTTTAAAGCCTTATAGGAAAATTTCTGTACATTTCTGAAAAAAAAAAGCCTAGTCCATTATGGTCATATACCATCTAGTAGCTTAGTAGCTAACTCAGAAGTGGAAGGTGTAGCTCAAAAAATCCTCCAAGATATTTTTTGCTTAAACTGGAGCTGTGATACTGATATATCATCAACTTGAATGTGTCTCAAAACTGGCATGTTATCTGCTAAGTCCAAGGCCAGTGCATATTTGATGCTTAAGTGTCAGTAATCTTCATGGGACCTATAACTATGTCTTATTGGCAGGATAAATCTTTAGCTACATCTTTATTGTGGATAGGAGACAGTGTGGTTGAGGATGAGGTGAAAGCAATAATGATGCTGGTCTCTAATTTCTGTTACATCATTAATTATGTTGCTTCTGTTTAAATTGTGGAAAAGCAGGAGCTACAGAAATGTTTTAGTATTTCATATTTAAGCTACATACATACTTAAAAAAATAAAATCGCTAAGAAGTCATTCATCAATGAGATGATTGAATTTTACCAGCGCAACGTCGGTTTTAGAAATTTTTCGTATGAAGGATTCATTCAGCTGTCCTTTAGAACTTGTTGTCAGGACAGCATAATTGCTGTACAATATTTGTTTTATAGTAAATAAGACTTCCTCATTAAGAAGAATTCTATCTATCTATCTGATACAGCTTTTTATTCTGAATACAAGTATACTGAAAAAAGCCTTAATTGGCAGTTGTTACATAATTACCTCATCTTCTTTATGGTTTTTAACGTGGAGTTGCCTCAGAATTGACTCTTTGCACATGGGTAATCCTGTTCAGTTAAATGGGATTGTCCATACACCTGAAGTTACTTGGATCCCAGATGCTTGCTGAACCTGGGATCTACGTAACAAAACATTTTCTGGAAAGGTCCCTAATAATACGAATGTTTTAGTAAGGTTGTTTTTACATATTTTCATGTGTTTTATGGGGTGAGTGTTACAGCACTAGTGTTTTGAATGTGGGCTAACAATAATTAACACTAGACAGGGAAAAGCTTTCAAGTGTCTTAAACAACTCGGGGCAACTTTGGACTAGAAATCTTGGCAAGCTCTAAGTCAATACACCTCCTGCCAGAAATGTGCCTGTAGTTTCTCAGGTAGATATCTTTGTGGATGGAATATATAATCGCTGTCGTTAGTGGTGGACATAGATATAGAGATCTAAAAAGCCACTATAGTTTTTTAGAAAGCCATTATTCTGCAAAGTCTGCACAGAAAATGTGTCCGTCACAAAATTAGTAATCTTATGACATGGTATAATTGACAGGGATAGCTCCAGCTCATTTTCCAGTGATCATTTGTGGACTGGAAAAGCTGTGTAATGATTTCAACTTGAGAGCGCCTCTTAATGAACAGCTATAAGTAAATATCCATTATTATTTACTAGCAGCCTAAATATATCTGATATTTTTTGTAAAATAATGCTGGCAGATACCATACTTCATAAATACATTTTTAAATAACACTTTTTAGCAAAAAGGCAAGTGTCTCAGGTGTGTACTGTCCCATGCACTTGCATAAGCCAGCACGAATTAAATGCTAGTAGCACATGTGCAGTGTAGCTAGCCTAAAGTAAACAAGACTACATGCTCTGAGAGTGGAAGGCAGGACTGAGCTCTGAAAGAGAAGCAGCCATGAAAAATGAATGGCATATTCGTGTTCTCTATACTCCAGAGAAAACTTATTTCTTGCTGTTATGGAATAAATAGAAGTGTTCTGATATTTCCATTTTGGATGTAAAACTAGAAATGAATGAAGTCTTTCAGTCCAGCCTTCTTCTAATTCATTGAATTCTTCATTCTTCTTCCAAAACATCTTCCTTTTTTTTTTGAATAGAGCCATAGAGACATTCCCGGGAGTAACTATTTGATATGTGACTTTTTGGCTGATGATTTAAAATTTGTCTGTTGGGCTATCCTGTCCAGTGTGGTTTCGAAGAAAATAAATTACTCTTATTTTGCAAACAGCTGATTTTGCTAGTACTACCCACCCCTGCTAAGTGAAAAGATCCAGGTGATTTTACAGTACATTTCAGTCATTTTTATAAAGTAAAGCAAAGCAAAACCCAAGCCCAGAAACTTGCAGGCGCCTTCTCGCGTTCTGGAGGAGCGACTGCTCTAACCGGCTGCCGCGCAGAGATTCCCGTCTGGGCGTGTTCATGGGCACTGATATATGGGCAAGCGGGTACCTGTGATCACTGGAGGGGAGCGCGCTGGCTCTGGCCATCAAGTCTTGTCATCACCTTTTACTGGTCCATGCTAAAACATTTGGAGCTTTTCAGCTGAAGAGGTCTAACATTACTAGTTTTCCTGGTTGGGAAAAAAAAAAATTGCTTAATTGATGGTTTCCTGACTTTGTCATGAGAAAGAATTTGGAGAGTTACAGATTTCTTACTTTGGAAAAACCTCCATAAGGAAACGTAGTTTTCCTTTGTGATATTTACTAGTAAGAAGATTGTGACGAGAGGGAAGGAGATGAAAGGACCCAGTGTTTCTGCATTGGCTGAGAATTAATATCTTACCCAATGCCCACATGAAACTCTCAGTGTTTTCAGTCTTTCCGTAGGCTTCACAACGGCCCCACGGTGGCGGCCTGCGCGAGCGCCGACACCAGCAGCGCCCGGAGCAGAGCGGGCAGGCGGCCCCAGGGCGAGCTCGGCTGCCCCTGCCCGCGCAGGGGCTCACAGGTGGACGAGGTGCTGCGGATTCAGCACCAGCTCCCTGCTGCGCCCGCTCTCCTTACGGCCAGCGCATCCCTTTGCTTTGACACAGACAGGAGAAACGGGTAGGGATCTGTTCATACATTTGAAGCCTGTTTTCCCAAAGAAAAGCAAGAAATTCTTCTCGAAAAGAGCCATAAAAAGACTGTAAAAGAATGATTTTATTTCATGTCATTATTTGTTCTTTTTATCAAAGTCTGGCAATCTTATAATTTTGCTCAGGAGTGATGTGAGATGTTTTGGAAATTTCTGTAGCTGGCAACAGACTTCCTTTTGGGAAGGCTTAGGGGATATGAACAGAAGATGGAAGGCTTTGGGCAATGCGCGCTGCCCACAGTGAGCCCCCCTGGCTAATTTCAAGGATCATAACAAGATATAAATGACGATCTCACTCTGTTCATGAACAAACAACTACTATGTGGAGCCCAGGTTATTAGTTTCAATAGGCAGCTCTACCTTAACATGGTTTGTGGATGTGTGGAAGACAGTTTGTGAAGTCTCTAAAAGTTGCATTTTTTTTCCTAAGTAAAGCACAGCTCATGGATGTATCTGGTCAGACAAAAAGCACCAGGCACCAGCTGAACCCTCCTGTGTTGCAGTCAGATGAAGGTTCACATGCCCCAAGTTGCTCCTACGTGATG